>OY744516.1:39644277-39786777 GCA_963556195.1 Sepiola atlantica
ATAACTTCAATGTGGGCAATGGCAAATATTTAATCTATTCGACACGCCTCAATATATGTACAGATTCGTGATCGATAACGTGAGAAAGACAGTTCAGCAAAGTGAGAAGCCAGTTGTGGCAAAAATTAGTTGGATACCATGTACTCATCGTTTATGGTAAAGTCCTGGTTATCGTAAGATATAACAAGCTTGCACTCTTCCAATCTGGACCAGAACTAGCTAAAACATAACGTTGTAGGTTGTGTGATCTGTTTCAAGACTGATTTGAAGAGTACGCATCATAGCTCAGACCTTAGACCCCCCGTTCTATATTTCTTTTTCTGGGGCTACCATTTAAGAAACAATGTTGCATGGAAACTCACAACCCTTGCAAAGCATCCAAAGGAACCATATCTCGGTCGATTCATATTGATGCTATAGCCATAATTGTGTTACGCTTCAGGAAATGTACAGAGCGAGCTGAATTGAAAACATCTCGAACACATGACTTAACATAAAGACTAGATGAAAAAAGATCCTCATGTTTTGATATGATGTTTCAAAACGAGAAAGCCAGTTCAGCAGAGCGAGAAGCTATGTAACAAGAATAAGTTAGAGACCATTTATTCATCACTTGTGGTAAAGTCCTGGTTATAGCGAGATATAACAAGCTTCCACACCTCAAATCTGGTCCAGTACTAGCTGAAAGAGAACTTTGAAGGCCGTGTGATCAGTCATCAGGAAATTACCATTTGCAGTTTGTGAAAAGATAAATGCAAAATGTTGTGGACACCATCATGTATATCTCTCAATTACGTTGCTTATCCGACAGATGTGTTTACGGAGTGTTATTTCACCCATTTTGACTTAATTGTTGTAAGCTTAGTTTGCACCAACTTATCGGAAATATGTGAAACGTGTTTCAGAATATTACACCAATTTATATCTATTTCTAAAGAAATGAATTGATAGGTCATGCAAAAAAATTAAAAAATACACTACTATATCCGTATTTATTCATAGATTGTCATTTATTAATTTTCACCAGTGTACACAACAAACACAATGTGAAATCTACCACTGACACATTCGTTAATTAATATACGAGTAAATTAGACGCAGGTTCTTTTTTTTACAAATACATAGTTTATTAGCGCCGTACACGGGGAGTTGTTCACAACAGATATTCCACTGATAATTTTATATTTTAAGGTCACTTAAGTAGATGAGTGTTTCATTCAAATTGAAGCAACACTTATATTATTTAAAATTGTAAGTTGATTAAATTTGAAGATATTCTTTTTGCATTAAATACATTTTCTGAAAAATTACATCTTTTTATGCAAATATTCTAACAAAAAATGAATTGATTAGATATCAGGAAGAAAATATGTCATAGATAGCTGGGTGTAATTTAAAAAGTTCATCCCTAAGGCAAGGAATCGATCAATTTCGCTAGTAGCGACGTGTACAAGACTTGCCTGATTAAATGCATGTACATTTACAAGGTTATTAAAGGAAAAATAATCATATTTGAGATTCAACCCCAGGCAAAATATTTCAATTTCCTGACTCGAAGAAAAATATATTCTTCAATCAACAATATATATATATATATATATATATATATATATATATATATATATATATATATATATATATATATATATATATATATATATATATATATATATATATATATATATATATATATATATATATATATACATATATGTATGTATATATGTATATATATATATATGTATATATATGTATGTATATGTGCACGTATATATAGATATATGTATGTATGAATATATATATATATGTATATACACACACATATGTATATATATATATGTATATATATATGTATATATATATATATATATATATATATATATATATAATTTTATGTGTATTTAGGTGTGTCTAAATTTTGCTAGCTGAAGTTCAAAAGCGCAAAAAAATATAAATGCTTTACAATATATATCAAATTCTAATAATTGACTCGTGGGGGAAGGGTCACTCTCGACTATCAGTAACTAATAAGCACTCATAGGTAAATTACCTGTTTTGATTCATTTGAAAGCTACCATGCTGAACTCATAATTAATTTATCAAACTTATTAATGTAGAGTTTTACTTTAAGTATAGTGAGTGCGTGTTTAGGAAACTATTAAAAAGGTGTGTTATTATAGATGACTTGTAACGAAGTGATGTGCCTTAGAAATGGTGTCAGTACAGTTGCCATAGAGGTTTCAAACCTAGTAATGATCATTGACATCTTATTGATTAACAATCCAAACTTATGGTATATTATCCAAGTGAAATAAAATTTTGATATATTGTTTGTTGAATATACTGTCAAATGAATAAATACAAAGTGACTTATGTATCTGTTTTGCTATCACCATTTACAATTTCAATAAGCTTACTATTTATAATATATATATATATATATATATATATATATATATACATTGTTTATATATACATATCTAGAGAGAGAGATAGATATAGATAGAAGGATGAAAAGGAATTAGAAAAGCGACGGAGGCAGATCTTTTTTTAAATTCAGTCGCTCAATGCAAGGTTTATTCCGCAAAAAAGGCAATTTATTCAATTATCTTTTTCCTTAAGCCAGGCTTTTCAAAGATCAACATCTTATCATCAGGGGAAATTGCTGGGATAGATAATTGGCAGAAGCCAAGATTTAAAATCTTTAAAAGTAAAACAAAGATTGTGGGGAAAAAACGCATGGGAAAAAAGCTGCTCGAATGCAAGCAAGTGTCCGATTGAAAAAAAATTAGGTGTCAAAAACTCCAGGTGAGAAAGTGATTTGTAAGTAGGTCGTTAGAAGGCACGAGAAATAAATTGAGAGGTTTCAAAGAAACCCCCATCTTCAGGTGCGGCCAAAATAAATACAATCCAGAGGGTAACAAATCAAATAGAGGGTTCGTTCGTGGATGCAACAAAACTCAGTAATTCGTGAGGTGGGAAATATTAGCCATATTAAAAAGTCTTCCTGGGCTGAGAATCATAAAATAAGTTGAAATTGACGAAGAGACAGCGAATTAATATTTAAAAGCTAGGCCAAACTCCCCATTGCCCGTTGATAAACAGTAACGTCTGAAGAATGGCAAATACTCATATGAAACAAGCAGGCAAGTCAGAGAAGTGTGAGGGTGTGTAAGGGAAGAAGAGGGTGCGGGTGTGATGAGTAAATACGATTAAAACTTAGATTGAGAGTTGAGGATGGGTCGCTTATAGATGAAAGTAGACGCTAGTGTGAATTACGGTTCAACTAGAAATGGGGAAACTTTTCAGCCTTCTATCTATCTATATGTTCTATCCGGTATATTGAGCTGTATACTTTCACAATAGGTTTTACCTTTCCTAAAGGTTTCGCTTTTAGTTCTCTACTTATATATATATATATATATATATATATATATATATATATATATATATATATATATAATATATATATATATATATATATATATATATATATATATATATATATATATATATATATATATATATATATATATATATATATATATATATATATATGCTCCATTTTATGCGTTTAGCTCTTCGGTAGGAAACATATCGTGTTGATTTTAGATAGGGCAATACTTTTCTATAAACAACAGTAGAGTTCTCAAGTTACCAGAAACGTAGAACATCTGTAAAAGAAAAGAAAACATAAAGCACTATCAATCTTATACTCCTGTTCGCTAGTTGTATTGTCACAGCTCAAAATCTATACAATACAAGAAAATCTATTTGCGTAATCAATTTAAGAAGAGTAGTATTAATACATATCTGTGTTATGCACTAGACTGAACTTTATTCGGGCGTATGGACCCACGAGACTCCTGTTCTCAGCGCTGAACTCCTTTCTAAGGGATTTAAAGCAATGTCTATGCGTATTGATGATTGCCTTCTATAATTATGAAATTTCTCAATAATAATACCCATTTAAACGTTCGTATTATTTTATATTAATAATGTACATCCTTGAAGGAACATGTTTTTCTTTAGTTTTTGTTGAGCGTTTATTTTTACTAAATGTGTCACAATAAAAGGAAAGCACTTCATAGAACACTTTTTTATAATTGATATTTTCGATGAAATGGTAGGATTCTAGCTTAAATGTATAAGTATTCGAAGTGCTACTATTACTATTACTATAGCCACTACAACTACTACTAGTACTACTACTACTACTACTATTAATAGTAGTAGTAGTAGTAGTAGTGGTAGTAGTAGATATAATGTTCTTTTTTAACGTTTATGTCGACATGGCTTTACGCATACGAAGCCGGATGAATACGTCATTTCTTAACAGACGTTGACAATGCGAAAAATCAGAAAAAAAACCCTAAAACAATCGCTGGGTGTGCGTACACGAACCCGTTTTAATCGGACACGTTCAAGTTGTTACATACGCGACGCTTATAGGCGATGGTTAAATTAAACGTTTCTATACAAATACATTAGAAATAATGTATTATCCTGAAGACATATTTGTTGGGTAAATAAGATATTACGAAAAACGTTTGTTCTGTTACTGAAACAGTATGTTGGCATATCTTAATTCACAGGAAATACGGTTAATAACTCATAGGTAACCAAAAGTTGACTGCAAAAACTCCGTGTAACCGAATTATTCTCTGCGTATGCATGCACGAACCAATTTTCTAAGCGTTAATCGTACATAAACCTTACTCGGTTTGTCATGACGGAACATGCACCCTTCCAATGAAAGGAGACATATTGTGTAGCATATTTAAGAAAAATGTTTCCAAACAATGTTATGTTGGCGCGCATTGTTATATATTCTAAAATTGCAAACCGCATTGATGTGTTTGGTATTATTTACAGAGTGTTGTATTTAAGAACCGTGTAATAACAATTCGGTTTTGTTTGTGATGTCAAGTTTGAGAACGCACGGTGTAAAAAAAAAAAAACTAGACAAAACTAATCATTTTTTCGGAGTAATGAAGTATGAAGACTCATTTCGGTGTGAGAAAGCTTAGCGACTCTTCCTTCCCGCCCTGAAATAACTATGCAAAGAGAAAACGGCTTAGCGATTAAAATATAAGTATAAGTTGAACAAAACTATTTGATCGAAGAACAGCACAATAAGGGATGAACGCAAATACGAAGCGGACTTTTTACGAAACTATACTGCTAAAAGAAATAAAGATAATTCTGACTCGACTTCATACACAATATGTGATATATTTTAACATTTATTTTACCAACTTGTACTTAATTACTCTATTCTTCTATTTACTGTAATCAACTATGTTATGTGTGTATATTGTGCTATTAGTGTTACTACAAAATACATTCGGATATCATTATAAAATGATATATATATATATATATATATATATATATAGATATATATATATATATATATATATATATATAGATATATATATATATAGATATACATATATATATATATATAGATATATATATATATATATATAGATATATATATATATAGATATATATATATATATATATAGAGAGAGAGAGAGAGAGTGAGAGAGAGAGTGAAAGAGAGAGACAGATAGAGAGACAGAGAGAGGGAAACGGAGAAAGAGATAGATAGAGCAGGTGTGTTTTAACGCAGTGTTGTCAAGAGCACAGAACTCGGTATTGCCCTGGATATTTGTAAATTGTATAAGTTAATCTAAAGTGCTGAATATCCAAGATATATCAGATTGATGTTGCACGGGAACAATCGAACATAGAACAAGTTTACCCGGAGGAATTATTTTCACTGTATTTTGTTATAGACACTCTGCGTTGCGAGTCAGTGCTCAATATTCTAGATAGTGGAGGTATATTCTTCATGGAAAAGGGAAAGTAAGAAACCCAGCGTGGCCTGGAAAAACACCAAAATAAATACAGATTCGGCGTTGGTCGGGAATAAATATAACTATTACATTTTAGAGGAAGGAGATTGAGCGGCACCTTTTCAGAACAGGAGTCTGTTGTGAAGCAAGGGTTGCTCGATCACAACCGTACCTCTTCTGAACAGGAGTTTGGTTAGACAAGTGTCGGACTCGCAGGTTTAGGAAGGAGTCCGAGTTGAGGGGTTTGGAGAGATTCAGAGTCGGAGAGTTGGGAATTATTCATTTTAATTCTATTTTTGTCGTTCATTTTCTTTTTTTTAGTTCAATAATTTTATCACGAATTTATTATTCATAATTTAATTTTATTTATTCATTTATTTGTATTCATTATTTTTAATTAATCTTAAGATTTATTAATCGTCATCTTTTTACGTTTTTTTTAATTTGCCAGTTTTCATTAATTTTTTTCATTCACAGGCTGTTGGGTGTATCTACATCACGGATTTTCACATATGTTTACATTAAGAAGGGATAAATTAGGTATTGACTGTGACCATTTCTTCGTTTCAGCGTAGATTTAATTTTATTTTTATTACCTCTGGCAACGCCGTGTAGCCCTGTTAGTATATATATATATATATATATATATATATATATATATATATATATATATATATATATATAATTATTAATGACAATGTATGTATTAGCATATTGCATCAGATCCTTTTACTTTGTAGTCTCCTTAAAAAGATTCAGCTCAATGCTTGTCAATTATTGATAACAGAGCTAAATATAAGTTAGTTCATATTATATTCCAATGACCATGGTTTTATTTTATTATTATTATTTTTTCCCATTTCCAAAAAATATAAAATTTCTGTGAAATATATTTTTACGGTCCGTTTCATTTGTCTTGTGCCAAACAACATTTTTATGTCAATATCGTCTCTACAACACTACAAAATCATCAGAAAAAATTCACAAAGAGTAAAAAGTTATTGGATTAAAGTATCTTGAAAAAACCTATACTATACAGTAGTTCATTTTAGGGTGGAAACACAGAAAAAACAAATAAAAAGAGAGAGCGAAAAACTCACACGTGGGAGGGCCCACTAAGACGCCATTTTAAATTTTTGGAAATGTAAAAAAATAAAAATAATAAAATAAAACCATGTTTATTGGAATATAATATGAACTGACATACATATATATATATATATATATATATATATATATATATATATATATATATTAACAAAACACTATGTCTGTGAGTATGTGTGTGCCGTATAGAAAAAAGGGTTAGCTAATCTAGATGACACCTAAAAGTTTATTTTTATGTAAAATTAACCGAGGAAGATAATCGAAGTTTTCCCGAATCTCTTAGTCCCCCCTAAAGGGTAGAAAATGCTGTCAGGGGGGCAGATTTTTCGGTCATTTTTCATCAAATTTACTCATTTAGCAAATGCTGATGTCTTAGTTTTGGAAATAGCTATTAATTTCTTTTTACGTTTCTTAACGTCATTTTTCTTCAAATCAACGTCAGCAAGACACTGGAAAGGATGGGTTTAGTAGTGCCCTGAAGGCATCCATAATTTTATATGGCTGGTTTTAGTAGCGCTTTGAAGGCGTGCTTATTCTATTTGAGGACATATCTTAATATATAATATATCATTTCAGTATTGCTCGGGAGGCTCTCTAGATTTTATTTGGGTTATTTCTATATCGCTCAGCAGGGTCCTCTGATTTATTTTTCACTTTTCACTTAAAAGACAGGGCCAAGGGAAGACCCTCTGGTTTAGCAGTGCTCTGGAAGTAACCTTCATTTTAAAAGTGCTCAATATCCTTGATATAGAAAGTGTGTCAAAACGTAGTGTTACCCTGGATAATAACTTGACATTTTAAAAGATATTGTTTTATACCGTTCGAGCCATACTTCAAAGTGCTCAATATCTTAGATAGAGCAAGTAGTAACCCAAGAGTTCTCAATATTTTATATAGAGCAGGCGGGTTTAAACGCAGTGCTGCACAAGATAACACTCTTCTCTGTCTTTTTACGATGTTGTTGTCCAGTAGCTATACTTCAAAGTGCTCAATATCCTTGATAGACCAGGTGTATTCAACCGCATCATTTGCCGGGAGAAATAATGTATTTACTTGTGTAATTATGTTGTACTAGATGTACATGTTTTTTTCCACAAGAGTCAAAGAAGAATAGCAGATAATCATATCTATCATGTAATATAAGTAAGTCAATTGAAAGCTGCTCATAATCTTGGATAGAGTAAGTATATTTAAAAGCTGTATTGCCCCCCCCCCAAAAAAAACACGACCGTGTGTTATTATAGTATTTCACACAATCAAATATATACGGCGTTGCCCGGGAGTTATAATATATTATATTAACATTACAGTATTTCATATGGAAAGTCGTATACATTAACCAAAAAGTGTCCAAAATCCTATAGAGATCAGCTGTGTTTAAAGGGAGCGTTATCCAGGGTAAATAACTTGTTTGTTTTTTGTTATTATGTTGTATACTTTTCAAAGTTCATGGTGTTGCTTGGACGCCATTATAGTAATAATACATCATAATATCTGGTACGTGGTAATAGTTAACCAATCCAAAGTATTCAATATCCTGGAAAGAGCACGTTTGTTTATAAGTTGCCTTGTCCAGAAAATCGATATCACTGTGTTTTCTTATACTATTCTATGAAAAAAAGGTACTTCGCGTAAGCCGGAAACCATAATATTAATATTATAATATTACATTTTGTCAGTGTAAAGTTGTGCGTCGTTGTGTTTCCAACTGAACAGTGAAAACTAAATAAGATACGAGGTTATGATATTCTTTCATATTTTATTTATTTTTAAAATTTCTTTTTCATTCATTTTTCATTTATAGCTTATTGATTTTTGTCATTTATTTATCTTTCAGTTTTTTTCACGCATTTGTTTTTCAATCAAAATTTTCTTCATATGTTTCATTATTTTTTCTCTGTTCTTTTTAAAATTTTTATTTACATTTTTTCATCTCTTTTTATACACTTCATTTTATTCACTTCATTTTATTTACTTTTTACTTCATTTTCTCACCAAACTTTTCATTCATATTTCATTAATATTCTTCTTTCATTTTTCTCAATATTTCAGTCATTTTTTCATTCATTATGTCATACATTTTTGCCATTCATTTTTTAATTTTCTTTTCACTGTAAACTCATTTGTCTTCGCTTAACATTTACATTTCATTTTCGATCATTTTTTGTATTCATTGTTTCATTCATTATTTGCATTCATTTTAAAAATGTATTTTTCATTGTTTTTTTCATTACATTTTTTATATCATTTTTATTGATTTCTTCACATTCATTTTTTTTTAAATTTTGATTATGTTTCTTTTTTGTTCATCCATGTTTTCATTCGTTTTTCCTTCAATTTTTTTAATTCATATAAAAATGAATAAAAGGATTGAAGGCAAACCAAATCAAAACTTTAAAAAAATGTTTTATTCATTTTTACATTCATTTTTTTTTCATGTTTTACATTTATTTTTCCTTCATTATTTTCATCTATATTTCTTCATTAATGTCTTTATTTTTTCATCCAACTTTACATTCATTTGTTTTCATTCTATGTTTTCATCCCTTTTTTATAAATTAATTAATTTATTTATTTTTCATAAATAATTCTATTCAATTTTTAAAATGCGTTTTTAATTCATTATTCATTTTTTTCTTCCTTCAATAGTTGCAATCATTTTTCATGTATTTCTTATCATTCGTGTTATTCATTCATATTTCCCATAACTTTCTATTAACTTTTTTTCATTTATTTCTCATTATTTTTTTACTTTTTAAATTCATTTTTCTTCTATTATGTCTCATTCATTGTAAAATTCCATTCATCATTCTTTTTAGTTCACTTAGTTTTTCGCATTCATTTTGTTCATTCATTTTTTTCATTATCTTTTTCAATAAATTTGTGTTTCATTTTTCATTCAGTTTTTTTAATTCAGCGTTGCTTTTATGTTTCATTCAGTTTTAAAATTATTTTTCATTCATATCTAATTCAGTTTTTTATTCATTCTCGTGTCCTTTCTTTTTCTTTTCATTCGTTTTTATTCACCTTTTATCGAGTTTTGTATTATTGTTCCTTCATTTTCTCATTCATTTTTCATTCATTTTTCTAATTTTTTTCTAAAATGTTTAGCATTACATTTTTTTAAATTCATTTTGTCATTTATGTATTCTCATTTATTTATTCTCATTCATTGTTTTCATTCATTCATTTAATTTATTTTCATTTGTTGTTTCAATCATTTTTTTCATTCATTAATTTTTTATTCATATTACAGTATTATTGTTGGTGTGTCCGAGATCAAAGATTGCAACTAGTACATATATTATATTTGGACTGTTGTCTTATCAACATACATTTATCTTCAGATTATTGTAAAATAGAGGGGAACAAAAATTCGAGTTTTGCCGGGATCACTTGTTCTACGCGGCGTTTACCAGGATAAATAACTGTAAGATTACAGTATAACGTTTTGGTAACTGATATATATTAAATCTCTTCGGTCTATTTTCTTTATCAACATCATTTATTATTGTGAAATGAGGGGTTCGCTTAAGCAGTTACGAATTGACAGGGGTCATTTCTTTTATTTGGCCGTGCCCGAGATAAATAATTGTCATTACTTTTAGTAAAGTATATATTAAATCTCTTCGGAATATTGACTTAATCAACATCATTTATCGAGACCAATTGTTTTACCCGGCGTTGTCCAGGATCAATAATGTTAAAGTTTCGGGATGAATTTCTGTAATTGATATTATATTTACTTTCTTCGGGCTACTGTCTTCATCAACATCACGTTTCCTCTTAATACCCATAAATAGTTCAAATATAAATTTTAAAAACTGACCGGGATACTCTGTGCTACTCGGCGTTGTCTGGAATAAATACATTTTGTATTACGATATTACTTTTGGTAAGAGTTATATATAAAATCCATTTAGACTATTCTCTTAATCAACATTATTTACTTTCACATTATAGTGAAATGGAAGGCGCAATGAATTAGGAATTTACCGGGATCATTTTTTTTCTACTCGGCGTTGTCTGGGATAAATAATTGTTAGATTACAATGTTACGTTTGATTACTGGTATAGATAAGTTCTCTTCGGTCTTTATCAAAAAAATTATCGGGACCTTTTGTTCTACTCGGCGTTGTCCGGAGATCAGAAAGCATCATATCCACTAATACTTTGTGTAACTGGTATATATAAACCTTCTTCGAACTATTGTCTGCATCAACATATGTACGTGCATATTATTGTTAAATAAGGGAGGAGCAAGAAATTAGGATCGACTGATACCATTTGTTTTACTTGGAATTGTCAGGGATAAAAAAATCATTATAAACTTAATTTTGTTCATACTTTTAGTTTAACAATACATTTGGTAGAGCTGTGAATGCCTCCTTACAAAAGTTACAATCGTATATTTTCTAACTGGTGGTGAGTGGGTTACATAAACTTAATTTGTTTTTATTATTGTTGTGGACCCGTTTAGGGATACCAACAATGAAATAAAAGAACAAAAGGTTTATATATAATAATAATGAATTGTATTGAACAGAGAAATTATACACAAGTCAGTGTTAGCAGTGCTAGTGCCTAAATGTACTACCAATGTTCTCCCGGCAAAAGCCGGTATTTATGATAGCAGGTTGCTACCATTTAGTTATCACTAAAGGGTAGGTAGGTTCATCAACAACACCCCCGAAACTCATTCCCCCGGAATCTCAAGGTAGATCTTTTTCCATAGGATTCACCTCGAAACTCCCGGTTAATTTACGTTTTCTTGATGAACGTCTCTGTTCTGGGGGCGTTTTTGGTATTGACAGCTCAAATGCGTCGTATAGATCTTCCATTATGGTCTCACTCTGATCCGATGGGCCTTCCCCTGGGTCGTCCGACATGCGACGACGCATTTGGTTACTGTGTTTTTACAGGTACCTCTAGGACCCTCTACAATGTACACTATCCGCCCCAATCTTTTTTGTACCTTTCCCACTTCCCACCCGGTTTTGTTTCCATGGTGTTCCTGGAAGAACACCTTCTCTCCATCCTCGTACCTCTTCTTTGGTGCCGTAATGTTGGTCGGTTTCACATGTTTTGGTAAAAGTTTGTCGAATACCGACTTTATTTTTCTTCTAAACATTACTTCCGCCGGTGGTACCTGGGCTGGTGTGTTCTCGTTGAGTGTAATTCTATACACTTGAAGAAACTGCTGGAATGCCTTTTCTCTCGGCGTGCCCGTCGATCCTTTCAACGCTCTCTTCAAGGTATCAACGAATTTTTCTGCCTGTCCGTTTGACCTCGATGGTAAGTCGGAGTGGTGATATGTTTAATTTGAAAGTCTTCACAAAATTCTTTGAACTCTCGTGAAGTAAATTGTGTACCGTTTTCTGATACAACAATGTCCATCACTCCGAATCGGGCAAACAGTTCATGCAACGCGCATATCGTGACATCCGTTGTTGGGTTTTTACATCTAACAACTTCTGACCATTTTGAGTAGCTGCTGACTATAATTAAATAATAGAAGCCTTCCAATGGCCCCGCGAAATCTATGTAAATACGGGACCATGGTTGCTCTGCCTTTGGCCATGGACAGTACTGAATAGGTGGTGTTTTCGCTGCCGACGCGCAGCCCGCACAAGCCTTCATCTTAGTCTCTATGTCCCTGTCCATGTTTTTCCTATACACATAAGATCTCATTAGGCTCTTCATGCGTGTCGCTCCGGGATACCCCTTATGGAAATCCTTCAGGATTTTTTTTAGCGTAGCTGGGATTACTACTCGCTCCCGGTATAATAATGTGTCGCAACAGACTGAAAAAGCTTCTGTCGTTTGCTCATCGTCTGTTTGTAATTTATTTTAAATTTCGATAATAAAATTATCTTCTCTTGCTTCTTTTTGTATATCGCTAAGTGTGATGGCAGCTCTTTTATTGTGTTACACAGTACTTTACTATAGTCATATTAAGACCGAAGGGATGCTATAACTGTATCCTCGAGCGGTTCCGTGTACTTTGGGATTAGCCGCGATAAACCATCTGCGTGTCCTAGTCTTTTTGACGGTAAAAATTCCATCTCAAAGTCATAATTTAACAGAATTGTACCCTATCTCTGTAGGCGGTTCGCTGTGTAAGTTCGCAAGCCTTTTTTGGATCCAAAGATGGTGATAAGTGGCTTATGGTCTGTTTGTAAGATAACATGACGGCCGTGTAGATACCTGTGAAATTTGGTCATTGCGAAGACAATACCCAACGCTTCTTTTTCAATCTGCGAGTAATTTTTCTCTGCAGGAAGTAAAGTTCTTGAAGCGTACGCGATGGGTTTCAACGAGCCATCCGGCATTTTATGCAAAATGCACGCCCGAACGCCGTAGGAGCTGACGTCACTTGCAACAATAGTTTTTAGCTCTGGATTATGATGAGTAAGAACTAATTCTGAAGTTAACTTCGTTTTTAGGTTGTCGAATGCAGATTGACAGTCGGCGGACCATTTTCATTTACTATCTTTCTTAAGTAACTCATTTAAGGGGGCTCGCCATTTAACATACTGGGAATGAATTTTTCGTAATCGTTTGCGAGACCCAGGAAGCCTTGTAGTTGGGTAACGTTGTTCGGTTCGGGCATATTCTTGATGGCTATAGATCTTTCTGGGTCGGGACGTCTTCCATTCTTATCAATGACATGTCCCAAGTGTTTGATCTCTTCTAGAAAAAAATCACACTTTGGCTCCTTGAGTGTAAAACTAAAATCGGTTATCCTTTCGAATACTTTGTGTACGTGCTCACGGTGCTCCCCGACGTTCGTACTTTTCATTAAGATATCTTCAAGATAGCCGATCGAAAAATTGAGCCCGCTCAACATCGTGTCGATTACCTGCTGAAAAATATACGGGGCCACTTTCATTCCAAAAGGGAGACGATTGAACTTTAGTAGTCTCCTGTATCTCGAAATACAGAGAAGCTTAGAGCTACCCTCTTCTACGTATTTGCAGATAGGCTTAACTCAAGTCAATTTTTTAGAACAGTTTTCCACCGTTTAATTTTGTGAAAACCTTTTCTGGCGTCGGCAGAGGATAGTGATGATCTTTCAGCGCATCATTCAAACCGATTGAGAAATCGGCACACACTCTGATCTCTCTAGATTTTTTCTTCACGTAGACGGTTGGAGCCGCCCATTCCGAGTAGTCAATTGGTGTTAAAATACCTTTCTCCACCAACCGGTCTATTTCTGCATTAATATTTTAAAGTGAGGTAAATGGTACACTTCGTTTTCTCTTAAAAACGGGATTCTTATTTTCAATTATTTCAAAACTCGACTTCATTTTAGTACAGCGTCATAATTCATAAGAAAACACCTTGGAGAATGACTCTTTCAAATCCTTCTTCAATTTTTCTGCTTCAGCCGAAAGGTTCTCTATCCGTTGACAATAGGCGCTTATCGGAGAATCTCAGAGCTGGAATTGCTGAATCCAATCTGTACCGAACAAGTTTCCTGTATTTTTCATTACGAACATGCGTAATTTTAATGTCTTATTTTTTAGTGTCACTTTTGAAATTACTTCCCCTTCAAAGTTTATTTTCTCTCCGGTTACCGATCGAGCCACTTCATCTGTGTGTAGCATAGTCGGTCTGCCGATCTTTTTCCAGGTATTAATATTAATAATTGATAGGTCAGACCATGAATCAAGCTCTAGTTTAACATCTTGATTGTTCATTTTTACCGTAACATATTTTCATATGTTTAGGTTGCCACCATCAATTCTAGTTGTTTTTATGTAACTTTTTTCTAGTGTTACTTCTGCAATGTGAGGCTTTGCGTCCCATTTTATGGTATTTGCCACAATTTTTTCGTTTAAAAGGACACTTCTGGTACCAATGTAGGTCCCCGCAACCCCAACAAGGGTAGTTTGGCAATTTTTCATCCGACCTTTGAGGCAAATCCTTCCTGAATGTTTCCTTCGAAGAGTATTTTTTTTTTTAAAAACGACGAACTATTTTTAATATTAGAAATTTCTGCTTCCTCTATTTCTTTAGCTTCCTTTTTCTCGGAAATATGTCGGCCAGTTGTTGCAATGCTAAATTTGGCTCGATTTCTAATTTGCTTATTGCACGTCTTCTTAACTATGCATCGTTTTGCGAGACGAGCCGTTTCAAGGATGATAACTTAAAGTCGTCACAATGTTTATTGACGATCAAAGCAAACGTTGAGTAATCCTGGCTTTCTTTTCGCGTTAGGTGCATGCATTTCCACTATTTGTGGAATAAACTTGTTTTGAGGCAATATAGTCCCATTAACATTTTAATGTTTTCCTTGAAAGATAGTTCGCCCGTTTTCTTCGGCAGAATATAATCGACAAATTTTGTATGATCTGCCGTTCCTAGTCTACGAACAAAACTAAACGAACCTTTTTCTTTTCCAACCATGTGCTACAATCAATGTTTGTGCCAGCTGTTCAAATTTTATCTCTGATTGAGTTTGTTGCTTTAATTCTGAATTTTCTTATCCCAATCAATTGTTCGTCTAAAGGTTTTCTCTCTTCTCGCTTTTGTGCTAAATTCTTTTCCTCAAAATATTTCAACAAACTCAATTGCTGCGACTGAAATTCCTTCTGTAGAGCAATATGTTTTTCATCGTTTGCCTTCTGTTGTTCTGATTGAAATTTAATCAATTCCAATATCTGTTTCGAGAAATCTTCCATGATTAAAGAAATACATTCTTGAAAAGCACTAAAAACAACGTCAACTAGTCATTGACTACTCCTAAAAAAAATACTTCTTGAAAAAGAATTTAAGCCACAAATAGTGCTTCACTATTTTTGCTTTTCAAATGCTTACTGTTTAATAACAAACTCAACCCCTTCTAATCACTGCGTCATTCGGGTCTCGAATTCGACCGGCACTTGCAAATCTTTTTTTTCAAAGTTCTTTGAGAGAAAAAAACGATTTTATTAATCCGGCTTATTGGGTAATCAATTTAACAAATTATTTGTATTTTTGTTCGCATCTGGGACTCTTTTTTCCCCCCAATAAGTTCGTTTGCCTTCCAGTGTAGGCTTAAAATGCAAAATAACAAGTAATGGCTTTTACCGCTAGATAAAAAATTGACTAGTTATTCAACAAAGTAACTTGGTTTTACTTGTCAGATTTTTTTTTCGACTATACGATTTTACAGTGATAAGTATGTTCGCAAAATACGTTTGACTATAAAAGACACAAAAAAGGTTTTTGTCGTATGGAGTTTCTTTTTTTTTCAAACCTTTCAGTTTTATAAGCACATGGTATTCCAATTTCATTTGTTGCAGGAGGTAACATCCCGTATTAAAATACGAAGAACACAAATAGTAAAATATGTCTTACTTTTTTTCCGTCCAGTAATTGTTTAAACTGGTTATTTCTTGTAAGGCAGTCTCGTCCCAAATTTGAATGTATTCGATATTTCCAATATCTTCCCGAAAATTGTAAAGCACAGGAACTTTTTTTTCAAACGGGTAGAATGTTTAGTCGAAGGTTGACCGTGTTGTAGACACTGGTTTATCACTCACAGGTTGCAAGGTCCAAGGTATTTCCAACGAAGTCCTTTACGAATCACTTGTCGCCAGTTGTTGTGGACCCGTTTAGGGGTACCAACAATGAAATAAAAGAACAGGTTTAGAGATAATAATAATGAATTGTATTGAACAGAGAAATTATACACAAGTCAGTGTTGGCAGTGTTAGTGCCTAAATGTACTACAATAATTATTCTGCATAAAAAATACAGAAATGCGGCGCAAGGCCAAAAATGGAGGTGGAAAAAAAGATCGCTCTTCACTAACTTACTCTAACTTGTCTAACTTGGCTTGTTTTATTCGTGACAATCATTCACCAAAATACCACATTCAAACTACAATCATGCACCATACACCAAAAGAATGTATACCATGACTATCCTACTTAAAACTCATAATTATAGAATATGAGATGGGGGATTTGGGTAATGAAAATTTTATATACAAAAAGAAAATGAATTCATATAAAATGAAAAATGAATTTTAAAAAATCCCAGTGTTAGTATAAGGATCCCCCATTTCTAAGTTGTGGCAGATATTCGGATTTGCCAGTCGAAACGCGATGCCGGCCCGAACGCTTTATTTTCACCACCACTTTCGAAAACCTCGAAAGGTGACCTGCATCTCTGGCAAATCAGGCTATCTGTAACCTAATCGGGAAAGGGGTTGGGGAATTAAAAACTTAAATTGAGAAAAATAACGGAGGGGGGGACTAGGACAAAAATAAAACGGGACTTTAATGAAATCATTCATGCACTAGCAAAGTTATGAACAAAAATAATAGTAAAAAACGGGTCAACTTAACTAGCCTTAAACGGTGACAAGACGGGACAAGATCAAATGTTCGTTGGGTAAACCCAAAATCCTTTGCCTAAGGCACGTCCAGATACTACTCCAGACTAGCTCTTCTCACTCGACACAATCGTGCAACTGTCACCCATCTTTCACCAAAATCTGCCGAAGGGAGTTTCGCCTTCTCGGCTTTAATGCGAATCTTCAGACGACACTTGAAAATTCGAATACGGTCGAGAGCAGCGAAGGTCTCACCGTGGTAGACAACTTTCATACGTGTCTGCCATATCACCCATCTCAACAATGCTAGTAAGCAATAGTATACTTAACAGTCTCGTCCTCGTCGCCGCAACGACAACTAATAGGAGAATCCCTTAGTCCAGCTGCATGAAGCTTTATGCCGACCCAGATAGCATTTCTAATAATCAGTCAGGCCAGAGATGCCTCGTCATTATCGAAGATCTTTAGCCCAGGCGCCCAAGGCCAGATTGAGCGTAGTTCCCCCTTCGACAAACCGAGCCCCTCAATCTTCTCATCTCGGACAGATCCCCTCACTAAGACCCGATACAATGCCTTACGAGACAACAGCTGGGTGTCAGAGAGGCTTTCCTTCACCTGTAAGAGGAATTTCAAGGCCCGCCGACACTCGCGATAAAAAGAGCACTCGCATCGGGGCAACCTGTGTGCCCCCCCCCTCATTCAAGTGCACACTTTTCAAAGCCGGAAAGGCTTTCTTGATGTCTTCCTTCCAGAAGCCACCGTTTCCCTCAACAGGTGTACACATTCGATCCAGGTAATATAGCCGAAGCGTATGTTGACGAATCTCAACACTTGGCGTACCCAGACATGGCCACCGAGAGTTGACAAGGCCAAGCAACTAACTTCCTGCCCCCTCTGACGTCACTGCATTCCGTGTCAAAACAAGGACCGTAGTAATAACAATAAGAAGGCATTTCGATTTCTCCATTCACTAAATAATCCATCAAAATTCAGGAAATCAACCAATTTTAATGAAATTTTCAGTATTTATTAATTAATGATCACGAAATATAATAAATCCATTACTTTATTATAAAGCTTGGTGCAAATGTATTATTTCTTGTAAACAAAAAACACCTTTACTAAAGTTATCCAAAATATCAAAACATGTTGACCATACGATATTGTAAATATTTAAAACAAAGCATTAGAAAACTTTAAAAATTGCATGTAAAAAAAGAAAAGAAAGGAACACGATTCGATTCATCCTGAAACTGATCTTTATTCAATATAAATTTAAAGAAAATAATAATTCACGATCAAATACTGTAAACAACTGAATTATGAATTACCATTATTTAAACTTCTAACCCAATCAACCGTAAGTAATTCAGACTTTGAAATTTGTTTAAAAATTATAATTAAAAATGTGCGACAACCTCAAATACAGTTCGTAGGGCAAACCATCGATCCCAGGAGATATATTCAGGCCGACTCCCTTTAAGGCTTACCTGACTTCATCCTCCGTTATGCAACCTTCGCACCTAACCGCTTCGGTCGCACCGAGGCGAGAAAAGTCAGCTAAATAGGGGTCGAAATGCGCTAAAGACAAACCGGGCTCCCTGGTGAAAAGATCATGAAAGTGATTACAGAACGCCTCCAAAATACCGTCGTTTGTGGTCACGGTAGGTCCGTCCGGCAGGATTGAGAGGTATCAGTTTGTATTCCCTTTTTTTATAGTGGTGACTGGGGGCGGCATCTTGAGTGGTTAGATCTTTTTATTGGGGGGAATAGGTGTTGTTTAAGGTATATATATAGGGTCTTGAGTTTTGGGCGGGGAGTTAGGGCTGAGTTTTGCTTCTTCTCGTATTTTTTTTTATTTAGGTGGACTGCGTTTACGTATGAGTCTTTCCCTGGGTCCTTTGATATTTTAATTCATTTCTCCGCGTCCATCCTTAATTGCTCTAGTGCGAGTCTTCCGGGTATTTTCTTCCCGATTACAATCGTCCATCCTTCCCCCTTTTCGTATTCGTCGTCGAATTCTGCAAACTCTTTTTCAATGTCTGGCTTTGTCTTTTTTTTGGGGGGGGACTCTATCAGCGGATATCCAATAATAGGGCCAAGATGTGCTCCAACATGATTTTTGGGGTTGTTGACTGTTTTTTTCTGTTCTGGGCAGTCCAACGTGAGATGCCCTATTGCATTACATCTCCAACAGGCCGATTTTCTTCCTGCGACAATAACCGGCAGTTTGTCGTTCTCAATTTCGAGATAATACGGTATCTCATTAAACGTCTTCTGGTTGATAAGAATATCAAAGTTTCATTTGGAGAGGTAATGGTCGCAGGAGACTGACATACACTCTCCATATTTTGTAAAAAAAGCTCCGATGTGACCGCCTTCAATATAGAAGGGGACATTGAACACAGATATCGTAGTCCTCCGTCTGCCAAGATGTTCCATTCGTAGTACATATTCTGGTGTAATAATCTCTTTTTTTGCAAGTGTCATACACTCCTCCCCTGATGCAAAAAGTGCAGACCAGTTGTGATGTCCTCGTGTCTTGATTATTTTAACCGGTCTATGACCGACCGAAGTTAAAAGCTTAGTTATAACTTCTACAGAGGATCTTACGGCTTTTTTAATTTTTCTGTCCATAACGAACATCGTTAGAGTTTTCTTTTGAATTTCCAAAAGTTTGTGGAGATCAATAATTAGGCTGTGTCTTCATAACTTTGGTTTTAAATGTTTCCATTTTCGCTTGGAATTCCTCCAAATTTATGTTCACCGCCGGGAGTTTTGTCCACACTGACGTTCCAGGTGGGGGCGAAGGTGTCGACCCCTTGTTATTGTCTTTTCTCTTGTTGGCACCGGGCTATCTGCCATTGCCGGAGAAAAAAAACCGTTAAAAACGGAAAAAAAGAGTAAAAAAAAAAACAGCAGAGAAAAAAAGTCACGTGTTCAAACTAATCCGGCTCTAAAAAAGAGAGTCCGAATAACAACAACAATAACACTAATAACTATGATAACAATAATAATAAAAATAACAGGAAAATCGCAATATAATAGAAGACAAGCAAGAAAGATACCAACATACTCTACTCGATCTTACCTACATGTACTACAAATGTTCTCCCGGCAAACGCCGGTATTTATGGTAGCAGGTTGCTACCATTTAGTTATTACTAAAGGGTAGGTAGGTTCACACATAACAATTATGTATAAGAAATATTGTTAAATATCGAAGATAGAGCAGATGTAGTATTTTCTCAATTTAGGTTTCCCACCTAGTCATTTACTGCATTGTGCTTACATTTCATAATACTAACGTGTATTTATTAACACACATAGACATGAAAGAGTAAATTACACATGCACGAGCGCTCTTTATTCCACACGCATATATATATATATATATATATATATATATATATATATATATAAACATATATATATATATATGTATATATATATAGATATATATATATATATATTACTATTTCATGTATCCACATTAAGTTTTATAACGATATATCATTTTTATGTATCAATTTTCAGTATTTACTTCAACAGTGCTCGATACGTGAGTAGAACTAGGTAGTAAGCTATGTAAATATTTTTATGGCAATGAAGCGACACAGAAGCTTCCGTGTTCATACCTGGGGGAATCTTCACACATAATATATATATATATATATATATATATATATATATATATATATATATATATATATACAGAGAGATAAGAAAATATCTCTCCCTTTCTTTCCATATATATATATATATATATATATATATATATATATATATATATATATATGTGTGTGTGTGTGGGGCGGTAGGTGGGGGGTGTGTTACATATGCGCTGTCTATGGTGAAGCTATACAAATACATGTAAGCTTTGTATATTTTAAGATAATATATATCATCATCTACCAACCGAAGGCGCTGGTGCGTGATATAGCTATCAAATCCTATCTGAGTATGCAGGTCAGGTTTTCAGCTTGAGTAATTTCAATTCTGGTGAATTTATTTTTTGAGCAAAGTAAAGAAGAATTAGAAAGCATGCTTGTTACTTTCGCTTTATAAAGTTTCATATTCTGGAAAATAATCATCGTGTTGTTGAAAACTGTAAGATGTGTTCAGGCGTAAAATCAGACGGTGTTGTTCTTCTATTTTCATCAGCTTTTGCGATAAAAAAGAAAACATATACGAATTAAAATAAAGTAATGAATTCCATAAGTACAGAGTTTGAAATATTCTGGCAATAACTTAATTCCAATCTATTCTGTAACCGAATGCAAAAATACACGTACATTAAAGAGTGCTGTTTTCTGGTGACCATTTTGAATGCCAATCTTCTTACGGTCAGTAATAATGTTTAGCATCTTTATATCTTTATTTTAAACTCTGATACTGTGCAGAAAATTGGTGCAAACTGTTCTGTTCAAGGAAATAACTTCCCCTCCTGAGACAGACACATTTCTTGTATATATATATATATATATATATATATATATATATATATATATATATATATATATATCGAGTTTACGGTTTTCATTAGCGCTGGTGAAAAGCAATCTCAAGTGGTAACAAGGCGCGAACCCGGTTCACGGAGGCACATTGAATATGGAAGCGTTCACAAATTCCTTAAGCCCACGAAAGAATGTCAGGTGATAACGTATAAATAAAGTTACATTAGAACACTAAAAGCGGCGAGTGTAAACATGAAATACATTCGATAGGACTTGACGACAGAGTCGGAGTCTTGCACTGTGGTTTCAGGTGAATATAGATTTTTAATCTCTCCAATAGTTCCATTACTTTAATTTTACTTAAAGATGCTTCTAATAATTTTAAATTGATATTTATTAAAATATTTTACCTGAGTACGTGGTAATTTCGAGCTTACAGCTCCCATCATCGCAAGAAAAAACAATATCAGACGATCACAAGGCGCGAAGCCGGTTCACAGATACACTATGAATCTATAAACATTCACTTAGTCCCTTACGTCACGAAAAAATTGTCACGTGATGGATAATTTAGCTATATTTAACACTGAAAGCGGCGAGTGTAAACATAATGACATTCGATAGAACTCGACGACATAGCCGGACACTTGCCCTGAGGCTTAAAAAACCGCCACAGGATGTTTAATATTCCATGGCTTTTTTAAAAGTGTTAATTCATGGGTTTAAAATAACGGCATATATATATATATATATATATATATATATATATATATATATATATATATATATATATATATATGTGTGTGTGTGTGTGTGTGTGTGTGTGTGGGTGTGCGTGTGCGTGTGCGTGTGCGTGTGTTACTAGTGTGTGTGTAATCTCTAACACTCTCGACTAGTCTTTTATCTGTGTCTGCTTCTAGCTACATATAGATACTGATTTCCTTTAATTACGTGAGAGTTTCCGGTGGTCGAGTGGATATGGCGACCGCTTGACGATGCTAGGCTGACTCTGTGAACCTGGTTCGCGCCTCCCGACAGTCTGAAATCTTTCACTTTCCTGAACTGATGAGAGCAATTAGGTTGAAACGCTAGCATCAGTAACCATTAATAATGTAATATTTATTTATAAATATTATATATATATATATATATATATATATATATATATACATATTCTGTCCATTTTAAACACTAAATTACATCCTTTTAAAGAATCCATAGAATATTCAAAATCCAGTATCACTTTTTTTCTGTTTTCTTTTTTTCATATTTTAATTTATCTTTTATTTTTCAAGACTATCATGTTTCGAGTTTCTCGATTTTCTGTCCAATATTTAGTTTCATTTAGATAAAGAAGCGTTTTAAAATAAAATTACATAATTAACCTTAAATCCTTTATTTATAGTTTTTAATGTATGATAATATAATTAAAGTATTTGTTTATTATTATACGTGTTGTTTTCAATTAATATATTCTGTTATCTCTGAGTGTCTACACTGAAGATAAATGATGTTATTACTTTTCATAATTTGAGAACTATTTCACATTTTTAATGTAAATAAAGGTAATTTATTATTGTAAAGAACGTAAACAATTATTTCCTAGCTCGTTGTTTAGTTATCATATGTATAATTGTTTTAAATGATTTAAATTTATTACTTTAAATCATAGTTCACACCAAACAAGGCAGGTCGCCACTGTAGAGTAATAGACTACTGAGAATTAGGGAGTACAGTTTGTGGGTGTGACCCTAAGTTAGCTGCTGTGCTGCGATATGTTTGTTTATATTAGTTTTAAATGCATGTCAGAACAGTCTGGGAAACAGGGGGCAAGGAGGGTATGCCAGTGGCCGACAACTTGAGGAAATAAGCTATTGGAATAGAAAGCCTTCCGGCATCTGGCAACTTTCACAGTGAATGGATGGGACTTTACTGATTGTTGGGTTGGTCGAGTATATTTACGTCTGGTGGGCACTAGAGCAGCTAGTTCATCGGCACACAATCCATGGAAGTACTTGTAAAACAAGAAAAAAGATAAAACATTGCGGTGATGGAACAGGGGCTAGAGCTTGGTGGATAGTGAGGGATTTATTAAGTTAGCGATTCTCTTTTGAACCTTTTTTCTAAGAGGACAATATTAGTGGATAATGCACCATCCTAGATGTGGCAACAACATTCTATGCATGTGCGCCTTGTAGCTTTGTAAATACATACCATAATATTAGGTGTAGAACAGTATACTAACACAGTACAGCCTTGGCAATGCCTACAATGGATTTGGTCCAATTCATGTAACCTGTGAATGTCAGACCGAGGAGTTTGAACGTTGGACTTTCAGGTAGAGTTTTATTTGCCATGGCAATCGATGGTTGAAGAGGTTTCTTGTAGTTATTGACGAAAAGAAGCTTTGTATTTTCAACATTTAATGTTACCATTAATTTATGACCTCATTTCACTACAGACTCGACGTCACTTTCTAAGGTGTCAGCCATTTCCACCTATATGTGCGCGTCTCTTTCCCGCACATGACGAGAGTAGAGCGTGGTGTCGTATGAAAATATACCTATCTCAGACTCAATGTAATCAGGGATATCGTTTATGAAAATAAGGAAGAGTGTAGGTCCAAGGATGGATCCCTAAGGTACACAAGCATGTATGTTATGTTGCTTGGATAAACGGCTATCGAGGGTAACCTAGATGTTGTTTATAGTTAAGAAGGATCTAATTATATTAAATATTCGCCCAGTAATACCATATGATTTTTATTTTTGTGAAAATCCCTTCATGCCAGACCTTGTCAAAGGCTTTGGATATATACAACGCTACCGCCTTAGCTCACCTGCATTGTCAAGTGTATGATATATGCGTTCAGAGATGACCATTAGAATATCTGAAGTTGATCGTGCTTTCCTAAATCTATAATGACGGTCAGAAAAAAGTTTAGCATTAACGTTAAAACATGCTGGAACACTTCACTGGGTGTTCATAATGATTTTAGTGTCCTGTCATCAGTTTCATGCAAGCCACTGTATTGTTCAGACCCTCTAAAAAGAGAAGCTACTTTTTCGACCATAGGAACATATATTTTGAGATTGGGTCGAATAAACCTTTTATAAAATTGAATAGAAAAGAACACAGATTATTTAGGACTTGGTAAAAGTTTATAGAAATCGTTCTTTAAAAAACTACAGTCCACAGGTAGATACAGCTGTTCAAAGAAGGGAGAGAACACTCTGAAGATCACTCTCGCTCGGGAAGACTAGGAACCTAGAAAAATGACGAAAACATCGATGCTCAAAATTTAATTGAAGAATATCGGCGAATTACTGTCAATCGGATAGCTAGGTCCCTAGACACTTCCTCATGTTTCTTAAAAGAGTTCCGGCCTTATCAACAGAATCTTCGAAGTGATCTATCCTAAACATTTTTGGCCAAAATTTAAGCAGACAAAGAGCAATTTCCCGCGAAAACAATCACCGGAGATGAAACTTCAATTCATCATTATGATCGTGATTAAAAAAAAACAACCAAATAAATGGCTCTTACATGGTTTTAAGAACTAATAAAATTAAAATCTCAAAAGTCGTCTCAAAAACTGATGGACACAAATTTATGCAATAATGAGAGTGTGCTACTGATAAATTACCTTGCTAATCAAGGAATAATTAGAGGAATTTACTATTCTGAGGTCTTAGGAAAGCTATATGATTGTTTTATTAAACATCAGAAAGGGAACATACATGTTTCTGTCTAAGCATAACAATTACCCAGTGCATTCTTCGTGGGTTGCGCAAGCTGTCCGTCAAGCATTTTGATAGAAAGTGCATCCTACCCTACCATATATTCCTTATTTAGATCCATCAGAGATGTTCATAATTAAGAAAATCAAAGAAACTCTCAAAGGAACCCGTGTTAATGAAAAAGAAGAATCAAAATACAGTGCCACTATTTAGCTCCGAAAACGTCCTACATAATTCTTTAAAAATCGTCTTCGAATCTGGAAACATTGACTTAACAAGTGCATTGACCTTAATGACAACTCTATTGAGAAATAAGCTCATGTATATATGTTTCTTTTGTAAAATCAATTCATTTATTGGAAGGTCCGCGTATTGTTCGATCCACTTTCGCTGAAAAGCGGCGTGTCTACAAAATTTTGCTTGCGGAATAAAGTATTCCGTAATGCAATAATTGATGTGTAGTCGAAATAAAGTTTTTTAGCTGAATGCTCGTAAATAAATTTACTTTTCTCTTATGTATGTGTGTTTGTTTCTGTTGCATTTGTTTGTTTTTCAATATTTATTTTCCGGACATTCACCCTGAAATTTTAGAGCGTCTAATTATTAATTGACAGTATTATCATCTAGGTTCCTTTATATCGATTAAGATCAATTCTAAAATGTTATTCGGTGGGTATTAAGACGAATATCCCGAACAATGTTTGTTGTGCTGTCCAAGAGATCGGTTGTATTTTTGTAGTGTGGTTAAGTGCCATTTGAGTTATACCCCCTTTGCAAATTGGCTGTTTGGAGTCTCTAACCACTAGATGGCTCTGGTGGGGAGTCAATTTGCATAGGGGTGGGGTTTAGTGCTATTTGAGTTACCCCCTTTGCAGATTGGCTGTTTGGAGTCTCTACCGGCTGGATGGCTCTGGTGGGGAGTCAATTTGCATAGGGGTGGATTTAACAGTATAAAAACTGTACTCTATTTTGAAGAGTTTCGTGATGCTCAGTGAGCAAAGTGAAGTGGAGAGAGAGAAAGAGGTGCAGAAGGCAGAAGGTGGAGAATTCATAGATTTTTATTTTTCAAGAACTTTCCTTTTACGGATAGACCAGATGTAGTAAACCATTTTAGCATTCGTCTTAGTCTAAACAACGATTGAGGAGTTTCTATAGATTCTGTATTTTTCCCGCACAGTTGATCATAAGCAAAGATTGATTCGATATCTTCAAGGCATAAGTGAAGCATCGAAATTGCCGAATCTTTATTTTCAATGAACATTTCGGTTACTACTTGTCATGATATAAACGCTGGGGCGTATACATTTGATGTTGTGAACCAGATTCTTCGGTAAAACTTGTTACTTCGATTACATCACTTGATATGGAGCAGCTCTCATTTTAGGCTAAACTCCAATATTTTATACTCTGAAAAATATATCTATTCACTTTAAAAGATAATCTACTATGGGGGGAAATGCATCCGTTTTAATAAACCCGTCTAGAATATAATTTGCCTTCGTTAACATGAGTTTCAAAATTGATCCCTGAAAATGTTATTGTTATATAACTCACTTTCCACACACACACACGCGCACAAACGCATACAAACAGACACACACATATTATCATCATCATTAAAGTGTTTGATCCCCCTTAGATGAGGATCCCCTTCATGGTTTCCGATACCTTATTGGTGACAGTAATGCATGGTGTTTTGCAATAGTCGCCACACTAAGCACTGCGAGTTGGCGACGCTATTTACCCATAGCTAGGTGTTCACATACAGCTCCTGATATTCCCAAATGGTCACCCATCTAGTACTGACAAGGCACAACGTCGCTTAAGTATATGATCTTGCGGGAGCTGGTGTGTCAATGTGATCATATATATATATATATATATATATATATATATATATATATATATATATATATATGTATATATATATATATGTATATATAAAAATAGAGGCAAAATGCCTTCATAAGAAACCATGTGTTAGATGCAGATATTTTTTATTAAATCAAAATAAAAAATAAAACCATTTTTTCTTTATTCTTCAACTTGACTTTTTTTTAGATGAAAAAAGTCAAGTTGAAGAAGAAACACAAATGTTGTTTTTTTAATTTTGATTTAATGAAAAAAATATCTGCATATAACACATGGTTATTATGAAGGCATTTTGCCTCTATCTTCATGTTTAAAATTCAGACGATGCTTAAAAATGAACTTTCCCAAATTTATATATATATATATATATATATATATATATATATATATATGAATATATATATATATATGAATATATATATATATATATGAATATATATATATATGAATATATATATATATATATATATATATATATATATAATTAATCATCATGTGCAATTTTTAAATCATACATTTATTTATCTCTGATATACTCATAGAATACATAATTCCGTTTACCCAAGATGTCTTAACTCATTTGTCAAATATTTCAGAGCAGTAAGGGGCAGATTAACAGAGAATTTCCAACTACACCAGTCTAAAAATATAAAGGCCCATGATTCATTACTTATCTTTCGTTGATTCCGCTTACATGGAAGCAAGTAAAATAAAACAATGGAAGGAAAGATTAATGATCTTCGAATACAGATTTATATATAAATGGAAGTTTAGCTTGCTTTATTTTCAGAATTCATAATCTTAAATATTTATTTAAATTTTAATGTGTGTTGCAAACATCTCTTTCTTTGTTTTGCTAAAACCTTTTTATCATCACGTAAACAACCGAAATAAAATAACATGAAGAGAATTTACAGAATACCATTCATCATCGATAACGTTCAAGTCCATTTTGGCATTTTACGCATTGTTTCAAACGCATATTGTTTTTTTTGCCTAATGAAAAGTATATCTCTCTCAATCTATCTATTTATACAAGCATATATATATATATATATATATATATATATATATATATATATATATATATATATATATATACATTTTAGGTAGTTTTATATATTTATATATATATATATATATATATATATGTAGTAGAGAAACCTCTTAACTGATAAATGTATCATTATAAATTTAGAAAGTATATATATATAGACAGCGCCGTGAGTAATATTACCACGTTATTTTTTTTGCAAACTTTATTATTTATTACGGTAGGTTTTCTTTAAATAGTACCCGTCCTCCAAAATAATTTTACATCAGTTAGATGCACACACTTTATAAAGAAATGAAAGGGAATATATTAAAATATGATAAAATAATAATAATAATAATAATAATAATAATAATAATAATAATGATAATAATAATAATAATAATAATAATTATAATAATAACAAGCCGCGTGTGCGTGCCCCCCCCCCCTCTGTGTGTGACTCGATGTGGCGAGTGTAAAATGCAATAAATTTGGGCAATTTGGGGCATTTCTGACCCCTTTGCCCCCCCTGGCGGCGCGAACCAGAATTTTCCTGAGGTCAAGGATGCTCATTCCATATCCAGAACAATTGCTTCTACATTTTTGCAAATTTTCAGAAGAATTGAATGGATGAAAGGGTAATTTTTTGCTATTTTGGGGGCTTTTGACCTCCTGGGGGCGCGAAGCAGATTTTTTCCAAGGTCAGCAATACTTTTTATCTATTAGAAACAAGTGCCTCCACATGTTGGCCAAGTTTCAGAGAAATTGAATAGATGGATGAAAAGTTATGGGGTAAAAATATCATTATTTGCCATTTCGGGACCTTTTGACCCCCTGGGGGTGGCTAAGCATATTATTTTTCAAAAATCGGAGAATGTCACTTTTTAACCTGACCAAAGTTACAACATCATACAAAATTTCAGAGAAATTCAATTGATGGTTGCGGAGAAAAATCGGGACGGACGGACGGGCATGCCTCAAAACATAAGTCCCCCGATTTTATAAATCGGAGGACCAATACTACTACTACTACTACTACTACTACTACTACTACTACTAATAATAATAATAATAATAATAATAATAATAATAAAGGTTTATTTAAATATAAAACCACATAAAAAGATATATAAATAGATAGGCATATTAATAAAATAAATAAATATATACATACATAAAGAATTTAAAGTAATGGATGTATAATTAAATAAATAAATATATATATATATATATATATATATATAGAGAGAGAGAGAGAGAGAGAGGGGGGAGAGGGGGGGAGAGAGAGAGGTACTCTAAAAGCACAGAGTATGCAGAATACAATAATAAAATAAAAATGAAGACAGATGTTTTTCTCATTTTAAATATCCTATATTTTATGCTAAATTTCTGAAAATATGCTTTAAAAGAATACCCCCCAAAAAGTATTCATTAACGTTTCAACGCTGCTCGACGTTTCCCATATTCAAAAGAAGAGAGCAGTATATAGACAAATAATATGACATTTTTGTATTTTTTCATTCTGTCGGAACACAAGACACTACTACTGCTTATGATATATCTCTCTGCTTGACAAGGATATATTTTTACCAAAATAATTGCAAAACTTTAATACAAATACATAATATTTAAAATGAGAATGAGAAAATCTGTCTTGATTTTTATTTTATTATTGTATTCTGCAGCCTCTGTGCTTTTAGACACATGCCTATATTTCATGCTAAATTTCTTAAAAAATGCTTTAACAATATGAGCATAACACAATATGAACATGTCCACGCTGCACGGCGTTTCCTCATTTTCAAAACAAGAGAGCAGTGTATAGAAAAAGAAAATCTCATTTTCGTCCTTTTTTATTCTGATGGAACACAAGGCACTACTACTGCTTATAATATCTCTTTACTGGACACGGTTTTGTTTTTAGCGAAATTATTGCAAAACTTAAATACAAATATATGATATTTAAAATGAGACAAAAACCTGTATTGATTTTTATTTTATCATTGTAGTGTGCATAATGTGTGCTTTTAGGTGTATGCCTATATTTTATGCCATGCTATATATATATATATATATATATATATATATATATATATATATATATATATACAAATAATACATATAGGTCGATATGATAGTGGAGGATACATATTAGAAGCATTGTTACAAGTCTAATTTGATATATATATATATATACATTTTTTTTTTGAAAAAAGCATAACAATGGTGGTGCTAAAATAAATAAAATTTATTTTAATCTAGATTAAAATAAATTTTATTTATTTTAACACCACCATTGTTATGCTTTTTTCAAAAAAAGATACTATTACAAAACAATGGTTTAAAACATATGTCTAAATACCCTTTCTTATTATATATATATATATATATATATATATATATATATATATATATATATATCCGTATATAAGGAAATAAAATATATCCACACATTATCATGCGTACTTTTATGCGTACGTATATGTATGCATTAAAAGCATCAGATACTGTAACGATACCCTGTCACTCGGGAAATGTGAGAACTTGAAACTGATCACAAATGACATGGTCACATCCAGAGTATGACATTTTTCATTTTCTTCTTCTTTTTAATTCATACACCTGTGAAAAGATTGGACATATATTTTATGGTTTTTAAAACATATCTTTTATTCGTGTTTTTTTACTCCCAAAAAATATTTTGTCTTTTTCAATTCGATGCCATTACTAAGAAAGGTTTCTTAGATTGGACGCGTACACTTGCGAACATTTGGGGTACATTTTTCCGTTGGTTTTAACAAAAGTCTTTGTGAGACAAAAGCGTATCTTTAACTCAGCGGTGGAGTTAGCTCTCCTCGCTCCTCGATCGAGGAGAAAGACGACCGTCCTTAAATTTATTTTCGAAAAGGTTTGTGTAGAAAGTCATAGAGAAAAATACCTGACGATTCAACTCTTGTTGACTACCGTCTTTGGCGAAGCAATTTCAGAGTTCACAATTTGATTCAAAGAAGCCTGCTTAAATCGCTATGTGGGTATTGTCTACAGGGATCAACGTGATCGCCGGGCTAACAGGCGTAACTACTTTTAGTTGCCAGCGTTAGACTTATATATCAATTTCTACACGATGCTGCTCCCTGATCGTTCTCGTGTCGGTATGCATAACACCCGTTCTCTAGTTCACTGGTGACTGGTTGCCAACTTCTCTTCATGGATTCCTCTTATTGTTCTATCTTTAAGTAAATTATCAGTGCGTAATGAAGTTTTCCTTTGATTTATAACCACGATTCCTTTTCAATTTAAGTTTTGTGCTTTATTTGACTCACCGTGCACTTTCGCAATGTCTTGCCTGACTTTTACCATTTTTTGCCCACGAAAGTCGTTTGATAAAATCTGACTAACTCATTAAACTGCGTTTATAGTCATTTGTCGCACTCAGTTACAGAATCTATATTTGGTTGTTTTCTTTGAGTTCCATTGGTGATTTATTCTGTCCCCGGCCTTGGTAATTGTTGATGCGTCAGGACCTTAACTTTCCACTACCCCTCCCGTTTTCTATTGTCTCTCGCATCGTTAACAAGACACGTGAACCATTATTTTAAAATATAAATTCGATAATTATATTGCTTATAATAATAATTAACTCAAATTATGATAATAATAATAATAATAATAATGATAATAATAATAATAATAATAATAATAATAATAATAATAATAATAATAATAATAATAATATAAAGAGCTACTATCGCTTGTTTACAGTGGATCGCTCACTATTGAAACTGTTGCAGCGAGCAAGTTATTTGATAAAATGGCAAAGCGTCTTCGTTTTATAAAAATCACAAGAAAGAAAGACGAAAATAGGAGAAGGAAGTATATATTTTGTATTCATATCGCTTGTTTAAACCGTATGGCTCACTATTAAAATCCCTGCAAAATATTTTATTTAATGGCAACGCGTCTTGTTTTTTTAAACACTAACAAAATGAGAATAAAAAAGGAGAATAATAATAGATCATTATAATAATTATATTAACAATAATAGTAGAAAAATAATGGTAAAAATGAAATGTAATGATATTTGTAAATGTAGTAATTATAATTATTGCAATGGTGATGATGATAATGATAATACTATCAATAATCCCAGCCACGGGTCAACTAGAAAAGTGTAGAAACTCTCCAGTAAGCCATAGTGAATGTTGCATTCACTATGGCTTACTGGAGAGTCTCTAAGTATAACAAATACTTTATGGAATGCAACGGCAGTTTTAAACACCAAATTGTCATCTGCCTTTAATTGCCAGGAATATGTTTTAAGCTTTGGTTAACCATTCTCGCCGATATGGTATCTCAATAAAAGTACTAGGAAAGAAAAATCTTACACACACCATTCCTTGTATTATCTTAATAAGAGTGTTCAAAATAATAATCAAACCGAAAACAATGTGTGTCCGAACTATCAAGTACAGGTCTCACGTTCAGCTGGGTAACGAACGATACGTCCGAAGTCGTCATACAGCGGAACCCTCGAAACACTAACAATAGATACACACTAACTAGACTAAGACCTTAAATAGAATTGTGATTAAATGTTTTTTTGAGTAGTGATCCTCCTATGAGACGGTATAGAAAACGTATGCATCGATACTTGAATGGGCAAGGCCTGCTTTAATTATGAAAACAATCACTTGTAGGTCAAACCCTAGTGAGTATACCTAATGAATGGTGTTATATTATAAGAATACCAATAAGTAAATAATACACATCAGAAAAGAAATGAAAGGAATAGGAATTGTATTAAAATAATTAATTTCAATAAGTTGGTCGCGATTGCCGGCTCTAGGCAGACGTGCTAAGCGGTTCGCTAAGCGGTTCTTCTTGGTAAAGGAAAATGTGCCAACTTTATAGTGACCTGACGCATCACTCCTGTCACTTTGAATGACAACTTCTCCTAAAGATTTATTTCTTCCTAGAAATATATTTTTCCCCCTGTTTGGGTCAATCTTTAGACGCTCTGTTTAATGTTTCTTTCTCTTCGCTTAACCTCTTAATTTAGTAGCAGGAGCAGTAGAAAGGTTTTCAAGAATTGATACATCAAAAACATCGTAAAGTACCTCCATGGCTTCCTCCTATAATTCTCGTTTTTCCACGTATCTGCATCTCAACTGATTTACATGACGCTTGTTTTCCAACTTCGGACACCGAACCATGTATATGATGGGTCCGATTCTCCTGGTGACAATACCGTCTTGCCAGAACATTGTTCCCTTTTTGTAATTCTTAGGAATCACATTAAAATGTCTGGTCTTACCAGCCGTGTTTTTAGAATATTTTTCTTACCCTGCCAACAATTTGTCAAAAATGGTTTTAAATTTTCATTGTGAACATCATGTCCGCCGGTGACGTGTTTGCCGCAATGTTTCTGTTCGGTGTGACCCTGTAAACTCTTAAGAATTGTTGGATCTTCCACTCATCGTTTACTTCACCTCCAGCTTTTCTTAAATCCCTTTTGAAGGTAGCTACAAAAAATTCTACCTGTCCGTGACTTCTCAGGTTGTAAACAGGTGTAGTAATGTTTTACCTCAAAGTGTTTGCAAAACATGTTAAACTCTCCTGAGGTGAATTTGGTCCAATTATCTGTGACAATTTCATCAGATAATCTAAACCTGGCAAACAGTTCATGCATAACATTGATTGTTATGGCAGATGTTGGCTTTTTGCATTTCAGAATTTTGGGTCATTTTGTTAAACTGTCCACCACAATCAAATAATATGCACTATTTAACGGGTTAGCCAAATCTAGATGTAGTCTAAACCATGGCGTGTCCACTTTCGGCCATGATGCTTTATTTATTAGTAATGCTTTAGTTGCGAGAGCACAAACTTTACAGCTCTTAACTGCCTTCTCAATGTCCTGGTCCATGAACGCATCAGCAATTTCATTTTACATATTCCTGGGTGACCATGATGAATTTCCTTTGACAGTCTCTTTTGTAGTGCCACTGGGAATACGACGCGCTCGCCGTACATTGAAATTTCGTCACAAATTGAATAGTTATTGCTTACCGGCAGATTTATATTTCCCTTTTGTTTGCACTTCACTTTATCCATCATGTTTTTAATAAAATTATCACTTTTAGATGTTATTTCTATTTCTTGCACAGTCACTGGAAGTTCGCGTACGATGCTAACCAGTACTTCTTTTATTTCCCTTTCAGCGTTGAGTAATGCGATTACCGTATATTCCATTGGTTAACAATATTTCGTAATTAATAGGGACAAGCCGTCCGCATGGCCTAACTTCTTTGAAGGAATACATTCCATTTTGAAATCATAATTTAGCAACATTTTTCAACCTTTTTGGCATTTCTTAGTAATATATATATATATATATATATATATATATATATATATATATATATTGAGAGAGAGAAAAAGTAAGACAGACCAAGAAGGATAGGTCGTCAAGATATGATAAAAATAAAATGCTCGATCGTTACAATGTAAGAGTTAAATTCAAATTATTTATTAAAAACTATACATTACATATTCCAGTAATTCCAGTGATTTCGCTTAAGTGTCTTGTTTTAGGAATGTGCCGAGATAGTTCGGCTCTCTATATGGATGTATGGACCTTACTTGTAACTAAATTACTGATTACGGACAGTTTCATGTATATCTGTTTCTATGACATATTCATATTTAAAGGCGATCCTGTGTAGTGTAATATATTCATAGGTCAGCGAGCGGATTGAATTCTGGCGTGTCAGACCGTTATTAACAGGGTGGGGATGTATCAATGATATTAAACTATTTATGTTATATATATATATATATATATATATATATATATATATATATATATATATATATATGTATATATATATATTTGTATATATATATATATATATATATATATATATATATATATATATATATATATATATATATATATGTATATATATATATATATATTTCTTATGGTTGGGCTTACGTTTAGGTATAAAAGTAAAATTATATTAATAAGTATTACTTAAAGGAAGAGCTTATTATTATTAGTTCGGGGAGATCGTAATATTTTCCAGTAGAAAAGACTGTATTAAATCGAGATTATGAGTTATAAGCATATTACAACAAAGCCCCCTTGACTCAGCCATACATAAACAATTAAGTACACACGCACTGAACATACTAGCTAACACAGATACAAGAGGAAAAATAAAAATTCCTTGGTTAACCCCCTCATTCCATCAGTGTGATATATTACATAGGTAAACAATCCCCAATTAATAAACAATTTCAACAATCCCATAAGCTTCACAACCTCTTCAATAGAATACAGTAAACATATATTATTCATCCTTAAACCTTTTGTAAGAACCATACTAACCTAAGAAAACACAACTCTAATATATCCTGTTAACGCACACTGTTAATGCAGAAAAAGTTCGTAGTCCCGATGAGGTTGCCCAATCAGATCCATAATGTACGAAACAAAAGTTATATCTTGTTTAAATGTTAGAATGAAGAAATTTACATCTGAATGCCACAGGTGGCTTAAAAGCAGAGCCTTAACGCCTACAATAACTCTTTCAAATTTCCGCGGAATGTGGCATTACCTTCTTAGCAACCGCGGAATCGAAATCTCAACGTGCCCACTACCCTATACTAATGTGATTATTATCGACAAACTATACATTATAGCTCTAATGCAAAATCGGTCCTATGCGCCACAGAAAAAGTCAGGATCCAACAGGCGATTAATAACCGTTCCTTATGGAACGGGTTATTACTCGCTTATATGAAATTCAAAACTGACGTCTTCAAACTATGAGCTTATGAGGAAGACAATTTCAACTAGCCAAATGAACTAATAACGAAACACATATTTCACTGAAAGCCCCACCAACTAATCAGTATGTAAGTCAAAAAGTGACACACCATCGCATGAAAAACACAAGATATATCCACGCACCCCAGGATATTTCTATTTAAATCATATTTGTCTCATTATAAAAAAAAATGATATGCAAGATAACAACCCCCTGCCTTCTCTAAGACATATACACATTACCTCCACATCTATCTTACCAACACAAATATAACTTTCATTAAAATCCCCATAATCCTTATCAATCACAAATAGCATACATTTATTTAATATTCTTTTTTGTTTGTATATATTAAAAAAGAACTTACTAGTTGAATACCTAGAACTATATTACTTGAGTACCCTTAAACAAAATAAAACGATTCATAGGGCAACCATTTACATATAATAGGTGTTAACAGTGCCATCTGATTGACACATACACGTAATTAGTTAAAAAAACACAAATTTAATTAAAACAAAATGAGCCGACATAATAAAGTGCATGTACCACTTCATCTACTATAGATATTGAAACCCTATAAGGGTCCATCAGCCTGATTTGATCCTCCTTAGAGCAGCATCTTCCCTGATAAAGATAACCCCATTTTCTATTAGATATCAACCCTTATTATAACTAAACAACCACAATAGCATAATTCCTTTATACTTAAACAAAAGCACCCCTAAAAAATTATACAAATATACCAGATTAATACATCCACAGTCAGTAAATGTATAACACTCGGTTACACTATGATTTAATCGACTCGCAGACCTATTAATGCATTACAATATACACCATCACACCTAAATACGAATATGCTATAGAAACAAATAAACATGTAACCTCTGTTATCAGTAATATATTTATATGTAAATAATACTAAATTAAGATTAAGGAACATACATCTATATACACAGCTCCCATAAACTCAGTGCTTTCCTAAAAAGGACACTAGAGAGAACTTACCACACAATAAAAGTGGTGATAATCGGCTTCTATTTTTAGAACTGTCTTAATTCTGTGAGCTGACGAGTTGACACAAGTAAATAGGACCTTTTCTACAGATTAAAAAGTATTTTCTTGTCAAAGAAATCATTGTACATCCCTGGAACATGTAATATATTGTTTTTAATTTATACTTACACAAAACACTTGATAATAAATAAATATACATACATATATATATATATATGTGTGTGTGGGTGTGTATGCATGTATTTATGTATGCATGCGTGTATGTATGTATGTTTATTTAGTGTCAGCTATTTTGTACAACCTTAGGGATCGTATTATAGGCATTCCTGTATTCGCTCAATGCCACGGTTATATTTGTCCTTCAATGTTTCATCTCCTTGATTTTTTGTAATTTTGTAAATATATAACATGCCACATGAATCGCCTATTGCTTTACCACATTCATTGTATGTATCTGGGGGTAACCCACACTTAGAGATTAACCTAGTCGCCCACATGTGTTGTTTGAAATTTCTACATAATTGCTAAGCAAGGTATAGATTTTTATTTCTTTGAAGTTGTTTATTGCTCCCTGTTATTTTGCATTAATGTGCTTATTTCGTTTGTCATCCACATTAGTAAACTCATTTAATCTATACATCTGGTTGGGTTTTATGTAATGCTTTCGTGTATGGTCGTGAAATTATAAAACCTGCATGTAGCTATTCTATCTTAAATTGGTGCATTCAATTTTGCTTTTCTATGAGGCGTTGTTAGTGTATAAATACATTTCGATTTCTGTTAGTTTTTAAATTACATAATGTTTTTTAAACATTTTACGTTATTTAGCTATTCTGTTGGACTCTCATCGCTTTTCATATATATCGCCCCGGAATGTTAATGTTTCTATCAGGTGTTATCGGTCTGTGTTGGCTTTCTTCTGTTTATATTTTGGGAAAACGAGCTTTCATTTTTTGTAATGTTCAGATTTATTTATTTATATTCTAAATGCCCCTTAATAGAATATATTGTTTCAGTTCGTAATATTTTTGTTTACTGTTTTATTTTCTTTCATATTTTTCCGTTTCCATATTCACAGATTTAATTGATTTTGTAGTGTGTTGATTTTTGTTTCCAATGTGATTTACTATCTGGGCACTGTCAGTTTATTGATAGAAAGGTTTTTGTTTCTAACCTTAGTCTTGTAATAACTGATTTGAACCCTATATAAATAAAGCAGTATAGATCTGTAAAATGATTTGTCGAACTGTTTGTGCGGAGTCTAAACACCTTTTCTGTTTCTAATTTTACTTCATTTTATTATACTTTCCTTATGAAAAGGTGATTCGCATTTGAATCGTTTATAATGTCTTTGACGTTTTCGATTTCTTCCGCTTCTTCCACTGATATTTCTCTCATCTCCCACTTTACAGTATTGTTGTTGGCTGTTTAGGTATTTATTTTGCAGAAATTATATCCCAATATGTTTTACAATTCATATATGTACTGATGTTTATTTCCATCACATACTTTGATTTTTTTATCCATTAATTTCAGCTCTGAGAAAACTGTTCTTTCTCTCGTGTGTATTGTTTCGTTGCAATATATATAGTAGATTATTATTAATATTATTATTATCTTTTGGCTTTTATTTTGAACGTAATAATAATAATAATGATAATAATAATAATAATAATAATAATAATAATAATAATAATAATAATAATAATAATAATAATAATAATAATAATAATAATAATAATAATAATAATAATAATAATAATAATAATAATAATAATAATAATAATAACAACACCTGGACTAGAATATGAAGAACCCCATGGTCATGCACAATGTATTACATCCGAATGACAATATTGACCGACTATACGTTATAAGGAGAGGAGAGGGAAGAGAACTAGTATGTATAAAAGAGTGCAAATTACATAGAGAGAACTAGAAAAGAATCACCTAAAATACAAGCAAATTGCTCATTTATGCAAGTGGCACCGCCACAAGGATCGGTACGGAGAGTAGTCAAAATGGAAATTAAGAGTAGAGAAAAGAAAAAAAAGGAATATACGCAACTACATAAACTATTTATAAGTATGACTAAAGAAGGATGCATGAAAACACATGGATATGACTACGAAATGTACACGCGTTTTACAAACTCAATCGATATTTACAGCCGCCTACATCAACGCGATTAAAATGAACGTTATCAAAACTACAATAGGTAACACCCGGGAACATAGTAAATTTAGACAGTGTTGACAAAGTGAGAGACGGAAAAAGAAATAAAAAGTGTATTTAGAAAACTACCCCCCTCCCCCAATATTAGAAAATTCGACACGACTGAATAAACTTATCGATTAACTGGGAAGTAGGAATACGTTTAGACTTAAAACAGACAGGCATATGGTAATGACACGGACACATTTTACATATTACGCATGAGAAGCATACCATCCTCTTTGTCTATGAGTTTCAAACACACAAACTGGACGCCATAATAGTCAAAATATAGAAAATACATGCCACATCATAGATTTCTCCGCACTAGCAAGGTGAAAATCAAGGAGGAAAAACGAAACAAATAGATTGGGCTAGTAAAAAAACTGAAAGGTATACGGAACATGAACATCAATATAATACCAATAACAACTAGACACATTCTGAAACCCCTTCACAGAAACAGAGAAACTTGCTATTAAAAGAAATATTGATACCGTACAATGCACGGCAACGATGAAAAAAAGCAGCACATTAAGGAAATTCCTCAAATGCAGCAAACAAGTCGCATAACTAACGAACCCTAAGCAGCTATAGGTGAGTTGAATTACACACACAGCCAAAATATAGAAAGAATATCATAAGATCTAAAACTTCCAGAAATCCTATAAACTGACATTCCCAATCTTAAAGTACACCTACTCACAGACACATGTGGCGGCACAACCTGCTCTTGCAACACATACACACTTGTATTAAATGATCAAAGAGAGAACAAGGAAGGGTAGCACCAATCATACCTCAACTGAGTGGGTTAGAAATGTACTAATAATTCAGAGAAGCTTATTGACACTTAAACTCGAACGTAGAGCAACGGTGGTTGACAGCGATTACATCAATGATAAATGGCTGTTGCGAAAACGCATGATCATTTAAAATGGTTATTGAACGAAAGTAGTGTTATAAGTCTGCGGAGACTTGCAATAACCCAGACTTGTTCATATCAGTAAGCTATTATAGACAACGATGTATGTGAAAACTGCTTAAGTGGAAATGATGAGAATGAAAAGAATATTAACAACAGCAATAATACTACTACTACTACTACTACTAATAATAATAATAATAATAATGATAATAATGATAATAATAATAATCACAGAACTAGTCAGAGCACTGAAAGGAATATGGAGAATGAAGAAAGTTAGTATAATACCAATAATCGTAGTCGCACAAGTAACAATAAAAAAAACGTGGGGAAAAGATTGGGAGAAATTGGAATCAAAGGGACTATCGAAACCATACAAAGGACGGCAATGATCAAAACAGCTGCAATCTTAAGGAACATCCTCCAATGCGGAAACTAACACACAAAGGCTAACCAGTCACAAGGAATTTACAACGGAGAAAACAAGACCACACGAAGAGCACCACAACACGAGCCAAGGAACAGAAACTGCAAGAAACAGCACTTCATAATCTCCCCCCCCCCAATAAATTACACCGGCCTCAGCTATCACTACACAAAAATGAACCAAGAAACAGAAATTACAAGAAACACTATAAGCTCCTCCCTTTCCCCCACCCACCCACATCCCAAAAATTAAAAAGAATTAAACAAATTTTTTTTTTTTAAATAAGGGAAGAGAAAAGGAACAAAAAAAGAAAGAAAAGGAATTGAAGGGAAAAAATTAAAAAAATTAAAAAAAATTAATTTTCCTTTTTTTTTAATTTAAAATTTTTTTTTTTCATTTATTTATTTTTTTTATTTTTAATTTTTTAATTTTATTTTTTATTTATTTATTTTTTAAAATTAATTTAAAGAAATATTATTTTATTCATTTATTCATTTATTTATTTTTTTAACTGGTGCCGGCATAGGCTGACACCAGACAACATATTTGTAGAGGGTCGTGGAGGATGAGAAGACCGAGGAGGAACAGCACAAACCAGACCTCCACTGGAAAAGTTCAGAGAGTGCTGAGACCTTGGGGAGGCTTGTTGCCACCCAAATCCCAGAGAAGACCAATTGTCCTTCCCGGCGAGAAATCAATGGTAAGAGACTGTTGCGATACCGCATCGTTATCGAAAAGAGGTGAAGAACACTGGAAGTCTGGGGAGACTTTTTGTCACTCAGACTCCAGGAAATACAACTGGTTGTTGTCGGTGAGCAATCACTGACGATGATCTGTGTGAGAACTCCTAGTGAGTACAACAACTAATAATAATAATAATAATAATAATAATAATAATAATAATAATAATAATAATAATAATAATAATAATAATAATAATAATAATAAGAAGAAGAAGAAGAAGAAGAATGCCTATTTTCACTCACATTCCAGAAACGACATTCACATTATTAACGTGGATTTAATGATAAGCGGATGCTTACAGAACTCAAAGTCATTAACACATTATTAAACCAAGTGGAGTGTACTGGGTATCTGACTAGACTTTTTTGACACTCGTGTCCAAGAATCCGACCGGCTTTGGTCAGTGAACTATTACAATAACTACACCAATGAATATAACAATTAATAAAAATAGCAAAAGCCATATAAAAATTATAATACTATCGTTATAGGCAGTATCCATATTGATTAATTATTACAAATTATTAGAAATGAAGTTTCATTTCGAATTTCCATAAAGTAGTTTTATTTTATCCAAAATATTTACATTCAAACGTTATTAAAACTAATAATAGAAAGTAATACAAACCACAAATTAAAAGGCGCATTAATCACTTGTCATTTTTTGTATAATTTCACTTCTCTATGGTTTCAGTAATGTGAGAATTTAAGGTCAACAATTAATTATTGATTTTGAAATTATTTGACCTCAATTGGAAAATTCGAATAATTAATCCTGCAAAGATTCTATCAATGATCTTTGAATTTTTTATATTTTTCATTTCGCTATTTATCCCAGAGGATAGCTGATAGTTTTTGTCGTAACCACATTTTAATTAAAAGTAATTTAATTGATTGCAATTTCAGATCAAATAAAAAAAGTATTGCTATGAAAATATTTGTTTTTGAACTGGAATCCACACAGTCGGAAAATGAAATTAAAAATGAATTATATAATCCAGTCGTCGCGAAATTCTGATCCAAAATATAGATTTTACTAATCTTGAATTAGTCGGGAAAGTTCAGTCTGCCTAATGGTTACTTACACAGACTATGGAATTGAGAAAAGAATACTTTAAATACAGTCGTATGGATATTTCTTGGCGAACTAACCTTAGATAAATACAAGATTAGATGGACGGTTTTATACGTAATTACGTGAAGGCTACTGAAAATAAGATACATGAAGACGGAAGCGAGTTCAACGCTTGAACCGTTTAGAAAACGAGAAGAATTTTCCAAAATATGTTAATCATATAAAAACGCATCGGTATAAATTAACTGCTATTTCGTTCTTTGATAATATTATCCAAACCGTTACTAACGAGACTGTTATTATTAATATAACAATTCATCCAAATATCAATGATGGTGGTGGCTAGTTGCCATCAATAAAGTAACAGAACATATATTCTAAATCATGAAATTAAGTCCTATCTGAAATTCAAGGCACATCTATTTTGACAAGCTTTTAATTATGACATTAGTTAGATACATAAACATTGGTTTGGTTGTTTCGGTATTTAAAAAAAAAGTTAAAAATTATTTCATAAATTCGATCAGCTGATCGAAAATCTGTGGACTTCTGTATCATATTCTGACAAATTTAGACGACTCGTATAACTTGAACTCCCCCAGGTATCTCAGTTCGTGAGCCGGTTGAAGAACGATAGCTGTGAAAATAAGAGAATGCCAACAAATGTTAACAACGTAAACTGCTATTGTTTCAAGTCATCATTTGTGATCAGAACAGCTTGGAAACCAAGTGTAAATTTGCAGTTTTCTGTAATGTGGAATCTTAGCAAGTTGCATCGAATTATACGGAGATTAGAACTACGTCACACGCAAACAGTGCAGGCTACATTTCATAACGATAGTTCCAATACCGAAGACGTGGATCAACATTTAAATGAGGAAGTGTAAAAGCAAGTTTGCCGTCTATGTCATCGATATTAATGTGATATGAGTAAATGCGGGGTGTATTATCAACATATCCAACGTAGTGGAACTTTTAGAATAAAATAAATTCAAATCCATCTTACTCTAAAAGTTCTCTAAAACATCCAGTCAAAGACACTCTAGGCATCCACTGAGAGATGAACTTATGGGTAAACTAAATGTTAGTTTGCATAATTCGGTGTTAAAAGTATAATGGTATTGTTGTGTTAATAAATGGCGATAATAAATAATTAGGATGGTAGGGAGGGGAACTTAATATTAGACTCAATGAATTTTGAGGAACTTAAGGGATTTGGCTATAGGTACGTAAGTGTAAATATATTTAGTATCTAAACTAGTCATGGTAAGGTTACCTATATTGATGTGTTATAGTTTTATTTACTCCTCCCCAGGAGTTAGGCACAAGGCCAGTTTTGGGCTGGACTAATCGAACCGAGAAGGATCGGTGACCATTTCTGCTTATTTGCTGGCTAATTGGTATGGTGTGCTGCGATACTATATATGAGTTGTCTCGTGGGTATGTCCGCTTTAGTTTTTTGGGGTAGGCTATAACAACTTGTATGTTAGGGTTATATTCCAGGAGATTAATTCAGCAAGAGTACCTAGCAAACTTTTATGACTTCGCATTTGAAGCATTGTGTGTCCTTGAGTATTTGATGTAGATGTTTGTGTAGATGTTATCATTTAGTAAGTACCTTAGTGTATATTATTATTTATCCGCGACCATTATGACAACATCTTCCCCTTCATCAGCATGAGTGATGTGGATGTTCTTTGTATGAGCAAGCTCTCTGATGGTTTCTGAGTAGATCCGATGTAAAGTAGTATCATTTGGTAGACCAAAAGAGGTTCTAATGCGGCCTTGGATGTAGCTTTTTTCGAAGTCGGAATCGCGATATTTGTATCTTTAATGAAAGTATCAACTGTCAACTTTACGAAAACCCGTGCCGAATTTGAAGCATAGAGTTACGGTTTTCCGTTGTGTGTAGGTGAGTGTATATTTGGATAAGTTGAGGATGAAATCTTGGTTTCCTATCTTTTTCGACGCACTTTGACACATGTGTGCAGTTTCTTATTTAAAGTGGTTTCTTGTTTGTCGCTTTTGTTCTTAATGTGTTAATCGGTGCGCTTTTGTAGGATTTTGAAGATAGATTTGTTTTTACGGATAGAGAGATTCTTATCGTGTTGTTCTGTGCTTGCAACGTGGAGGAAATACTTGATGTAGCTTGGAAAAATGTGCTGGAAATTTGGTAGTAGTTTGCGGCATTTTGTTAGGATACCTTTTTCTGCTATGACACGATTGTGGAAAATCTGGTGAGAAGCAGATGCTTATGAAAAAAACGTTTGTATTTTCCTATGAGTGCATAGGATAAAATGCACACTATGTTATAAAACTAACACTGCAATGCCATTATACTTTTAACGGCAAAACATATCAACACACATTTTGGTTACCCATGGGTTTCTTTATAAGCGTAGTCTTTGACTGTCTGTTCCTGGAATTTTTAAATAACAGCTCGTGCAAATCAATCCCACTCAAAAACGTCCACTACGTAACATATATCTATGATACACGCTTCATCTACTTACATCAATTTAATCTCTTTGACAATGTCGACAAACTTACTATAATTGAAAACACCATTTCCTTCACTTTCGAATTAGAATATGACCACACCCTCAACTTCCGGTATATAACTCTACAAAGCACCCTGAACGGACTAAACCCCTCAGTCCATAGAAAACCAACAAATAAAAATGATTCTATACATTAGTACACCGACCACAATAACAGAATAACACCTGAACAATCATAGGGTCGTTGCTTGGAGCCTTTAGAATTTGCAGCTCGCTTACGTTCACAATTAATAGATCTTAAAAAAGCTTTAAAATATGCTTAATTGTTGAACTCAAACGCTAAACGCAAAGCTTTCATTATCCATAACAAAGGACAGACTAACACAACAAATTGTTCCCTAATAAGAACATCAAACACATAAATAACATCAAAATGATTGATAAAAACATCAACATGGTTGATACAAATAACAGTTTTCTCAATTAATCCAATATCTATTTCCTTACTAAAACAATTACAATGTGACAAGAAAATAGTAACATCATCTTAAACAATCAAATATTTACTGAACACCAAACCCCGCCCACGTCTAACCCCGAAGGACACTTCTTTCGTTACCGGCATTTAGAAAATAAAATGGGCCTCATGTCCGATGTTTTATATCGATGACACGGCCAGAAATCTAAAATCACGTATTAACGAACAGGACCAGGACCTCTAAGACAACGATTTCACTAACGTACTAGTTATACACAGAAACACTTTTATCCACAATTTGTTTTTACAAACTGTACTCTCCTCAATACCGAATAATCCATCCTACGCCGCAAGTGCAACGACAGCGCTGTATACCTTCTCTCATCAACATCTAACATAAACCTTAGACACAGATCACATTCCATAAGCTAACATCCGGCAAAAACCGCACTGAAATAATGCAATATATCTTGCTATGCATAAAAAACTCCGACCCCGGTTTAAGTAACTAATAATGTTTACTGCATTTCGCCCAAGTTTCTACTTTTATTCTTGTTTATTTCTTTCTCCCCGTTTATTTCTTATTTCACAGTCTTGGTCACACGAGTTTCATAATTCTTTTGGTTTCAAATATTTAAACCCGAGCAAAAAAAAATCCCGTTGTGCGTTCTTCTGTTTACCTAGGTTTTTACGTTATTTAATACATTTTTAAATCTACACTTTTTCTGAACACGTTAGTTGAACCGAACATAACCGTTAAAAACGGCATTTAAATGTATGATATACTATGCATTTTATTCTCACATATGTACAAAAAACCTCAAAGATCAAAACCCGAACGATATTGTACCATTTAAAAATGAATTAATTTTCCGAAGAGAACAGATTTTTTTCTCAGCAAATATATATATCTTATTAGAATAACTACAATTTAAAGAATATATGCTACTACACTTCATGTTTATAATCTTAATTTCAATTTTGATCAATTTTTTTTTGTTTTTGAGAAAACGTTGATGATTAAGTAGATTTAAGAAGAAATACAAATTCAGCGAATCTTTCTTAAATAATGTTCAGTAACTACGGATCAAATATCAGGCAAATAGTAAATATTTGAATTTTTTATCAAACGTTACGTCTATATTATTGCCACTAATAAGCTTTTTTAGATACTCCACAAATTACTGAACATTTGGGAATGCGGTTAATATCACAACAAAAACACCTCTGATTTAATTGACAAAATTACGCCTGGCAACTGTGTGAAGGTTTTAATTATAACTGTTTACTTAGCTTTGAAAAAAAGCATCTCTCTCTCTCTCTCTCTATTTATATATATATATATATATATATATATATATATATATATATATATATATATCTTTAAGTAAAATTAAAGTTGAGCAGTTTTGGAGGGATTAACAATAGAGATCCATCTTATAGCTCAGTGAAATACCCCGGCTCTGTCATTGATTCTATCGGATGTTTTGATGTTAACGCTCGCCGCTTTCAGCGTAAATATAACTTAATTTCTCGTTATCACGTGACAACCTCCCGTGGCTTAAGGAATAGGGCAAATGCTTACATATTCAAGGTGTCTCTTTGAACAGTCTTCATGCCCTGTGACTGTCTGATATTGTTATTTCTATGCGCTAATGAGAGCCGACATCTCCAAACGACGTCGTAGGTAAATAACATATTAAAAGTATAATTTAATAGTATATATATATATATATATATAAATGTAAAAGATGAGAATTAGAAATTGCACAACATAAAATATATATTAAGTCATCTGTAGTTCAAAACAAGAGTGTTCAACAGGTTTTATTTGCATGTTTTGAAGAATAGCTAGCAGCTCTACTTCATCGGCACAACACATAATAAATACAATAATTATGTTAACTATACTCAATGTTATCAATAACTAACAGGGTACCTTGCGTTGCCCGAGGACAAATGTGTAACATATTTCTATTAAATGTTCTATATCTCTCTCTTCCCGCCTCTTCCGTGTCCCCCTCCTTCTGACCATACTCTATTTCTCCTCTGCTCAGCCCATTCCTCTTTCTAGGCATACAAGCAGGCAACTCTTCGTTATATAGCTTTTATGAAGAATGAGTCGGCACACGGGAAGTAACTCTCTGATAAAAGAAAAATCAGTTTCTTCTCTTTAGTAAGTACATCGCAGTTTTAACCGTTACTTTAACTGTTTGCATGTTATCTTTTATCAGATGTTAACTTCTTTTCCATAGGTTTTAATAAAAGTAATCTTTTATCTATGCAATAACACAGTATTGTAAGTTTATGTTTGTATGTGCGTTATCATCGTCCGCACTTTTCTTACAAGATGAGAGCACCTGATTGCTAAAGACGTAGTGTAAAAATAATTATTATTTTATCTAATGTAACTGTTGTGACAACCGTGAAACTTTCTTCGCCTTGAGTCTAGGATGAACGTGTTTGTTTTGTCCGAAGGTGTTTCAATAATAGTGTGTAGTCTGCGTTTCGCCGGATGAATATAGAAGGGAAATATGTCATACATCTCTACAAGGGTTTTGGAGATAGCCCCCAAACTAGTTATATTCTTCATGTTACATTAAACTCAGTACTTAGATATATGTGTTTCAATTGTAACAAATGTGGTAGAATATCACGGGTTCTTCGTTCACGCTGGACTTTCATTGAATGGAATTATTTTAAACACGACATCACTATACAACAGAAAGAATAAAACTATGGACTTTGCACTGGTCCTTTTAGTGCTTATAAATTTTATAATTGTGCCCAATATTTATACCAAACAGACTAAGTTTTTGAAAAAAGATATGCACTTGTTTTCAGTAAATGAGAACTATTATCTTAATATTAATGATTTTGACAAATGTATACAATCTGTTGCACCTGATTCTAAAACGTTGATTATTCAATTTCTTTAAAAAGAAAAAATGTTTTGAGGACTAGTTGAGCACCACAATGTCAGATTATAAAACCTGATTTTTAACAACTGTTGTACAACATGCTATTTTAAAAAATGTAAATATTTGCAATATGTGAATGAATATAACATCAGGAAATACAACACACGCACGCACACACACACACACATATATATATACATTACTATTTCATGTATTCACATACAATTTTATAAAGAGACATACTTTTTTATGTATCAATTATCAGTATTTACTTCAACAGCGCTCGATATGTAAGTAGAGCTTACTATATATATATATATATATATATATATATATATATATATATATATATATATACAGAACAAAGACTGTTATTGTCATTCCCAATTTGATCAACTATTTTTATACAGTTCATAATAATTGAATGTTACGTGTTATTCATTTATAAATTTATTTTTCTTATTCGTAAGTAATAGTTTTGTCAATATAAACACAGTAATTAAAATTGCTTAATGATTTATTAAATAAAACTAACATTGCTTTCTAGAAAGGTAAAAAAAGTTGTAAAGTATTAGTAGCTTAAATACGATTAAAAAATACTGAGTCCTCCCCCGATAGAAGGATACACCTGCTCCCTCCATCTTGTTATTCGATAAATAATATCTCCGTTGTAACCGAGTCATTTGCAAAGTTGACGGCCAACAAATAATTGCTGCCAGCAGATAGCCCTAAAAATGTGAATAGATCAGCAAAAGTTCAGCTAGGTTTTCTTTGAATGCTTTAAATATAACTGGTATTTTTATTTTTATTAATTTGACCTTGTTATCTTATTTAATTGTATTGATTTTCTATGTGTTTAAAATTCTATTGTTGTTTTATTCTGTGTACTATATTTACACCTTACTGGCCGGAAAAAAATCCGTTTTTGATTGTTCTTGAGGTTAAATTTAAACAAATTGTGAATAATTGATAGGTTAAAGACGAGGGAAAAAACATCTGACCATCTATAGAAAGATATCCCCCCCCCTCCATCGTATTTCTTCTTAGTAGAAGGAAACTTATCTTCAATTTTCTGTTATCTCAGGTGATGCGTACACTTATTAACTACATATATATATATATATATATATATACATATATATATATATATATATATATATATATATATATATATATATATATATGACATTCTTTTTCTGATACATGCGGGGTCTCTGTAATACCTGATTAGTTCACAGGCACAGAATTACCCCTCTTGATGTGATAGCCCCGTAGAAGTTATCAGGTCATCTGTATAGGAGAAAAAATATCTGATTTAAAGCTGTGCTACTGATAACTTACGTCTTGTCACCAAACCGTTGGGGGCGGGTGCCTAGTTAGTCTAGATCAACAACCTTTCACGCTGGATTGTCGAACAAAATATCTGGTTTGCAATCATACAATTGCTTAAGGAGTATATGGGATCCGCCCATCACCCCTCCTTTGCGCTCCTTCTTTGTCTATTAGTCAGGCTCAGAGATATTAGTGCGGGGACACATCAAATACACCCAGTGATTTGACTTGTTTCTTGACTAGCACAATGTACGTCGTCTCTCTTTCTCTCTATCCGGGAACTTGGAGCCAATTATTTGTCACTAAGTATCACATGAATTGTCTGGGTCGCTCTAGCTCCGACATGTTGATGGTACAGGTTAGACAGCTTGTCTGGCGGCTGTTTCTCGACTGTGCGTGCCGGAGTCTTAACTCTTATGTAGCGTTAAGACGGCTGCTTCATAAACAGTTGTATATTATCGTTGGTAATTTTACGTGCAATGTCACGCATGGAAAAGTACCCTACAGTTATCCCCGATATGCTTTTCCGAACCTACAATCTCCATCGATCAAATTTGCCCTCCTTACTATATCTAAAAAATTACAATACAAAGAAAAATAAACAAACATAAATAATCACCTACCAACAAACATCTTCCCTTCCGCCTTAAGGCGAACATTCACAAATATCCGGGGGCTTAGACCCTACATCAATGCTGTAGACATATTTCTCCTGGTAAACTCCCTGGATATCCTAGCACTAAGTGCAACACACCTGCAATACTCAATCTCCTCACACAATTTTCACATAACTGAATACCTCCAACTCGACCGTAAAGACTGCGACAAACATATGCACGGTCTACGCGTCTATGTTCGGAACATCCTACCCGTGACAGGTGAACATAAGATAGAATCAGATGAGCAAGTCTACACGTGCTTTAGATAAATCTTACAGCACAACGTTACTGACTTATGTTTCTTATACCTTTCTATTTCGACACAGGACTGTACCCTGCTTAACTTTGTCTCTGAAAGCATAGATACAGCACTATGCCTAAATACATGTATTTGGGGTTTTAATCTACATTACCGTGCCTGGCTTCGATTTGTCTACAATGCATACAGACTACCACTTCCCAACCCACCTCCCTGATCGTGTGAACGAGTAAATCTCACTTCTCAGCTTGTTCCCATAGCCGGCTTAGAAACACTGATCACCTTGTGGTAATGATTGATATAACAATAAAAGCCGCCCCAAAGCTAATGAGTTGGTGCTCAAAATAACGAAATACTAAAAGCGGACTATAGGGGATCCATCAGAGACGCCATATGTGACACTTAATGATATATTTTTTTCTGAACATCAGTATGGATTCAGGCAAGCACGGTCTTCTGCGGATATCCTAACGGTGATCTCCGAACGCATATACCAAACAATGGGAAAATCAGGGAAAGCTAGGGCGGTAGCGCTTGATATATCGAAAGATTTTGACATGAAAATTACTCATAAAAAATAATTTACTATTACTCGATCTTTTCATTCAAGCACAATAATGAAGGTTTTTCTCGCTGGTCGTTCATAAAAAATCACATAAATGCAGCTGTACTCCAGAGGTCGATATGTGAACGGTTTATTGACCCTGATTTTTCTAAACAGGCTCCCTGATAACATTGTGTCTGAGATGGGTATATTTGCTAACGACACCACGCTCTCTTATCGCCTTGTGGGTAAAACGGACGCGCTTATATGCGAGACAATGGCCGAATCCTTAGGAAGTGACTTCCAGTCTGTAATGGATTGGAGTCATAAATGGATGACATTTAATGCAGATTAGACAAAGCTCCTTTCCTTCGAACAACTACAAGAAACTTCTTTAACGACCGATTAGCATAGCCAATAACACTCTACCTGAGAGCCAAACGTTCAAACTCTTCGGCTAACATTCCGCGGTAACATGAATTGGAACAAATACATAGACTACACTGGCAAAGCGGCTGCCAAGAAAGTGGACTTGTTCTACCGTTCTAGAGATGTGCTTACATTTGACAGTATTCTATATATCTACAAAGTCACCAACCGCCCATGCATGGAGTATTGGTGTCATATCTGGTCTGGTGCACCACCCCTCATTCTTTCCTTCTTTTACAAAGTCGCTAATTTAATAGTTCCTTAACTATTCATGAAGCTCAAGCTATTACCCAATCGCTGCAATGGAGCATCCTTGTGCTTGTTTTACAAGTACTTCAATGAAATGTGCTCCGATGAACTTGCTGATTTGGTGCCACCTCGACGTAAATACACTCTAATAATCTGACAATCAGCTAAAGACTATCCATTCATTGTGAAGGCCCTCAGATGCCGGAGAGCCTTCTACTGAAACAGCTTCTTTCCACAAGCTGCTTACTCTAGGAACTCCCTCCTGCTCTCTTTTTTCTCAACTGCGGAACTTCTAATTCAGGATAACCTCCAAAACGTCCACTCTTATTCTCAGTAGTCCTTCACGTCTACAGTGGGAACTTGCCTTGTTTGGGGTGAACTAAGTATTTTTTTAAAATGAATAAATGAAAATAAATTAGTTTAGGTTAGGGTTATTGTAAAGTTTAAAGGATTCAGAGATGGTCAAACGTTTAAAGAAAATGTAAATCCTGAATAGAAAGAAAAAGTGTGTACAACCCACCCTGTAAATGCCCAAGCTCAACTTTATTTTCTATAATAAGTATATACCTACTGAATCAGTGACTTGAGCAGCGTCCGATATCCCATATTTAGGTCATAGTTATTAAGGCTTAAGGAAAGAAAATACATTTCTTCTATTTGAATCCCGTTGTTTTGAACAACTGATGACTTAATATATAGTGGATCTATCTCGTATATCGACCAACAATCTTCCATGATAGGGTTTCCTTTACAGATATATATTATGTCTTTATTATCATGTTATATATATATATATATATATATATATATATATATATATATATATATATTATTGTTTGTGTACAAAACACTAACTTTAATTAAGATATGTGTAATGACGTGTCGCATTATTTTTTATGTTTACCATCTGTTTAAAAAATCAATAAGAAAAATATTTTTTGGCTAAAAAAAACACAGGTGATTCTCCATATTAATAAATATTTACACATCGCATTAATGCAGGTGTGCCCCGAAAGTCGATACGTGTACCGTTATTATACTTGATCTTTATAAACGATCTACTTGATGAAATCACGTCCCAGGTGTATATTTAGTGATATCCTCACGCTTTGTTCTCGACATGCGGACAAATCGAACACACACATGTTTGTTAATGCTAATGGCTGAATGCTTTGAAAGTGACCTGCATTCTGCAGCAGAACAGGGTTATAAGTGACACTGGTTATAAATAAGAATGGCACATTTAATGCTATAAATACAAGGCTGCTTTCACAATCATAAGGCATCATTCAAAACGATAGCCATAGCTGAAGCCGTCTTTAGAATTTAATGTTCAAACCCCTCGGTTTATCTTTCACAGTCAATATTAATTGGTCTACACACATAGAATATACTGCCATGTCTGTTACAAAGAAGATATGCTCTTTCTATCGCGGTATAAACTATTTTACACGTGCCAGTATCATATATCTTTATCAAGCCACGATTTGTCCTATTTATGGAGTATTGTTGTCACATCTGTACTGTTACACGAACCACTATGTTTCCATATTGTACAGGGTACAAAATATAAGTCTATAACCAAATAGGTCTGTCACTGTAAGCCTACTCCCGCCCCTGCCCCATTTACGGATGTTTCATCATTGTGCTTCCACGGTATGTGCGTAGTTGAAATTACTGAACATATGCACCATCAACGTACATGACCCCGACAAACTCGGCTTGCAACAACATCCCGTCCCTTTACTGTAGATATTCCAATATATTATACTTTATTTTGACTTTCTACTTTCTATTATTTCTACTTTCCACTTTATAGCTTCATTTCCCGGATCTCATGCCTTTGAAATATCCTCCCTGCTCCCTATTTTTCTAAGTGTAACAACATACACAAACTTAAATATAACGTGAACAAACATATTGCTGTATAACTCTTTACAAATATACTGCCTATAAATACTCTCTCTTAATCACAGCAGCCCCTTACGTATCAGTGACAGTATGTCTTTGCTGGTGTTAATAACGATAAAAATAAATTTCAAAAATGAATAATTTAATTAATTTTCAAAGCAACACAGAATACAAGAAATAGATAAAGTATTAAAAACCATACAATTAATAAGTCTAAACGTGAATAAAAGATAGATTCGTTAAGCAGAACGTTCACATTTCATCATAACTTATACGAAGTAGAAACGCATATCAAAATAAAAAAGGAAATACTTGACCGAGAGAAAGAGACAATTCTAAAACATAATCAGGTAGAATTCTAAGACAAGAACACTTACGGAGCTGGATTATCACAAACGAAGCGGATAGACTGAAAGCAATTTAATATACGAGCATAAAACTTTCCGCGAATGTAGCATTTATGAGCGGATCAACTTTCTACTTAACGGTCTGACTATTACTACACGCCCTCTATGAAACGATACTCTTTCTCTTTTATTTCGTATTTTATTCTACGTCGTTTTCTTATTTGCTTACATCTTCCCCTACTTGTTTTCTTGGCCTTTTGGCTAAGATCAAAGTGTAGTATCTGTTCCGATGGATACTGCACCCCATAAACTGGTATTGTCTTGGCCTTCGGGGCTTGATTTATGCCGGTCTATGGGTCTGTCTTGTGCAGTTCTAGGAGGTCAACCCTCCCAGGCTTCGCCTCCCCTCTTTGGGGAGGAGTAAGTATATTGCTTACTGTCTGAGGCGCTCCTACCGGGGAATGCCGATGGGGCTGCCCAGGCAATTTTTAAACCCCACTTTCCCGAACCGGACTTTGGGTTACATCTTACTTGTGGGAGTAAGATAAAAACTGGCCTTGTGCCTAACTCCTGGAGAGGAGTAAATCAATACTTGTTTCCTTCGTCTCTTTCATTGTTTTGCAATCAGTCAAAATCCATATTGTACGGGTAATTTAAGCTAACACAGACTACGCATGCGTCTTTTGAATTCTTAACATGGCGGACAAGGTCGCAGTGAAAGAATAAAAAGTCCATAGAAATGCGACCTGCGATCGACGACGATCATTCTTATCGATATTATTTGCGCAATTATTCCCATCCGATAAATCAGCTTCTCTAACAGAACGTTTTACGCTGGTGCCAAAATGCAGTTTGACAAAAAAGTAGAAACGGAAAGATCGAAGCCATTTTGGCGAGTGATCAAAAGCTACATGTATTTACAAAATAGCCATAGAAGCAATTGGCATGGTTGCGACTTCTAAGATGAAAGAGTAACACACACGAACAAGAAAATCCGCTTCGATTTGGTTTTGTAAATATAGCGTTATATACATTCCGTTGTTTATATGTTGATGGTTTTGTATTTGTGTTTCGTGAAGCGAAATAATTTTTGGGATATACAAGCGAACATTATTCTTCAAAGCAAAGCCTGAAAGGTTAGTTTTGCTCGACGAATATAAATTAGAAGAAACTAAAATATGAATTTGTATTTTTGGCAGAGGTAAATTCATCAAACCATTTCACATGAATATTTACATCGCGGCGTATCAGCAATAATAACATCTATCTATCTATCTATCTATCTATCTATCTATCTATCTATCTATCTATCTATCTATCTATCTGTCTGTCTCCCTCTATTTATCCCTCTCTATTTATCTCTCTCTCTATTTGTCTACTTCTCTTACTCTCTCTCTATTTATCTCTCTCTATTCATGCCCCCTCTCTCTCTCTAGATCTCTCTCTCAATATATATATATATATATATATATATATATATATATATATATATATATATATATATGAATTTATTAATATTTTATACATTCATTTTTGCGTGCATAAAAAAGAGATATGACCACGTGTTTCTGCATAACTACCCGAGCAAGGATGTAAAACTTGATATACATATCCGTTGTCTGGTGTTTTACCCACAGGATCATAATACATTAAAAAGTATATATATATATATATGTTAAAGCTTTCTGCACTTAACACTAATAATAATACATATTTTACTTGAATATTTTTATTTCTATTATTATTATTATTATTATTATTATTATTATTATCATCATCATCATCATTATTATATTATTGTTGTTGTTGTTATTTTAAACATAGAGTGAGCTTAAATAATTGAAATACAAAGAAAGCCTAAAGAGAGATGGGTGATTTGTTGAATTACTTATAATTTACGGATTATTTTAACAATTATAACATAGGTTTTTAAACTAATTTTAGAAAGTAGGTATATGTTAGCATGTATTTTGTTGATATTAACGAATATAGAACAAAATCCGTAAATAAAAGTACGTGTATCAAATCATTTAATATATATATATATATATATATATATATATATATATATATATATATATATATGTATATATATAAGGCGTTTTAGAATGACACGGAATCTTGACGTGTGTTAATGCTTTTCGTGGTATTCTTGATGCGACGAGCAAGCGTTCTGGTCTCAAGTGATAGCTGGTATGGTATGTTTCCGAGTAGTCTTGATTCGCTCATCACTTGAGGTCTTACACCTTTAGTGGCTGTCATGAGGAGTATTTTTCTTATTTTTAAGAAGACTTGAATGAGTGTGTTTGTTTAATACTTTTCATTTAAGTTTTTTGTCAGAGGAAAGGGATAGTTAAGGAACAGAAATGGGTGTGGTTGAGTCTATTATTTATTTTATGTTTGAGTAATCGTTACTTTTGTTTATTCATTTAATAAATATTTTATTTTATTTATTGATTAATATTTTATATGTATTACTTTATTGTATTTAATTATGGAATACATTTTATATGTTAGTACCGGTATTAAAAGTGATTTTGTAAATATTGGATTGTTTCTCTTTAATAAATATGCTTTTACTATCTTTAGTCGATGTATGCTATACATTGTAGGTATGGTTTTGGTTGTAGTTATACTAAGTTTTGCTATATCGGCCGACTGTAGTGTTTTGTTATGCGAAGTGATTTGGCGTTGGATGCCCCTGGTGTCAAGTAGATGATAAGTAAGCCCTCGGGAGAGAGTTGTTGTTTTGTGGCCCATATAGGTACTATATGTTTCTTTTGTTTTGTTCGTAAGAAGCCATACTATACTAGCAGCAGCTGGAGACTAGAAAACTTGCTCGACGAATCGACAATAAGCGAAAATGCATTTCATTCAACAACCCCTGTTTAAATAGTGACTTGCTGTTTAAATATATATATATATATATATATATATATATATATATATATATATATATATATATATGAAAAAACATATTCCTGACACCTGTATGTCTACCAGTTCAAAGAAATGTAATAATTGCAAGAGTTTAAGCGTACGATAGTTTCTAAGATTAAATATTTTCATTGACACCAAATAGTGTCTTTATCACAACATATAGCGGTCGAACAAAACACCCAAATTTCAGTATTATTCACTTTCAAATAGACAGTAATTAGAGAGGAAACTGGTGTGGGGGGAATAAAACAATCCGTATCTTTTGTAAACCGTCACATATATAAACCAATCCAATAGTACAAAAATAACTATAAAAATAACATTACATTGACTAAGAATAATTAAAACAATTAAAAAAGTAAATAACATTTAATGGAATAAAATGAAATAAAATACAAATGAGAGAGTTTCTAGATTGGTATCAGATACTATTAAAAATATAACGTTTTATTGATATATGGGAATGAAAGGTATATACTGTGAATGCAGCTAAACGTTCTTTTGTAAGAAGGGGGTGACAATATGAAGTAATATTTAATTCATATGAAACTGTTTGCGTCTACAATTCAATTGCCTATTTTTATACGAGAATCACCACCCTATATTGCATGTTGCTAAGGATATACAGAATACATATGTACCGATATAATTTAGATAGTTATGTAATTGTAAGTTATAAATAGAAGGAGGGGGAATACAGATTATATAGGAAGTGAATCTATACCAAAGGATCACACACTAGAGTAGATTTGTTATCAATTTGCCCCAACTTGATAAACTTCAGAGGCTGAAGTGCTTTAAATTTCTTATATTTGTATCAGTTTGTATGTGGACAGGCGGACACAACTTCATATGTTTATTTAGTAAGATACCTATGTGTTAAATAATTGTTAATGTGTCCTTCCAAACATGCCATTTAAGGTTGTATGGAATACTGTTATAATGTAATTCAACATATGGATAGCTATATATGTATGTTTTGAGAGATGTGTACTTCTAAAAGTATATGTATTCTATGTGTAATTAAAGCAGCCGTGAACAATGTGTATATGACTATCGTTAGAAAAGTAAAGAAGACCCTATTGAAGTTTGCTTAGTACTATTAGTTATTACATTTTCATCACTATTACTATTACTATTATCATTATTATTGTTACATCTATTGACATAGTTTATAGCCTATTTTACTATACATTTGTAAATTACGCTCATAATCATCATGGACAATTCCAATGGCATATACTCCTGTCCCTACACTTATAATCACATTTAGGGCAACATTCATTTTCTGAGCTATATTTATTTTTATTGCATTAGAACATATTAATTGTCTGTTCCAAGTAAGGTACCATAAGGACATATATTCTAATTGTGTTTCTATAAAATATTTACTATATCCTGCGTGACACCTAAAGCAGTCCTCTAAAATTTTGAAGTACATTTTAGGGATATCTGTTTGGAAATTTTTACTAAACAGCGATATGAACCAAAGTAAATTAATCGGCTATTATTACCATTGTAACGGTTAGAGTCAATTGGTTTATTAGTATTTACTTTTACATTTCAGTGGGTTTTTTTAGAATCTATTAACAACCACGCCAGGATCTATTACCATTTGAATTACCACCAATGTTTACATTCTTATTCAGAACTGTAGAGTGTTAAGATAAATTTGATCATACTCCGAATCTCTTAATGTGTTGTGAGTTTTATCAAATACGATGGCTGTCAAAAAAGTATCCGATCGTAGGCCAGAAAAATATTTCAAATGCGTGACGGGGTTGGGACGCTAACCCTCTTCAAGATAGGCGCCTTTGCTTGCACACACTTAGCGCACCGACCCATTTACTGCCTGAAACAAGTTTTCTTTTTGAATAGTGTTAATCTCTACCGTCACGTACTTCATAATATCTTCTCTTGCCTCAAAACTGGCACCTTTCAGCGACATCTTCAATTTTCGAAACAACCAGAAGTTGCAAGGAGCCATGTCGGGAGAGTAGGGAGGTTGGCGAATGACTGGAGTTCCATGTTTGGCAAGGAAATGTTGGATAAATTGGGATGAATGTGCGGGGGCGTTGTCGTGGTGCAGTTGCCAGTTTTATGCCGTCCACATGTCCGGTCTTCTGCGCCGAACTTCATCACGGAGTCGCTTGAGAACATCTTGATAGTGGGTATTTTGTAACTGTTGCTCTTTCCGGTGCGTATTCGTGATGTACAATTCCACGGATATGAAAGAATACAGTCAGCATCATCTAGATTTTGCTTCGCCCCTGTCGCGCTTTTTTCGTGCCTTGGACGCTCGGGATGCTTTAATTGCGACGACTGTCTTTTTTGTTTCTGGTTCGTACCCGTATACCTATGAATCTTCTCCAGTTATCACCGTGTTCAGAAACTCAGAACCAGTGTTGGCGGTTTCTAGAAGGTCCTGTGCAACTTGAAACCGGAGGTCGTTTATTTCATGCGACAACAACTTGGGCACAAATTCCACAGCCACTCAGTACATGTTCAAATTATAACGCAAAATTGCATGTACGGTATCTTAACTCACTCCGACCTTTTGGGTGATCTCCTGCACGGTTGAACGACGATCTTCCATCACCAAATTTCGGACCCTCTCAATAACAGCTGCACTCCGCGCAGTTTTGTCACCCTCCTTAGATGTGCGGCCATTTTTGAATCGGTCGAACCACTCCTTAATTTGTGTTACACCCATCGCATCTTTTCCAAACACCTGCTAAATCTTACGATTTGAGAATCACCAAGCTATTGCAAAAATTTGATGCAGTACCTTTGCTCAACACGGTCAGTCATCTTGGGAGAATCGGTAAATCGACGAACACGTTATGTAGCACCTCAATAATCGCCCGACAGACAGCGACCAACGCACAGGAAGGCGGTGATAAAATTCACACATGCGCAGGAAGGTGTCTTCCTTCACTGTGTAGAGTTGCGCTGCCCTACCCTCTCTATTTCACACACAAAAATTAAGGTCAGATACTTTTTAGACAAACCTTGTATATGTCTGTTAGATACATTTCTGAAATCCTAGATATATTAGGTATTATTGAATTCAATAGAGACGTGGGTGTTTAAAATAATTATCGACATAATATAATGTTTTATAAGGTTTGTGATAGGGCTCAATTATAGAAAATGAATTACCTTTTTCTTTAATGTTAATTCTAATTTGAAAACAAAAGTTTTAGAATAGTTCATATAGTATACTTGTAGTGTTTTCATATATTTTATCCGTCGATTTAATCACGAATAGAGGATTATCTCTATAAAAAACAACATAGTTAATGGTCTTCCATCAAATGCTTATAAATGTCATTAAGTATATATACTCCTACCAGATCCGTTACCCACGCAAAGTTCGTTGATCCCATTAAAATCTTAAGATAGTTAGGAATAGTATTGAATGTATCTCGATCCTAGTTATGCCCTAGGAATTTCCAGCCACAATGAGAGCCTTATTCGGCATGATTGGTAAAACAAAAATACTTGTAACAAGAATCAATATCAGAAGCTAACAAATTAATATCATGTTGAAAGTTCAGATATTTATACTAATCAACGACCTGATTTAAAAAAAAAATATGGGCATGTCATTTTATCTCTATTAATTGGGATTATCCCCTCTGATATATTTTACTCACTAAACTTATGTCAGACTTAGAAGGGCAAATTGGCCTAATGGAGAGGTTATTATGAATTCTACTTCATGGTACTTCGCCGTAACAATTGAAGTGCCCTGAACTATAATTCCCCTATATTTATCTAGCTTTAGGTTTGGCAAATGAATCCCAAGCTTCAAAATAAATATAGTGAACAGTATCAACATGGAATAAATTAAAACATAAATGAATTAAAAATTTATTCATTTAATATGGGAGAATGTATAAATATGGAATGAATAAATATTGTGGATTATATACACTTAGAAAATATACTTCGCTTACAATATTATGTAGTACGTATTAAAACATCCTCGTGTAAAAAGGAATTATTCTAATATATATATATATATATATATATATATATATATATATATATATATATAACTATGTGTGATTGTTGTTTTTTTGTATTTTATAATTCGCATGTTTAAAAAAATATTTTGAATAAATCCCTTATATATATAGAGAGAGGGCACTAGACTGTGCTGTTACTGGCTCGAAAGCCTAGCAACCGCGACTAGGACGGCACTGCACAAATCTGCTGGGCACACTACGTGCTGACCTCAAGCAGACGAGACTAGGACCACTACGTACAGCGAAATAACATCATTGCCTACGACAACTTGCGCATGACAAAGCCAGATTGCCTGGGACTAGCATGGAGTACTCATTGCAGCTACCGGATGTCATTTGACTACTGTAGCCGCAGAACACAGTTTTTAATGAAATAAAAAATATATATATATATATAAATATATATATACATATATATATATATATATATATATATATATATATATATATATATATATATATATATATATATATATATATATATATATATATATATATAGTCTCGGAAGTTTCTCAACCATTAAAACTATATACAAAAAAAAAATTATATAAAAAAAAAAAAAAATTATAGTCTCAAGTCTTCCAGTGGAAAATCACTCATGTAAGTCAATTTATTTTTTACAGTTATTATATTAGTTAGTTTCTAACACTATTTTAAGGGATCATCAGTTGTTTACCATGAAAAACTGTTTCGGGAATTTATATATATATATATATCCGTACATCACTTAACGTGTGGGTATTTATATGAGTATATATTTATATGTGTATCTAATTGTTGTGATGTAGTCCAACAGTAAAAAGAAGAAGTCAAGTCTAGATTGGGTTAAGATAACAGGTGTATTAACATAAAAGGTACAAAGTTAAGGAAAATGACTTGCACTAGGCTAGACAGTTACAATACTGTCCGTTTTCTCCCTGGTGATTGTCTACTCGCACTATTTATAGTGAGAACCGGTGTATGTTATTCTTTATCATATATTTGGTGAATAATACACACGTATTAGTCATTGGTACGTTGACAACCTTGTTTATATATTTTTGTATCTTATTATTTGACATATATATTTGTTAATATTTTATTTTTGTTTTTCATTACTTATTATTATTATTATTATTATTATTATTATTATTATTATTTTTATTATTATTATTATTTTTAATATTGTTATAATTTTACTTTACATTATTTGTATTTCTTTGTTATTTTTATGAAACCTTCTGTGAATTTGTTTATATATGTGACAGTTTACAGATCATACGAATTGTGAATTAAATTGTCCCTCCTACATTGGCAGTAATTATTGTGTATTGACTCTTAAAGAAAACTGACCTTTTTATGATTTGTTAGCCTCTAATTCTGCTACTTTGAAATATGTGCTGATGAATAGCAATTTAGTATCAATAAAGAAACGCCCGAACGCCTTAATTGTTGTTTCTGTTGAATTATTGGAACTGATATAAATGAATATGTAATGAATTTGCTCATTTCGTTATCAAAATATAATAGCTCTAGTTGATCTAATAGTTCAACCATTAGGCTTATTTGTTACAGCATTATTTCTGAATATATAATGGCCTAAACTTGTCTCCCACTTTCCGTATGTTTCAATGCTTGTGGTAACTTATTTGGCTGCAAATTGGTATTCCTAAGTAGTGCATTCGACTTCATTTTTTCAATTCTAACCATGTTTAACAGCTTTCTCCCTTTTTTTTCATGAAACTAAATTAAATAAAATATAGCTCATAGTTGGAAGTATGTACGCCTGTAGCAATGTTATAAATTCATATTGATTTTCATCATGATCGGTTAATTTATTTAGGAGTGGACCTTGTACACAGAAATATATAAACATACATACCATATATATATATATATATATATATATATATATATATATACAGTATTATGATAAATATTGTAATTGTCTTCTACACACATATAGGTTTTATCCTTTTCTGAGAATCATCAGTGTGGAGGATTACTATTCTGCTCATCGCACGATTCGAAACACATACCCAAGTTACATTTTAACTTCTATCTTTGAACTCCTCAGCCGATGTGTCTAGCCTAACCGTCATAGGAAAACTAGAGAATTAAAGTATATTAATGTCTTTACAAGCGGACCTATCTAGTAGGCTGTCACAACAGTGTTCACAATTCGATTTGATGTACATCGCATTTAAACATTAATTTGGCAGCATATTTTTACTACTCTTAAACGGTTTAACCTGTATTAAAGGGGGCTATACACAATAGTATGATGAATATGTTTAATTCTAATCCACACACTTATATGTTTTATCCTTTTCTAGAAAATCAACATTGTAGAGGATAACTGTTCTTGAAGTCGCACGATTCGGACCTCAAACTTAAGTCGCTTATTAACCTTCAGGACTAAACCCTTCAACTTATGCATCCCGAATCCATCAGTACCTTCGCTTTCACGGAAACAATGGAGACTCAACCAACGGGTAATAATTACCAAATGTGTCCGAATAATAAGCCGACGTTTTTATGATGTGACTCACAATAGTGAATATCTTTCTAGTTGTTCCGTCAAACGAAAAGTGACGATGGAAGATCACACGACTGGCTGTTGAATCAAAATATATATTCTAGTGCATAAGTAATTGAGTAGTCTGGTAAATGTTGCTATTTCACTGAATTACACTATATATTAATATCAGGTCGATTCATAAATCATTTTCGGTCTATGATATTAAATTCAATTTTTAATACAAACGAATTAACAGATTGTAACAAATTGCATAGTCGCTATTGTGTTCAATTACTTGTACCCATTAACGAATTAACTTTGTATGCCCTCCAAATTAAATCAAGACAATTTTGATGAAAAGAAGCTTTAAATGGTTCCCTTTAATCTGTGTTTCTTCAATACATTTTCTGCCTTGAAGTGCGTTGTCTAAAGACTTAAACGGAATTAAAATCAGACAAAGCAAAGTCAAAGGAAATTTTTTTTTTTTATATATTCTAGAAAAATTTCTCAATACTCGTACGTAAAATAAGCTCTGAAAAGAAATATGGTGAGGATTTTGTGAGGAGGGACACATCAATCGTATACACTTTTACAGCAATTGTACTTGGAAATCAACAATGGCATATATATATATATATATATATATATATATATATATATATATATATATATATATATATAGTGACTTTAATAACAACCAGTGCAAATAGCTACATGAACGATCCGAACGCCGTTCGTAGATCACTCTAAACTGCTTGGGTAAATCTAGCCGCCGACTCGCTATTTTACATTTAAATTCCTCTCTATTTACTAACTAATTGGCTATGGCCGATGGGATAAGACTCTCGACTACGAATCAGTGGCGATTTGTGATCGCGGTTCGCGCCCACCGACCGTTGAATATTAGTTCCTACACTGAAGATTGCGTTAGCATGACACATCGATGTCTGTAGATATATATATATATATATATATATATATATATATATATATATATACAGCTAAGAATGGTGAGCTAGGTTACGTAATGCTTGCGAAATCGTAACTCGCGATAACTTATCTGGTAAAGGAGTTCAGGTAACATGTTACACGTCGCTGTCCTCAATTCTGGTTATTTTCGTGGGGAAGTAAAGGATGTGTGTGTGAACAAACTTTGTACACCGATGTCATACTTGTTAATCTGTTATAACATCTACGTCATGTAAGCTGCATATTTGTCCCCTGTCTCTCCGCAGCACACTTTTTTGGTTAAACTCTTAGAACATCACATGTCAACCATGCAACTTCAGTCTTTACATATTAAAGGCTACTAATTTATATTGTACCTTTGATACAAGTGATAATAATAAAATAAATTTTCTTCAAATTAAGACTAGTAAATATAATTGTAAGATGTTTTAAAATGATAAAAACACGCTTCTTAATTGTGTCATCACACTCAGTAATTATTAATGAAAACGAATCGACCTAATATATATATATATCTATATATATATATATATATATAGAATTATAAAAAGAAAAACTATACACACATTAAGGTTGTACACATAATAACTTATTTCGACCCCTTTAATTAGGTCTCCTCAGATGTATAGATAACCACGTCAAAAAAACCCTTTCTTCATTTTCATCCTGGTAATAAGATCCGTTATTTTCTCCGTTAAGGAGAAAGTAAAATTATGTAGACTAGGAAAGGGAATGTTCTTTAACGAATAAGCCGGCGTGAATTTCTCCATTATTGGTCCAAGTAATGATGTAAAATGTATTCCGAATTCAAATTCCTCAGATGTATAGACAACCACGTCAAAAAACCCGTTTTTTTGACGTGATTGTCTATATATCTGAGGAGACCTAATTAAAGGGGTCGAAATAAGTTATTATGTGTACAACCTTAATGTGTGTATAGTTTTTCTTTTTATAATTCTATTTTGCTCTGTTTAAATTACATTGAGCTCTGTTATTCAGATTCTCTACACAAAATTGAAATCTACACACTATATATATATATATATATATATATATATATATATATATATATATACATATATATATATATATACCTACACACATTTTGGTTTAATTTGCTGAGAAACTTCACTGATGAATCCTTATCAAAACATGGTACATTCATGATCAAGAGAAAATGTGCTTTGAAGATGAGCAAACACAATTGTTTCAAATAGAGATGTTTTTTGAAGCTAATTGGAAATATTTATCAAATTTCTGTATATATATATATATATATATATATATATATAAAGAGAGAAAGAGAGAGAAAGAGAGAGAGAGAGAAAAAGAAGTAGAGAGAGAGAGAGCAAGAGAGATAGGAAGAGAGAAAGAGAAAGACAAATAAAGAGAGAGAAAGAGAGAAACAGAGATACAGACGGTGAGAGTGACAGAGAGAGAATATGACAATTAATACAGAACCATGCTTCTTCTAGTTCGATATTTCGTTCTAGTAATGAAACTCTGTCGATATTGGAACTGATGTTACTATACACGCACGACCATGAGGTCAGGTTTTAAAGACTCTGACACATCGATATTAAATTATAACTAGCAATGTCTTGCTTTTTATACTCGCACAATGTTTTTTTTTACTAAACATATAACTAACTTAATATTTTTTCAAAAAAAGATGCATTTGGTTATGACCTAAATATATTCAGTTGTTTACAACATTAATAAAAATAACTGTTGCCATTATAATAACTGTGTCGTATACCAGATAAAAACAATTAAAATAAATATCACTTTATCTATATTTAACATCGGTGAAACAAAGTAATATACGTGAACAATAAAACTATATTACACTAATATCGTATTAGTCGCGCATAGGTAGTACTTTAAAATATCATTCAATACATATTCGATAACTAAATGCACACACACAAACTAAATTAAACCGACTCACTGAATACTTTATTATATCCAATTTAAGAATCCACATCAACAGAAAATGTCATTTGAAATAGCATGATTATTAGCTGGAACATTTTAAACGACAAAAATATAAACATTAATTTTGGATAAATATTCAGTGCCTTGAATTTATACACCACTGAAATGTATCCCCTAAAACGTCCTTCTCTACTATGCACCCACCCGTTTAAGACTATCGACCTTACACTATGCTGTCACCGTTTGTTCTATATTTGTTTCAACTTTTTTCATTTTATCTTACTTCTCGTCCTCCACCCATCATAACATACCTTATTATTTCCTTCCACGCACCGGGTTTTACGTAGTCGCTTAATCTACATATTCAATAGTTATTCTCCCACAAATAACCTTTCAAACTCACAACAACCTACCTACTACCAACCTCACTTAACTCCAACCCTAACAGACTACATATTACAACATTTTGTATGAAGTAATGCATACACCTTACATGTTCTATTTATTTTTGTATGTATCTTTATTTTTACTCACGATGTGCACAATAAAGGTTATCGGAAAACTAACGTAAACAAATAGAGGCGTTTTGCTAAACGAACTAATTGATAAATATCTAAGCAAGGGATATGAATTAAAATATGCATTTCAGAGGTGTCTGATATACATCAATATTTAAGGGGTATCAGATATATTTCGATATCTGAATGTATCATAAATATACAGTGACGTTGGCGAGTTATGAAGGATAGATACAAACGAGTAAAAAATAAAATATATGTTCTCTCCATTCCTCTCTTTGTTAATAAATTAGTTTAGTGAACTACACCATTCAGAAAATATAAGAAGATCGTTGTTTATTTCTTTACAATGTTGGCCTCTTCAGCAACTAATTAGAGAAAGCTACACTTTATCGACGTAAAATATCCAATGAATTGATAACATTGAAGGATTCGTATATGCTGGTAAAGTCGCACAATGAGGTTTCCCCGGTTGACAACATCAGATCGTAAGATATATCAAAAAGATAACTGTGTGACTTTCTGACTGCGCCAAGTTATGTTATTAAAATGCCGTAGAAATAGAGAAAGTAAATACTCAAGCACAGAAGTGGCAATTTTATTTATACAATATTCCTGTGTTTTTTAACTTACTATTTCATAAGTTCAAGAGAGAAATGTGTATATCGTTTAATATCACGTTCTAACTTGCAGGAAATATATGCTGTGTTCTCTATTAAAAATCACTCTATGTCGCAAGACGATATATTACCTGCCAACCAGTATACAAGTATACAAATTTCAGATGCAGTTGGTTATGACCTAAATATATTCAGTTATTTACGACATTAGTAAAATAACTTTTGACATCATAATAACTGTGTCGTATACCAGATAAACAATTACATTTTCAAAATATAAATATCACTCTATCTATATTCTACATCGGTGAAACAAAGCCTCGCTTAAATAAAGTAATTTACGTGAACAATAAAACAATATGAAACTAAAACTGTTAGTCGCACATATGTGAACTTTAAAACACCATTCAATACATATTCGATAACTAAATGTGCACATAAACTAAATTAAACCGACTTACTACATACTTTATTATATATTATTTAAGAATCCACATCAACGAAAAAAATATATTAAAAATTGCATGAAAAATTGTAAACGAATAAAATATCAACATTAATTTTGGATAAATATTCAGTGCCTCGAATTTATACACCACTGAAATGTATCCTCTAAAAGGTCCTTCTCTACTATGTACCCACCCGTTTAAGAGTATCTTCTTTAAACTATGCTGTCACCGTTTGTTCTATATTTGTTTCTACTTTTTATTTATTTTATCTGACTTCACGTTCGCCACCCATCATAACATACCTTATTATTACCTTCCACGGACCGGGCTTTACGTAGTCGCTTAATCTACATATTCAATAGTTATTCTCCCACACATAACTATTCAAACTCACAACAACCTACCTACTACCAACCTCACTTCACTCCAACCTTAACAGACTACATATTACAACATTATGTATGAATAAATGCATACACCATACATGTTTAAGTTTGTTTGTATGTATCTTTATTTTTACTCACAATGTGCCCAATGAAGGTTATCAGAAAACTAACGTAAACCAATGGAGGCGTTTTGCTAAACGAACTAATTGCCGTGTGATCGATAGTTAAAAAAACACAGAATAGTAAAACATTCTAAAATATTTGAAGGATAGATCAAACGAGTAAAAAATAAAATATATGTTCTCTCCATTCCGCTCTTTGTTAATACATGAGTTTAGTGAACTACCCCATTCAGAAAATATAAAAAGGTCGTTGTTAATTTCTTTACAATGTTGGCCTTTTCAGCAACTAATTAGAGAAAGCTACACTTTATCGACGTGAACATATCCAATACATTGATAACATTGAAGGAGTCGTATATACTGGTAAAGTCCCACAATGAGGTTTCTCCGGTTGACACCATCAGATCGTTAGATATATCAACGCCGTTCTATTTGTTGTCGGTCCTATGCAGTTCTAGCAGGTGCATCCTCCCAGGCTTTGTCTCCCCTCTTTAGGGAGGAGTAAGTTTATTGCTTACTGCCTGAGGCGCCCCTACCGGGGAATGCCGACGGGGCTGCCCAGGCAATTTTAAACAGCCAGAGTGCTCAAATTCTCGAGCGCTGGTTCTTTCCCACTTTTCCGACCTTGTGCCACATCTTACCTTGTGGGAGGAAGATAAAAAGAATCAAATAGATAACTGTGTGACTTTCTGACTGCGGCAAGTTATGTAATTAAAATTCCGTAGAAATAGAGAAAGTAAATACACGAGAAAAGAAACGGTCATGTTATTTATACAATATTCGTTTTTATTTTTACTTTTTATTTCATGAGTGCGAGAAAGAAATGTGTATATCGTTCAATATCACGTTCTAGTTGTAGGAAATATATGATGTGATCTCTATTCAAACTCACTCTATGTCGCTAGACGAGATATTACCTGCCATCAGAATACAAGTATACACATTCCAATTCCCCCAAATTAGCAAATGTATGAACTGGTCAGTCCCAAACAATGAATACATGAATACATTTCAATATTTCTTCTGTCTGTGTAAATAAGCCGTTGTTGAATGTATCATTTCTGATTCCATTAACTGTGTTTGGCCGTTGAAGCAGAAAATTTAATTAGCTATAAATGTCAATCTGAAACCTTATTTAATTTATAAAACAAAACGAAAGCATAAAAATGTATTTTTTGACACCATTGTTATAGATATTCGTTTTTCTAATTTCTATTTTTTCACTGAACCCGTTGTTCTAATTTTCAATGTATGTTCTAATGAAATGGAAACATACATACAAGATGGTCAAAATCAAAGCAACAATATAACATATTTATAACACCATAACACACGTGATCAATATTTGTCACTTATCAAATGTACATGGCAGGATATATGTGAAACCGCCACGACTTTCACAAACGAACAAGGCTTTAATTGTTGTATAACTATTTTAAAAACGGAATTCCCTCGTTTGATATTTTTTAATTTGTAACTAAATAACTACTAATGTTCTCATTACTGTACTTCAATACTTTATTCTCTTCATACATATAACAGCATAGCGGTTGAAACAATTTCAATACTTTATTCTCTTCATACATATATCAGCATCGCGGTTGAAACAATTTCAATACTTTATTCTCTTCATACATATAACAGCATCGCAGTTGAAACAATTTCAGCTTTTACGGTTAATTAACATATTTAATAAGAACACTGATTAAAAATATTGATTTCTGAGAGTTACTGATTTCCAATTCATTTTTTCTATTTGAATACACGTTTTTATACAAAGTAATCGAATTTTCAGAGTTTAACATCGATAGCAATTAATGTGATAACTCAATGTTTGATTATGACTATCCTTTTTGCTTTTGGACGTGGTTTCTTTTATTTTGAACAAAGATGTATTTCATTTCCGTTACAACAGAAAAATACGTATTCCGGATCGGAAAATGGTTACATAAGCGTCACTTTCTGTTGTGACCCTATTAGGGGCCGAAATAAAGACGCGGAAACAAGGGGTAACAGGAACAAAGATATATTTTTTAAGAAAAATAATATATATACAATAAGTGGTAGTCGGGACTGCAAGTATAGAACTGGAGTGGAAGAAGACAGTGAGTTGGAATGCTTCTCGCATTTATTATGGATGGACGAGTTTATTTGTTCTTCGTACAAGTACAACACCGTAACATTTTCAATCATCATCTCCGCAGCAACGGTTCTTTGCTTACTTCAGTAATAACACCTTTCAAATCTACGTATATCTATCGATGCGTTCTTTTCGTGAAATGAAGATGTGCTTATATAAGAAATATCAGATTTAAACTTTTCTTTTAATTACTTTTATATCAATAATAGTTAAACATTTTTAATTAAATAATTGCTCTCAATAATCACTAAACCCATTCATGAATAATCGGGTATATTTTTATCACATTAATATTTAAACATATTATATTTATTTACTTCTGATAAATATAATATAATATTTTTCGACAAATAAACATTCTGTAAAAAGATTCCCAACAAATGCTGTGTATGTTTAGTTACTCACTTTTTCGCGTATGTTTCCGCTTTTAAAAGGGGTCAAAATACATAACCAAATGAAGGTATTACTATTCATTCGAAACTCTATTCTCATTGATTATCTGGTCTTTAGATAACATTATTTTCTTAATAAGTACATATAGACTGATAATAACAAAGTTGCCGCAATTGTGTTTACAACAATATTGTGTATTTACTAAACTTCACTTTGAGTTATTCAGAGTTGTTTCATTTTTAAGTAACGTGACACACTACATCAAACTACATCGTTACATTTCGGACTTATGTAAGCAAGTATTTAATTTCCTTCAAAACACTTACGTCTTCATTAGCTATGTTGATACTTATACAAAATTTGTAAATTTTACTTTGGTTTTACAAATAAATAAACGTTTGTCTGCTACTCTATTCGAACAGTATAGTGTATGTGATTATGTCGGTTTTATAAGCCTTCAGCTTTTAGTAGATTTTTAAGGTTGGGTGTGTGGTGATTTTGTCATTTTCTTAGTCTTGAATTTGTTGATATATAATTTAAATTTCACATTGTTTAATGTTTTGACGGTATTTTCTGGAAGGGTGGCAGTTTAGTCCTAGGTTGAGGAATTTTTCTTGATGTTCTGTGAGAAGTGTTTTCGAAAGGTTTATGCCTTTTTCGTTGTTAGTGGGGAGATAAATGTGTCCTTTGTATAATTGGTTTAGTTTTAGATTTAGTTTTAGTCTGTGTTTTTGTCGACTATGATGGAGGGTTTCGCTTATTTTACTTTGTATGTTATGGAAAAGTTCTTCGGTTGTTGCTTCCTTAAGTAGTTGTGTAGTTGTTTTTAGTTCGTCGTTACGAGTGTTTATGTCTTCTTTGGCAGATGATATTTGCCGTTTTATAAGGCCTTTTCTGAAGTCGCTTGTGACTCATGCATAAACATACTTAACATACTAAAAGCAACATCTATTAAAACTAAACAACCTAATATTGACAAAATAGCTTTCAATACAGGTACTAACATATTAAATGTATTCCATAATTAAATGAAAATAAAGTAATACAAAATCAATATAAGAATACATAATAGTAATAGTAGTAATAATAATGTTAAATAATAATAAATAAATACATGTAATGATAAGAATTAATAAAATAACAAAATACACAATAAAACCAAATACACAAACGGGTAGAATAATATAAACTCAACCACACACTCTCTCTCTTTTCTTTCATTCGCCCTTAACGATACCTATAACACATTAATTGAATTATTTGTATTAAAAAATAAAAAACTTGAAGACGACTAAGTAAGTTGAAAGCGCTCGCCCCAAAAAAGCTGAATTAAGAACAATCTGTGAAATACTCAACTGACTGCTACCTGAAACCAGAAGGATAGCTTGACGGTTTGAAGACCTCACGAAGAAGATTTACAAACGAGAAAGTTCCGTTAAGTTCAACAACGCTTTCTTGGATATATATATATATATATATATATATATATATATATATATATATATATATATATATATATATATATATATATATATATATGTATGTATGTATATATATATATATATATATAGACATATATATACATATATGTATGTATATATATATACATATATATACATATATGTATGTATATATATACATATATATATATTTATATATATACATATATATATATGTATATATATACATATATATATATGTATATATATGTATATATACATATATATATATACATATATGTATGTATATATATACATATATATATACATATATATATATACATATATATATATATACATATATATATATATATTAATATATATATATATATATATATATATATATATATATATATATATATATTAGACTAGGTAGAGTAAACACCCACAAGATAAAAATGCAAGAATATCAACCGACCGTATTATAAGTGCTTAATATAAAATAGAGATTTTATGAATATCATTTTTTTAATTTATTCATACATGTACAACATCTGCGACACTGGCATGTCGATGTTTTGAACATCTTATCATGAGTATGTCCTCTAAATTTACCCCGTAAATTTAACAACCCCTGAGTTCCCTTATAATATACAGTAAGCAACTAATTTGTTCATATTGTATTGCCATTAAAAGAATATGGAAACCATTTTTGTTTCTAGGGGAAGGGCGTAACATTTTATATATACATATTAAAATAAAAACAGGTGTTCCCATGTGAATATCTAATTTAATTTTGCGAGTATACATAAACAAACTTTTTATGTTTTTTAAGTTGAAAATGAAGCATGTATTTTGTAAAATGATAATATGGCCATGGTTATTATTATGTTATGTTCATATCTAATGTTCAAAGATTTGAAAGCGTAAGTTAACACAGTAACGTAAACATAGCCGCTGAGTTAAGTAATAATGTTGAATAAGACATTTGGTAGTTTCGTCTGTGCGAAGAAATAAAAAAAGTAGAAATCGTTTTAAAGTTAGTTTTTGGTGGGGAGAATGAACGAAACCGTTTTTTCTGGTTTGTTTTGTTTTTTAATCATTAAATTAGCTTGAAGGAAACGTTATTTAAAGAAATATATTTTCAATGTTAGTTTATGAAACATGTATTAGTTTGTTAAAATAAAAAAAAATATTACTAGAGTTCTTGTTAAGTAATATTTATATTTGATATGATAAAATTAAGAACTGTACTTACTACGCGTGGAAGTATGCTTTTGTTTTTTTTAATGTCGCGCGTGATAACGTGTGGATGTTATGTGTTTTAAATAGCGGAATGATATTCCCATAATCTTTGATTCGAGGTGTTTCACAATCATTGAATAAGCGTGATGGAAATGTTATTTAAATACATCTATTTTACTGATGACGAATAAAACATGTATTAGCTAGTTAAAATAAACATGTTACTATAATTCTGATAATGTCATGTTTATATTTACACGTGTTCATTTGAATTAAAAAGTGAGATTCTGTTAAATATTTTAACATTTTATGTCGTATATTTCTTGTAGATTTAATGGAAGGTGAACATTGAATTTAAACTTGTTCTAATTTTATTTTAATCAATGATAAATTGAATCAAAATACGATTTCGAATTTGGATTCTAATTTCATAAAAAACGATACACTGGATTCTAAAAAGTCAAACAACGAAATCTAAGAAAAATATATTTAATAAATAACATTCTAGATATATTTTCCGGGTTTGGTCTATTTTTTTACTTACAATTTAATCTATTATTTTACAATCTAAATACAATAATTGATTATTTTATGATTCTTTATGATTACTTACACTCTGTTTTTGTGCAGATTGCTATTACAGTCACATTAAAATACGCTATTCCATTAAAATATAGCGCTTACAAGGAAGCATTCATTTATAAATATTTACAAAGATATAATAATGCAGAATCTTACACTTAATTACCACACTTATTATTATTTCATCTATTATTTCGTCGTAATTATGTTTTCCTTATATAGCATGTTTGGGTAGGTTGCAAGCGTGCCAATTCGTCTTTTCGAAACACGTTAATTCGATCAGAGTTTCGATTTGAACTTTTAAAAATAGAATTGTAATTAAAGTTGTAGCAACAAAATAAATGTGTTCATTGAGATTAATCTTTATGTTTATACCTTTTCAAAAGAACTTACTACTTTAGTATATTCTTTAGCACGTTTTAAATTTGTATCTAGCGTGTTTCTCTATGAAGTTAAACATATCAGTTTTCTTAAAGTAGCGATGAAATATTACATTTGTTTAAATCTTAAATTGCTATCTATTTTAAACCTACAAATTAAACAATTCAGAAAAGACAAAATTGCGGCACAGAGAACATAACATAACTTATTTTGGTTCGCACGATAATTTTTTCAGATAAGTTGTGACAAACTTAAAAAAAGCAATTCATTTATTTTTACAAATTATACATTTAAAAGGGTAAACTATTTTTTAATTAAATACTTTCGTATATGAACGGATAGGTTTGATGCTGGACATATTTCTGATAGCTTTTTGTTTTACGAGATTTTTCTAGCAACACATATATAATGATTCTTTTTTTATGCTACTAATTATATAGAGTTAGTTGACTTTTCAAAATCCAATTGATGTTTCCAAATATTAGTTTAGATGGTTTGGGAAAATGGCGTGTTAATCAACGTTATCGGTCTTATTTTATATGTATTTCGCCAATTTTATGTTAATGTTTGAGTCGTATTAATTAGTTGTTCATCGCCTTGTTGGGTTGAAGTACTATTATTTCTATACAGGTTATTAAGTTAGTTCAGATTTCTGCGGTTGTTGCTGCCATTTTTATCTTTCGCTAATTTGTCTGTATCTATCATTACTATGTAGCGGATTAGTATATTGGATTTCTCATTATTATTATTAAACACAATTTTATTATCATAATACATAGTATGAGTTGTATGGGTTGTAGTCTTAGTTTTATTGGTAGTAGTAGTTAAATGGTTTTATCAACTCCGCTTACATAAATCGCTAGTTATAAAACAAACTGCAAACATCAACTATTATGACAGTGAGTGCTTCTTCATTTAATTTTATCACTGTATCTTGTATTACCTATTAATTTGTGGTGAAGTTTTAAATTTATTAAAAATATCCTTGTTTAAACATATTCTAAATATCATCTTTGAAATAATGAGAATCATGAAAGTTAATTTTTAATATTGGTTATTCGAGTTTTACGCAAATAATGCTACGTTTTGTTCGAGTTCATGGCATATCATGAGTTAAAGCTTTGAGATTTTACTAGATTATGGTACAATTGCTCTTTCAGATGTGTATTTGTACTTTCCTCAAATCCATTCATAATTTCCTTTACCTGAAAGCTCTATATACAGAGCAGTATATATATATATATATATATATATATATCAACATTAATAAAATACTCTCGATTTTCCTATGTAAATTCACTCTCAATAGGAAAAAAAACGAGTTCTTACAATGAAAAACTGTCCGTTAAGCCTACGTTGTCACGGGTGTTTCTCAAAATTACCTCTTTGATTTATATCCTTTAAATTATTGTTACATTTTATCCGGGCAATCTGACTCTCACAAATAAGTCTCCAACAAAAAAAGTACCAAACATTTTTACTCACTCCTATTGATCTCCTCCCCTGTACTCAATAGCACATAACTATTTTTTACGAGGCTACATACTATTTCGGAACTTTTATTGTTGCCCGTTTCTTTCTTTATAATTCCTTACATATTACACCAAATATCAAATATAAATAACAAACGCTCACTCATTTTCCTTTTCTTTTCATCGTACGTTTAGACTGTATTCGCAGAATATAGGAATATTAGAATGCATACTGAATACACAAACCGCTGCTACGACTGAGTATAGAGATTACAGTTATTCTCATTTGTTAATTATATTTCCATTACCTTACACCTCGCAGAGTACGCTCTGTATTAATCAATTGAGTTTTCTTTACTTAGTGATTTCTTTCTTTCTTACTTCTGATTTTTATTCAGGTTTCTTTCAACATGCAATATAACTACAGTAGGAGAGATGTATATTTGATGCTACCATTGCAATCACAAGTCTTTAACCGCTAAAAGTAAGGAAACACCCATCAAATAATATCGAGGTGATCTATAGGATAGCACACAAATGGCATAAGCACAACATGTCTCAGACAACATTTATTTTCACTCAGAAACTTATTTTTATCATTCCATATCTTTTGATTATAGCACACAAATGTTTTAAACACAAGCTCATTAGTACAACTACAACTCTATTCAAATAACTGACTATTTTGGCCCACAGGAAGCGGAATCAGTGCCTCCATCAATGCGTCCCAATTTCAATAATAATCTCAGGTGATCTTTTATGCCTTATCTTGCAAAAGTCAACGATTCATTGTAATTCTGCCAGTAATGTCTCAATTTTTGCTGATATTTTCCAAACCACAATTTTTCTCTTCATAAGAAGATGAGACAACGTTATTATCAAGAAAGATCACAGTGTAGTATCAGCTCCGATGGATACTACACCCTATATCCCGGCATCATCGTGGCCTTTGGGGCTTGATGACGCCAGTCTATGGGTTCGTCCTGTGCAGTTCTAGGAACTCCACCCTCTGAGGCGTTGCCTCCCCTTTTTGGGGAGAAGTAAGTTTATGGCTTACTACCTGAGGCGCCTATACCGGAGAATGTCGACGGGGCAGCCCAGACATTTTTTGTAGGTCAGAGTGCTCACTTTCTCCGGCGCTGGTTTTTCAAATCCTTGTGTCACGTCATAATGCTGTGGGAGGAAGATACATGATATTCAGCCATTTTACAAGTAGAACATTCCAAAGCTGGTAAATCAAAGAAGGAGGGCATCGGAAAAATCGGGATAAAATAAAATATATATTTTAGTTGACCCATTATGCTCCACTAGCCCATTATGCCTCACCTCACCTTACAAACAGAGAAACACACAATTAAATAGAAACTACGAAACGATTATACAGGTATGATTAGCTTTTTCTTTCGTACATCCTTAGAATAATTCTTGGTATCTGCTTTTAACTATGTGGCGGTCTGTGTTCGTGCTGAATAGTTCAAGCTTGGGCATGACATTAATTAAGTTAATCTCCTTTCCCTGGAAAAATCGAGACACGGGTGAGCTAGTATATATATATATATATATATATATATATATATATATATATATAGAGAGAGAGAGAGAGAGAGAGAGAGAGAAAGAGAGAGAGAGAGAGAGATAGATAGCTAGCTAGCTAGCTAGCTAGCTAGATAGATAGATAGATAGATAGATAGATAGCGAGATAGATAAATACGCATCAGTAACCCAAGCTTATTCTATATGAAAAATTATGAAAAATCTGTCTCTAAAAGTAAGTTCAAAGTTACTTTTGCACTTAATTTCTTTAATGTTGAATCCATTGAGAATTGCCTTCACAGATAATAATGGCACTCACAGCTACAGCCTCACTGTTGTAAAAACACCCACTCATATGCATAGATATTTCTAGTTTTCACATATATTCAAAAGAAATACGTTAATCGATTCGATCAATATGAGTCAATACGTGCGATTTACATCACTTTTTATTATATCTACCTATATACACACATGTGCGTATATATATATATATATATATATATATATATATATATATATATATATATGCTTCTACAGACACATAAGCGTAATCGAAATATGAACCGCACATACTGACATGTTTATTATATCTATTATTTACAATACTTCATGTTGTTCACCCCCACATACATATATATATATATATATATATATATTTGTTTAATTTGACTTCAGTCGAAGTTCTCAGAAATCAAGGAGCCCCTCCCGTGGGCTAACATTTTATTAACAACAATATTCCATTAAAGTTCTCCTTTACCTGCCAAACGTTGAGTTAGTAAAGAATGAAGAACATTAATTTACCTCTTCTAATTCATCAGTTAACTATGTTCTATTATATTATTTTTGCGGTATCTTGGTCTTACCGGATTCCAGGACAAGAATGCATCTTGCCTGGTGGAGTATACAGCTAAGTGCGGTTACTTGAAATAACATTACTTGGAGAAGGTGCACCATTCCTCGTATGAGCCGATGTATAGCCGTGTCGAGGGGATCTTATTTGGGCTGTGGATACTATGTTATTTTGAATATTTGGCCAGAGTTTACTTGTAGGGGTTAGTATCCTGATGTCAGGTTGTCACTGTACATACGTCATATGTATATGGATGATTTACACGGTAGGCAGAAGTCAGTAGTGTGTGTTTTTTAATGAATCACCAGTAATCAGTGTCGAACACGAATTTAGGATAACATTTAAAGAAATGAAATACAGGATCTTTGTGTAAATGATTAAGACTATAGTCATAAGTATTGAATTAAAAAAAAGGTGTAATAAATGTAAACAATAGAGAAGATGGTATTAAAGAGATGAGAAAACAAAGAGTACACAAGGGCGTATAAAGATGGACGCGAGAGTAATTGTCGATAATGACATCCTAATGTATTTTGACTTTTAGAAATTCTTTGACTTATAACTGTAATACTTATTACTGTTGAATTCTTTACTTATTACTGTAATCGTCAGAAAATAATTATCAAACATTTTTAATTTGAATGAATTATATGTTTAGTAATATATCACAAATAATGACCCAGCGGCTCACAAGTTGTTTAGTTAATAATTAAGCGAATGAATCGCGTTCATCCTACTTGAACAGGAATGCCAGTAACAAGATTAGATAGCGCCTATGCGGAGTGTTACACGCTAATCAGTAGAAGAGTTTCACAGTTTAAAAACTATGAAATCACTGCTTCCTCACAGCAAAAAGGAAGGTAGATAGCTTTAAAGAATATGCACGAACTTGATCATGTCTGCACTGGAACGAACATACTTTAGCACACTTCTTGTCACTCATATTTCTGAAGATAACATTTGTAGTTATTAACATAGAAATCACTGAGTGTGTGTCATCTATACAGATAAATGCTAATGTGTGTTTCTTTATTTTTCATCGAAATCCATAACTTACGAGTAACGGTAATATGTAAGTGAACACAAAACTTATACTTTTCCCGAGTAAGATTTTATATTAGTCGGCGTGCATGTCGTGCATTCAAAAATATGAACTTTACTTTATTTTTCAAAATAAAGTAAGATAGAATGTTTATATAAGGACATAAAAAGGTATCTCTCTCTGCCTCTCCCTCTCTCTCCCTTTCTCTCTCTCTCGTTCTCTCTCTCGCTCTCTCGCTCTCTCTCTCTCTCTATATATATATATATATATTTTTTTTTGGGGGGGGGGAGGGTCGAATGAGATTAAACAAATATAAAAAAACGAGAGAAAACGATTAAAAAGAAATTAATTAATGTACTGAACCGGTTTTCGTCCACACTCATCAGAGTAAAACGTGGAAGTGATTGAATACGACTAAAACCTAAAAAATATGTTGTAATGAACACTAGTGATAAGTTTAGGAGAAAAAAAAATATGGGGAGGAGAGTCATAAGTTGATCACATTAAATCCTAAAAGCCATTCCTTTTGCTTACAAAGGGAAGGTTTGATTGACTTGATATATATGGCTTCCAGGACTTTGAGGTGGAATAGGGAATGCGATCTACTTATGACAGAAAACCAGTCACTAGTGTACGTCGACGCACATTCGGCGCTATTTATGAGATGGGCAGCAATAGCAGACCCGGATGTATTAACTAAATTATTTAAATTATTTAATCGGCCCTGGCGTATGGCAGGGGGGATGTGTTGTTTGATTCTGGATTCAAACCTTTGCACTGTTCTTCCCACGTATACGGCATCGCACCGACATTTAAATAGATAAATAATATTACTAATATGTTGGGGTGGGAGAACATCCTTATGAATAGATTTGAGCAAAGGTCGAGCAGAAAAAACAATTCTAGGATTAGATGCCTGGTAACACCGACGCACAGCTACAGAAATTTGATTGGCAAATTTTATGCTAATATTACCCAATCAAGGTAATCTGAGGTACGCCGGGCATTTTGGAGGACCAAAAAGTTTAGGCTTGTTAAAATGAGCGATCTTAGTAACGATATTGGAATTAACAATATCGAGAGGGTACCCATTTTCAACGAGCACCTCTTTGATAAATTCAATCTCCGAATCAATCAGGGATTCAGAGCAACTCTTTAAAGCTTTAAAGATTTAGGTGGTAGTAAAAACTTTTCTCCCTAACAATTCTGTACTGTGACTACACTCATCGACACCGGGAACTAATAAACACAGTATAATTTTCATAAAGCACCCATTGTTATTTCGTATTTGTCTGGCATTATTTTACTACATAATATTAAGCAATACGCAAAAACTTAACAACCGCTCCCTTACACTCCGATGATTATTCGCGAATATCAGATTACGTTACTTGTAATTCTATAGGGTGGGCCAAAATAAGGGTCCTATCTTTAAATTTGAATAACTTGAATTTGAATAACTTCCACAAAATAAAAGTTAAACTCACCAAACTTTATGTGTGTGTAGACTGACCCTTCCGAGATTTTTTGAAATAAACAAAACAAATTTTAGGCGAAAAACACTTCTTAAAACTTACAAAAACTAAAGTATTGTTTTTTACACTGTTTTGAGTTTTTTAAGCAAAAATAATGTTTTCTAAATGAGGGTACGTTCCTTAGGGCTAATACGGCTCATGCTTGCTTCGGAAGGGGTCCTTTACTTATTCTAAAAAAAAATTAAAAAAAAATCAATAAATAAAAAAGTTATGAATTTTTAAAAATAGGACCCTTATTTTTGCCCACCCTGTACCTATAACTTACATTCATTCCGGAATTAACCGAATGAAATTAACGAACACAATTCCAGCGAGATTTAATCATTCAAGATGGCCTCTAGAATTTCTTGATCGAATCGACTTCTTACTTAATTGAATAAGCGCCAACATACTGGTAGAGCCCGAAATATTTAAATTTTCCAAATCATACACCTACAAGACGCATATTATAGAAATCTTGACCAACTCCTTTACTTCATTGTTGAACTTTATATTCGGTCGATGAACAAGCTTAGCTTAATTGGGCTATTTACACATAGTTATACAATTGGAAACATTGGGACAATGGTTTAGAAGTTAGGCTTCATAATCGGCAGTTTCAGCGTTCGATCCCAATCTACGCTACGATTTTTTTTTCTTTTTCGCTACGACTTTTTTTTTTTTAAATTTAAAACATTCCCCAACACGGTAGATGAACAATAGGCCGTTTCTTTTTTTTTAATCGACGTCATGTAATAGGTAGTACTTTCTCCCGTGCAACGCCGAGCGACGGGTTCCGCTGGTATATATATAATAAGGAGAGATTGTTAGCTTGAAACATTGTGTGTAATATGTATATAGACAAGTATTAGAAGGCTCATTCTAATACTCCTCTCTCTCTCTCCCCCTCTCTCTCTCTCTCTCTCTATATATATATATATATACATATGTATAATAACTATGACAATATATGCATTGGCATATACTATCAGTGGCTTTTAATTAGTAGTCTCTTTAAAAGAGTGAGCTCGATAATTGTCAATAAGTAACACAAGAGCATATATAAGTCAAGTTCATTTTATATTCCAATAACCATATTTTAGGGTTTGTTTTATTTAAATATTTTTCACATTTTGAAGAAACAGAACATTTATGTGAGGTATATATTTTACGGTTCGTTTCTTTTGCAGTAATAAAATCGCTTATAAATAAATACTAAACATCTTCCACAAAAACACCGAAGTATAACAATCTCAGTAATGCCTGTGCGAATCGCTGAATATATATAGCTCGCTCCCAACTGAGAAAGTTAAAAGAGATAAGCTCTGCACTTAGTTCCGTAGTCACATGAACTAAATACGCATTTGCAACCAAATTGATGAAAACTTAGGCAAGTAAATTCGAATTGTTATAAATAAATGATAGACCGTATTAATTTTTTAATGAATATCACTAAATTAAAATTTATAAATATGCGTACAACTTTTAAGATCTGCTAGATCTGAACTGAACAATTTAAAATGGCATACTAGTGAGTTGTCCATATGTGAGTTTGCTCTTTTAAAATTTTCTATTTGTTTTCGCCAAAAATTAATATTAAAATTAAAAATTAAAAAACTAAAAAGCATAGTTATTAGAATATAAAATCATCCTGACTTATATATATATATATATATATATATATATATATATATATATATATATACATACAAATATTTTCTGAATAAAATATTAATGTGTGTTATACCTACATATTACGTCGTTTCGAGCTTCCATTATCATCAGTGCAGAGTGGTGGTGGCAGGCGGTTGTATGGACTCAAACGCAATTCGCAGATTCAGCCTAGAATTACGAGCCTGGCGACCAGACCGACACGGCCACAAGAAATTAGTACCGGCAGTAATTGAAAGTACTCAGTCATGTTTCCGCTAGTATTCTACGATCTAGTGAAACTTTGCTTTATCGCAGGATCACCACGATATTGTAATGTAAAAAAAGGCTGTACTTTTTAGACTATGAATCTGAAAGCGACATTTACTATAAATATATTTTTAAAATAAATAATAAAATGTTTTACACCTACAGACGACGTCGTTTCGGGCTTTCACCCTCATCTGTACAAAAGTGGCGGTTTAAGCTGGTCGTATCGGCTCGAACACAGTTCGTACATTCAGCCTAGAATTACGAGTCATATACACAGACCAATACGACCGCGAGAAATCACCACATACAGTATTGAGATTAAGATACACTTACCCAGAAGGCGGGGAGAAGTGTCATCTGTTCGATAGTGTACTATTCTTATTCTGTCTATATATATATATATATATATATATATATATATATATATACATATATATATATATATATATATATATATATATATATATATATATATATATACACACATATATATATACATATATACATATATATATATATATATATATATATATATATATATATATATATATATATACATAGATATTTACAAATATACCTTAATATGTATAACCGTAATTTTACATGATTTCACAAATGTAATTATATATTATAATAATTGTGTTCTATCACTTTTAGTAAAGAAACCGAAGTAATTCAAGCATTGAGTATTGCTATTTCATATTCCTTATATACACAATTGCATGACCTTTTTCGAAAATAAATGTAATATTAGATCATTTGTAGTTAAAATTAGGCTCATATCGGTGCCAGCGCAGTATTATTTTCTATCGAATGTTATATTTACATGCAAAGAGAATACTCTTTTGTGTTATCCATGTCATTAGAAATATTTAATTACATACACACTTCTAAATATTAACACGAAAAGCTCATATATTTGCAGGAAATAAAAAATAACATTATTCCAATTGTGTATGCATTGATTTTAAAAATTTCGAAATATAGGAAAATAAATATTCGCAAAAAGGAATATAAATTACTGAACTGTTATAACCTGAAATAGTTTGACATTTAAAAGGAGAGGGAACATTTTGAAATGATAATAGTACTAAATTATCATTATATTAGACACTAACGATAAGCATTTACTATTTTGAAAATGTAGTCTAATTAAAATGTATAGAGAGTCTATATTCATTAGTATTGAACAGAGACAGTTCCATAGTTTACGAAATCATTTGACTAACGATCTGTGTCTCGAAATTATATGTCGTTTTAGATATTTGTTAATATAGTATTACATTTGTAACTTGTGTTATGATACTCGCGAATCTATACGTACACTATTTTCTTTCGAAGAATTGACCTGTGCAATGCGACAAATTAAATGAACACGACATAGCTAAGTGCGCATGCGCTTCATCGTGATGCATAAATGCAACTAATGGATTAGACTGATATCGTTCATTCTTCTCGAAATTGACCCAGACACGGAGAAGAAATCACAGTTCAAATGGCGACGAATTAAATGCTCGCTTTGCTACGGGCGCCCGATCGTATTTCCGCTCACATAGAAAAATACTTTCACTAGAATACAATATATATATATATATATATATATATAATGTTCGGATCGACTATTCCATTAATATGTTATGCATCTGTTGATAATGCACCACGATAATTAAAATAAATTATCTTGAAATTTGTTATTTAGGTAAACGAATAATTTACTTATTTCTTATGTATTGCCACAATATATCTCGTGTGCTTCTTTTCTCCCTCTTCCCCTCTCACCCTCTTTTTCTGTACACATATTAGCGTGAATGTGTGTATAACTAATAATAATAATAATAATAATAATAATAATAATAATAATAATAATAATAATAATAATAATAATAATAATAATAATATAATGATTAGATGCATGTACATGTTCGTATAGATTAAAGCAAATTGTGTAGTTTCGGTGAATTTCAGGATGCATGAGGTTTTAAAGAAAGCCGTGCCTTGGCAGCCAACTGCCTATGCAGGCCGTGTTGTTTTATTATTAAGCTATTTGTAGCCACGTGTCTGAAAATTATTAGAGCTGTCCGGTTTCCTGATTTTGTGTTATAACCATATAAGAAAAGATGGTGCAGAGGTTTGTCATTGGCAAGATGCTTAAATATTTTCTGGTTGTTTACTAAGTTCATTGCTAGACGTACGATCTTCAGTAAATTTAATCCAAGCAAGACATGCGTTAAAGATGGGATAGATGTACATGTTTTAAAGTATATGAAAGTTGATGTCTTGTAATAGAGGTTAGCTGTCGCTTGGTTCCAAGTTTTCGAAAGGATTTCAAGCAGTCATCATTGTGTGAAAAATAAGGTGGCACCATAGTTCTATACAGTTTTAAAATGATGGATGGAAACTCGGTAACAAATGATTTTACTACGTGATGCTAAGGTGCTCTTGTTTTTTTTACAATTTCGCTTATTACTGTAATTCGTAGGACACGTTCACAAGACGACCTTGATATTAGTATTGCGAATGCAGTATCCCCCTGGAGGTTTCCGTTTAAACTGCATTGTGCAACCAGTGTCCACATCTAGCTTCGATTACATGTCTGTACTCCATTAGTGCCATGTGTCTAGGTCTTTTCCCAATACCTATTAAGAGAGTGCCATATTATGTTACATATCTTTAGGCACAAATTGATATTGTTATGATGATTTAACCTATTTCGTAACTGTATAGAATCTTACTAACTTTATCATCAGATCATTTATAATTAATCACTAGCTGTCTGGAGAGAAGCAATATGATGAAGTAGCCTTTGTCAATCTGTCTTTTATGCTAATAAAGATTCTTGTAATAACATTTTGTTATCATTGTTTTTCCGGGCCTTTTAAAGCCACAATAGTGAGCACGAGAATTGGAATTATGTGGGATACACACACACTTTTTATTACAACATTTGCGCCGTTCGATTTTCGAAATAACCTTCTGTTTTGTGCTCACAAAACTTGTTAATTGTTGAAACATTCACAGCGAAAAACTAAAGAACACCTGTGACACTTTAATACACAAATGGTTACTGAAACCGCGGAAAAAATTCACTGAAGTCAGGAAATAGGATTTTCGACAAAATGTTTTCTGCCTTTCACGACTATTAAGAAAACTTAAACGCACGGCAGTTTATTTATCTTACGTATTATGTCATAAATCCGTTCACAAATAGACTGAACAAGCTCATTTTTCTTTCGCTTCGTGAAGAAGGCAATTGACAACATTTATTTTTCCAATTAAAAATTTACATACAACAATGTACTAAAAAGAAACACGTTAATTTATTTCTCATTTAAACTGACAGAAATGGTGGGATTCAAAAAACACAATGTGGGCTGTTATTAAGTGCCAACACGAACATCAAGTTCTTTTAGAACAGAGATTTAAAGAAAGACAATATGAACAACTTTACATAACGCAATAAAAACAGCATAATTAATGGGAATTGTCTAATGTGGGAAAAACGTTGAAAGATGAAAGCGCATTTTTTTCAAATTGCTATGTAGAGCTGTATAACATTTACGCGCCTCAATGCACCATTACATTTGCTCCGTATTTTAGAAGATGTGAATATGTTTATAATACGGATTATGCCAAATATAATTATTTTAACAAAGCGTCAATTGCTATTAAGAAAATTTAGGGAACATACAAGATCGATCGATCTGGAACATACAGTATTCGTCAATTATTCCCCCCTAATATAAATTATAGCGTCGTCATATTTATTAAACTTTTTAGTAAAGTATGCACACTAAAACGTCTCTTTTTCACACAACGTGAAAATGTATGAATTCTAATAAGTAAAATGACGAAGACTACACTACTTTCGCTTGTATAGTTAATGACTTAATGATTGCGATGACTTAAAAGTATTAAGCGATAATAAATTCAAATGCTTAATCTTTGCAAATCGCTTAGTATCAAATACGGATATAGAAATAAGGCGAATGGTTCTTAATATGCTCGATAAGTAACCTAATGTAACGCTTCAATACGTTTTTTTCGTGTTTACCAAGAGATATTGAGCAACGCGCGGTGTAACATATAAGTGGAACTACACCACAAAAATAAAAAAAATACTTCACTAACTAAATCTGGTCAAGCAAAGAATAATATATTTCACATAAAACGCCGTTTTGGCTGCGGGTAATTGCATTTGTAAAAATATTGTCTATATGAGAAGTGACTAAATTTCAAACACGTCGAACAGCTTCGGACTGAAAAGTACACACTAAAGCCTTCAATTCAAAAATATAATTAGATTTGTAAATCTAACTAAAAGTGACAAAACTCAACACATCGCGAACTATATAAACGTAAACATATTGAATAAAACCATGAAGTTTCCACTTTACTAAAACTGTAATCTATCAATGATAAATTGTCAGACGTGGAGAAAACTAGGCACACAACAAATGATAAATTGAACTTATTGTAAATGTAAAATAAATTAAAAAAAGGTGAAATTAAAAACGTACGCAATGACAAATTCACCTAATTGTTTTCGTACGGACTGGATTGAACCTATTCAATTATTTCATTGGCCGATAATCTGTTCGACAAACAATTGCAAATGCCAAATCAGAGATATATGAAAATAGAATTAAAAGTAACTGTTCCTGAAGTTTTCTCCGGTGGACTTGGGAGATGTAAGAACATTTCTTCAAAGTTAGAATTGAAACCGAATATTAATCCATTTTTATTAAAAACCTGATTGACGTAGAACTAAATAAGTTCGAGAAAATAAGCGTATTATCAAAAGTAGAGTACTACAAGTTGGTTTTCCCTACTTTATACGTTTAAATCAAAATTCAAAAAAATCCCTGTCTGAAGAAAACTTCACAAAATTGAATAATTTATTAGAATATTACTACAACCCTTTGCCAAGTCCAACATACTTTTCGCAACGACCAGCGGAGAAAATATTTTTCAAAGCATGATTTAAGTGATGCTTATCTCCAAATACCTGTGGACGAGGAGTGCTAAAAGCTGCTATGTGTCAATATGCATAGGGATTTGTATAAATCTGAAGAGTACTTCGTGGTCTTGTTGTAGTGGCGTCCGATGTTGTGTGGATTTACGGTGCTATGTCTCTTTTGAAGTCGAACTTAAATCGCGCATGTTCGCTATTAGGTACGAGGAGTCTCATCAGAGCTTTAAACAAATAAAAGGTATTACATTTTTTTCGTAAGAGTCTTACCTCAACAAGCCCCGTAAGGACGCTTACGAAAAAATAAGGTTAATATCTTTTTATTTGTTAAAAGCTCTGATGAGGCTTATTGTACGGAGCAAAATTATTAGAAAAAAAGTCAAAATGAAAAAAAAATTGTTTGGATTTTAATAACAAATATTTGCATCTAACACATGTTTTTTAAGGCATTTTGCCTCTTTCTTTAAGTTTTAAATTTCAAAGATGCTTAAAAATGAATTATCCTAAATGTATGCCTACTAGCGACCATGCGCGATTTAAGTTCACATTTAAAAAATACATAACACCGTAAGCCCACAAAACATCGGGCGCCATTTCAACAAGACTAGGAAGGATTCTTACGAAAAAAAGTACTTTCGTACTTTCGTTTGACAATATGGAAGTACGGATATTTGTTTTTATACACACTAATGCACATTGGTATTTATTATAGTGAGGAGGATAATAAATAATACGAACGTTTAACATGTGACCTTCTAAATTATAACCAAGTTCATTCGGTGACGTTTATTATAATTGTATCAATGTTGTTTCTTTTGAAAATGTACTTTTATTATTGCACCGAATTGTGATGGCACTATAACGAAATGAAAATATATACATTTTCGTGTCTAAAAAGATCGAGCGCTAAAAAGAGACACACAAGTAAAAACATTTGTGCTTCGATATATCGATCGATCCGAAGCGACTGAATTCATCCAGTTAAAACAAAAACATTCGATTCAGAAATGGCTAAATATTTTCGATTAATAATAAAAACGCAACGTTACTACTAAAATAAAAAAAAGAATAAATCACATGTTTGTGTAACTTTTTAGTTACCGTAACGTTCTTTACGTGCTCACTACTCTTTTATGTGTCTTTTGTGCGTTCATTAATTCCTTCGTTATGTTCTTCTTTTTATATCGCTACCGACAACTTTAATGGCCCTCATAACTTTTTCGTCAATTCTCCCTTTCTCTTTCTATCTCTTTTCTATTTGCGACACTTCTGCGTGCGCAGTCTCTTCGTCATTGTCTACTTCTTACATTGTCGCTGCCCTAATTACGGCGTCTAGTGTTCGGTCTTAATCTCTTAGTGTATTCGTCATTTCTTTCACTCTCGGTTCGTGTTGTGCCTTGTTCTCTTACATTGCCGCGATCGTCATCGATTGAGCTAAACAAATAACACCTTTTATCTCATACAGAAAGGAGACCAAAGACGGCACTCGAGAGTGTTACGTTATATGTTGGGGAGTAATAAAAACGCAGATACTTAAATTCTAACTTACGTGAACTCCTAATTGGTTATCTTGACTATAGATGAACATAACGAAAGGACAAATATTTTGGGGCCACATGTTCGCTTTGGCGAATTTTACTTTTTTTTCAATTTTACACCCTATCGACCATCTGTGGAGTTTACCATTCCACTGACAACTGAATCTAAACTTATCTTTCTCTGCCAATTCGACAAACGTGACGTCATCACCCATGTTGACTCATATTCCTTTTGTGTGTAACCTACTTTAACCTAATACTTTTAATTTGGCTCCTACAGGTCATGCCTGCCTGCAATTTTTCCTGAGAACTAGTTCGTTTTCGTAAGTTTTCGTGTCAATTCGCCTGACACTGGTTTGCCTTTTTCAAGATTCAAAGTAATCATTTAGCTGCTATCCGACCTACAGTCATCCATAATGAAACTTTTTCATGATAAATGGCCAGACAAATAGAGAGTTAAGCTTAATAAGTAATCAATGTAGTGTAAGGAAAATGGGTATATACTTGCTGTATCAGTATAGACGTATATAACTTGAGCAGACGCACTATGTCTGCTATATTTTGAACATTTTTACTCCCTTCATTTTGCTACGTGTTTGGCATCAGTATGTTCGAAAACAAGAAAAATAGGAATATCACATATATTTACTTTTCGAGTTATGTTTCTCAATAACGATAACATTAGTTAAAGGAATATATTTTTATAACAGTCCAAAGAAAAATAGAGTTAAAAAACAGACAACTAAACTATTTTTGAGATTAAAACTATTATGTTTACGTATTTCGCCTTATATTAACATCGTCTAGAATAGATATTACGTTCAAATCTCAAGACTGTTCACCTTTCTCATCTGTTGCGACAAAGCTAGACAGAAATCAATAGACATACATTTTATTTATTTTATAACAATTTAAAAATAATTTAATGTAATAAATAGCGTTGCTGTCAGAAAACAAATTCTCATTCTTAACCGATACATAACTTTACAATTTACTTATAAAATAAAAGTATTCTTCAAAATAATCGTAAAAGTATTTACAAATATATGTCTAATTATACGTTCCCCTGCTTGGGCCTGCGGCAGTTCTCATTTTGTATATTCGTCCCGGAACGGACCGTGGCAATTCTCGTGTAATCACTCGTCATTTTTAACATCATAAATCATATAATTCTCGCACACTCAATCTTTCCTCGCCACGAGGAGGGATGCGTCGTCCAGTGGTTGAATTATTTTTTCTTTCTTTCTGCCGTGAACCACGCCGCTGCAGCACAAAAGTTTCATGACCGACTCAGAAGACAAACAATCGTTTAAACGTTCAATTCCTGCTTTTACAGGCGATAGTTGTCTGTCGGCTTTGAGATATTCACCAACGTCGAGAGAGAGAGAGAGAGAGAGAGAGAGAGAGAGAGCAACTTACTGCTTTCGTAATTACTTATCAATTAAGTCCTTAACCATTCGTGGAGGAGGGGAAAACAGATATTTGGCCGGTATTTTCTTAGGGAATCAATCCCCCTATGTATGTTGCAGCCTACATGGTAAACACCACGTCCGATAGGTTCGCCTCAAAACCCAGACTGCAAACACTCTGCTTCCCACGCAAACGCCCGTGACGTTACAGAACTTCTATGCGCATGTGCATTCGTCACAGCCTGACTCTTTTGAACTCCTGACCAAAAAGGTCTCATCAAAATCGTCATGTCTGTGAGCTCCAACCGTGAGAACAGCCCTATTCTGCGCTCGAGTGTACGGGTTCACCCGCACTAAATCGCGAAAGTCAAACCAACGATTTCTAACAGATACGTCCACCTAAAGATGCATCCGTTCCCACGTGGCCATTATCCAACACTTACACTTGACAAAATTATTTAGTATAGCTTGTAATGGACGTGTTGAAACGTAAACATAGTAATGTTTTTAAAACAATGGAAATAAAACAATATAATGGATTGATTTTTTTACAACATTACATACTTTTTAAATCATTTTTTAATAAATCCGATGTTGTAAAATAAAATGTATTGCATGTTTGATCAACATAGTTATTCAACTCATCTAAAATATAAAGACAATTCAGTCTGACTTTTGGAGTGTTGGAGTTTTTTTATCGATAGACTCTGTCGTGAACCACTCATATTTCATTTTAGATTGCGAATTCTCTTTTCCTAGAAGCATCTTCTTTACAATTAAATCAAATGTATTGTCAGTTTGTTTAAAGAATTAGCACTTAATAAGTGCTAATTACGACTCTACATCAACCTTTTGTTCTATCTATGACAGTTTTTAGATCAGCAATTATTTTTTCTTTTAACAAAATATAAACTTGTTTATTTATATAGTTCTTTGCATATCATTAGAAAAAGATTAACACATTGATTTTTAAAGTTGTCTTCAAGTTGCTATTAACATTAACTTGGACTTGTAATTCGTAAATATTCGTTTATTTTTATTGCAATACTGATTTAATTTTAACAGCGCCTTCACAACTAATATATACAGCTGTCCATATTTACATTCGTCAGTAACTTTTGTATTATTCCTCAAAGTACAAGGCTGAAGAGATAATGGATATTATGAATGCTCATCAGGTATGTTGGGAAATCGTAATTATATTTTGTCCGTACATTCCTCAAGGTCTATATTTTGTTGTCGAGCGAGTAGCGATTATGCAGTTTACCTCATCCATTTTAATAAATTCTATCGTCAAGTGAATCTTTTTTTTAATAATTTATTTGCATGTATCTCTTTACTGGTAAAATAAAATACACAGAAAAATAATTGCCTCTTTAAAACAAGAACACCATTATTCTAAATTAGTTCGTGAAACGTAATCACAATAATATTTGTTTACCAAATATTATTGAGTCATTAACTTATATCTACGACGATGCTTTTCAGTTTTTGCTCGACGAAATTCTATTTATCAGACCAAATTGAATGTTCTTTACCACTGAGGTTCAGAAAACGAACACCATATAAATGTTAACTGTACTTATCAGTGTAAGGAATCTTACTTTGCACAAATTCAAGTAATTCATATGTGTCTTAGATTACTTAATTTAATGATATTTTATGTATTAAGTAGTTTCATACATATATATATATGTATAATTTCTATAAATTTATATATTAATATATATATATACATATATATACATATATATATATATATATATATATATATATATATATACATTTAATGTACTTAAATGTATATAAATATACATGATTGTAAGACTGTCAGTATCAATTTTCTTTTAAGAAGTTACATGAATATTTTTCGGATGACTTTAAATAAAACGTAATGAGAAACTCTGTGATGCTTATCCATTCACGACATATTCATGCTTGTTCAATTTGTACTTAGAATCTTTTATACTTTAGATGCGGAATGGTGGGGATTAGCACCTTGTGTAATATCAACTGGTAATGAAGATGTTGCTGATTTTCTATAGGCTCATCTAGAATTTAGTATGCGCGAAAAGTGGCGTTTAACTTCTCTTAACAAAACTTCTCTAACCTTTATCACTAAAGTTCAGCACTTTGTATCGCCAATTTAAAATTGACGAAGCCACATGTTATAATAGCTTCTGAACATTAACTTAGACTCCAGAGCTAACATGAATGTCAACTATCAAATATCTTAGTAAAGTTGCTGGTGAAAGTATCGGAGTATTTATTTATTTAGGTATTGTCTGGAGTGGTAAAATGATTGGATAATTTTACTATTAAATAAGATATATGGCGCCTCTACCTATATAAGTATTCTATACGTCGTAAGATAGAGTAGTACTGCAACATCTGGTGATGTATCGGTCAGACCACTCTTTTCTACTTTTATGAAGTTCAAAATCAACTTCGAAATATTTTCATAGTCTTTCTTTAATCTACTATTATTACTATAGAATGTGCTCAGCTGAGTTACAATTCTGGTCCCCGTTGTAAAATAGTCACATTACAAAATAGTCTACTGCCACAAATGAACATTAGTTTATTTTCTTTCTACGCATACTATCCATTGAACGGAATTTCCATGAATGGAGATTTTTCACAGAAGTAACTATATACGGAATTATACATGCCAATAAATACTCGTTATAAACCGGCCTTGTGTCATTCTTATTCACTATTTTAAATCTTTTCGTAAGATTCTGTATTATTCAAATGCCAATTAATCAATATCCATTAAGCCTTACTCTTCATCGGTGTCGTGCCTTGATAAATAGTAAGTAATTATTTAGTAACAATAATTTAATTAGTACTTATTATGTCACACTTTTCTCAGAAAATATTTGATTCGTATCAAGAGTAAACAAAAATGTAAACTAGTTCAGAGGATTTGGTTCAGTTATTTTCTTCTATTGTAATTGAGCGTAATGTTTATTTAATATATATCCGTAAAAGGGGATCAGTGCATTCATGTGTTTTTTTATGTATATTGACATTCTTTTCTTGTCATTACCATTGGACGGATTTAGTGAAGTTCAAATATGTATATATATCAACCAGTATATGGTGTATATTGTATTTGAAAACATATTTCATTTATTCTGTATTTTTCTGCAGAATGAGATTCAGTAAAATGCTTCATGCATTACCTGTGTTCGGAAAGTGTCGTTTTCAATTGCATCTGCTATTAATTAAATATTATACGGAACAATAACAACAAATAAGGCACACATAAATGTTTATAAGACCCATAGTGGAATAAATAAACATATGGTTCATACGTATTTAACCTATCTCCATCAATCTGATTCTATGTAGCTTGCCGATTAATTAATAATATTATAACTTGAACTTGCAGTTAGTGACAGGCACATGTTACACTTCTGGTAAATAGGGGATTTACACATACATAAGTATGGACAGGTTAGAAACACATGATAATTTACCAACATTGATGCATAACAAATACTACCTATTATACTTGCTAATAAACGTGACTTTCTCAAAGATTCTTTTCTATATAGTTTAATAACAGTAAATACACGCTAAAATTACGATCGATAAAATTAGCTTTTAAAATAAGCATAGACGTCATTGTCGATAAGAAGACATTGCCAGATACGTTTGTCTATGTGGAAAACTTTACCACCTGTAGAAAAAATAAAAAGAGCATGATTGCAAAGTTCAAAGAGTTTATGATATAACGAAACAGAACAATATCACGTTCAATAAGAATTAAAGCATAATTATACTTGGGTAAAATATAAAAAATAAAACATATATCCTATGACAACGATCGCTTTAAACCTCTACTTGAGACGCAATCTCCTCTAAATCTGAAATCACAAAGACGGATTATTGGGATGTTCTCTTACTACAGTAAGTTTATCCAAAATATTTCACAGATAATATAAGCACTAAGTAGCAATAGAAGATTTTCCATGATTTTCCCGTGTTATTAGACTTTTTTTCAAAGACTAAAGAACGATTCGAAAGATGCTATTCTGGAAACAGTTGACCAAGAAAAATAATTTGTAATAGAAACCGATGCTAATAATAATTGTCTAGGTCGTACTCTTTTTGATTTTCTAATTAAGTGTACCGGCTAGACAATCATTATCGCCCGGTTGCATTCTTATTTCAGAACACTGAGCCCCAGTGAAACACAAACTCATGTTGTAGAAAAGGAGGCAGCATCCTTTGTCGAAGCTCTACAAAGATGCCACAATTTCATTCTCTGCAATCACTTAACTGTAATCACAGACTTAAAAAGTATTAGATTTATGGTTGTAAACACCAGAAAATTAACAGTCCCAAAACGACAAAATATGTTGTAGGCACATTGAACTATGACAATTTAAGTTTAACATAATATACCATATTCGAAAGGAAACTACTTTTGCTGATACGTTTTCCCGAATATCTGCCCTCGCTCATCCTTTACAAGATTTTCACGACCTTAACTCTGACAATACACAACTATATCAGTTTTCCAAGGAAAGTAACTTTGATTTCTCACCTGATCAACTTAACGGCATGACTACTTCGTGTTCGTCTTGTCAGTATCTAAAACCTAAATTATTTGGCTGTAACAAAGAAAACTCTTATAAAATAAATTCTACCTTTCAGCGATTAAACATGAACATTAAGGGACCACTGTCTACGTCTATACATGGTAACAAATAACAAATTACAATAATCGACGAATACTCACGTCTCCCTTTGCACCCCTTTGTAAATATATGACAAGCAATATTGTCACACGATGTTTGAATCAACTGTTTGCGATATTGGGCATGCCGATATGATTCACACAGACAGGACAACGTAAGGAAATCACTACTACTTACATGAAAACGTATTTCAACTTTTAATAGGAGTAGATATGGCCCGCTAGACAATCGACAAATAGGGCAATTACATGGTACACTATGGAAAGCCATAAAAGTAATATGATATTCGTTCAATATGGGGCTATTCTGTTTGTAAAATATTCTACCTGAAGCTCTACATGCTATCCGATCGTTGCTCTGCTCAGGTAAAAATGTGACCCCACACGATATACTATTTAAGTGCAGCTGTACATCCATCTCGTGTACTTTAATTCTTCTAAGGGTAAAACTAGGCCAAGTATACGTCAGGGATGATATCAGATCGAATAAGTACGACTCCCCGGTTACACTTGCTACTTTACTGAAAATCAATCATCACTATGTTCATGTACGTCTACCTTCAGGCATCGAAACTACAGTCAACGTTAAAGATTCGGCTCCTAAATAAATTACTGGATATAAATAGAGAATGCTTGCATGCCATCTGTTAGCGAGCCAAAAAGTAATTCAAGTAAGAGAGGAAGTACGTACTTTTCTGAACCGATTGAAGAGAAACACCCTCGTTGGTAGCCAATTAAGAGCGAAGTTGAAGCCGAACCACCACGAGGATCTTGCAGGGTAGTAACATTTCCTGATAAATGCAGTAGTTGTGTTATTACTACATAAAGCACTATTCAAAAAATTAATAAAATAAAATACATAAATATATTTTTAAATCAATACAAAATAGATAAGAACAAAATTATAAACAAAATAATGGAAAATAAATAAGGTAAATGAAAACTTTCCTGAAAGTTCAAAGATTTTGCTGCGGAAACAGGACAGTATTAACTCATTATCAAAATGTGAGATTAACATGCTGCAAATTATATCCTTAATATCTACTCCTACTGGATTTACTCGTCCGTCAGACTTTTTTTTTAATTTCATTAAGCCTAAGACTATATAAATGAAGAGTTCTAATGCAAAACGCGATAACTCCAATTTATTTAAATTAAGAAAGTCAACAATAAAAGGACAATCCATATCAATTCTAGATTTTGACGAAAAACTTATTTTAATTGAAAGGAAATAATTTTTTGCAAATATCACATACTGTAAACCATGATTTTCGAGTGCGGCAGAGTGCTGAAATGCACCGCTCTTTGTGGTGATAGTTCTGCAGTTTTGATAATAGCGTTTATCGCGGTTTGCATTCAACTTCTTCAAATGCTTTTTCACAGTAGTATATTTCTCAGTATTTTTTTAACCAAAACCTTTACCAAATGTATTCTGGTCTTTTTATTATTCTCCTTCTCACTAGAATCTAACTAGTCGTAATTTTTAATTAATTGTAGCTTACCACTAATTCAACCGCACTAATATTTCCGAATGCCCTAGTAACGATTTGTGTGAATAGTTAATTGCTTTTGTCAGCGTTGCAATCTAATAGGCATACGAGTGTCTGTAAACGCTACATACATTTATGCAATTTAGATGATAAAATAATAAGTATTTTAATTAAATATAATAATAATAATAATAATAATAATAATAATAATAATAATAATAATAATAATAATAATAATATGGAAGTAAAAACACCTATTATTTTTAATTAAGCAAGAAGAATATATTAAGCGATGTGTACCCGTTTATGAATTTTCGACTGAAATTAAATAAGTCTAAACATTGGTAGTAATTGTAACAAGACCGACAACACTCACGCTTAGTAAATTATATATCTATGATTTACAATAACAGTGCCCCTTTCTTTCTGTGCCAACATATTTGCACTACTAATCGTATGAGGAAAATCATAGAAATCACTGTACATCATGGTGTGTGCCTGTAAAGGGTCCGGTGGGAAAACACGAACTTGGAGTTTGAAATAAATAAGTATATGGAAAAAAGCATGATACGACAAAACGCGCGTGCGTGATCCTCCTCTGTATGTGACTCAATGTTGCGAGTGTAAAATGCAATGGATTTGGGCAAGTTGGGGCATTTATGACCCCCTTTTGACCCCCTGGGGGCGCGAACCAGAATTTTTCTGAGGGCAAACATGCTCATTTTATATCCAGAACAATTGCCTCTACATTTTGGCCAAGTATCAGAAAAATTGAATGGATGGATCAAACGTTACAGGAGAAAAGGGTAATTTTTTGTCCATTTTGGTGAGGTTTGACCCCCTGGGTGCGCGAACATGATTTTTTCCAAGGTCAGCGATTCTTATTTCCTATTAGGAACAATTGCCTTTACATTTTGGCCAAGTTTCAGAAGAATTTAATGGATGAATGAAAAGTTATGGGGTAAAATATGTAATTTTTTTGCCATTTCGGGGCCTTTTGACCCCCTGGGGGCTAACCAGATTATTTTTCAAAAATCGGAGAATGTTACTTTCTAACCTGACCAAAGTTACAACTTCATGCAAAATTTCACAGAAATTCAATTGATGGTTGCGGAGAAAAATCAGGACGGACGGACATGCCTCAAAACATAAGTCCCCCGATTTTATAAATCAGGAGACCAACAAAGAAAAAGAATGGCTCTACGTTAGTCGACTACCAGTATAAACAGGTGTAGTTCCAGGTATTTACTTCCTTCCCACCGCAGGAAAATGTGACACAAGGACGTTGGGTGAGGAGAGACTAGCCAGCGCCCCGAAAGAAGGAGAACTCTGGCGTATTAAAAATTACCTCGGCAGCCCCTTCGGAATTACCTGGTCGCGGCGTCTCAAGCAGTAAGCAATACACTTACCCCCCCCCCCCCCAAAAAAAAAGAGGGTAGGCAAGGCCTGGGAGGGTCGACCTGCTAGGACTTCCCAGAACAAATATCTCAGCTCGAGAAAAAAAGGGAACTAAATGGCCTAGTTCCTGCCGGACCGATTGTCGAGAACGAATCCTCGACTGGTATTTACTGTCCGAAGTCTCTAAGGAACTGAAATCGCAGAAAGACCGCACAGCTGGATTTCATTCCCACTGCAGGGAGGTAGGGGGAGTCAAGCCAGCATCTACAAAGAAGAGATATATGGCCTCTGAAAAATTGTCTGTGCAGCTCACTCGGCACTGCCCGGTCTCGGCGCTTCAACCCGACAAATCAATTCCACCGAAATGGCCCAGTTTCTTTCGGGCTTAGGTAAATCTTGGTATTTAATTATTTTTCTTCTGCAGGAATATGTGGCAAACAGTCGGAAGGTTAGGGAGAGTCAAGCCAGCGCCACTAAAGAAAGAAACACTTTGGCTTATAAAAAATGTATGGGCAGCCTCGTCAGCATTCCCCGGTAAGGACGCCTTATAGAGCAAGCAATACACTTTCCTCGCCCCAAAGAGAGAAAAAAAACTTGAGAGAGTGGACCTTCTAGGACTACCCAAGACTATATCTCTTAGCCCGATAGATAAAAGGCCACTGAAATAACCCAGTTCCTGCCGGACTAATTGTCGAGAACGAATCATAGACTGGTATTGACCAGCTCCAAAACCTCTACGCAAATGACGTTGCATAAATACCGCCCTGGCTTGTGTGAGCAAAAGTAATGCATTCCGTCCCACCGGAAAGTGGGGAAGAGTCAGTCTAGCGCCCCTAAAATAAAGGAGCAAGGCCTGAGAGAGTGCGCATTTTAAGAATACCCAGAATAGATACCTAAGAAAACAGATCAGAGGACACCGAAATGGCCTAGTTCTTGGCGGGCCGATTTTTGAGAACGAATCTTCGACTTGTATTGACCAGCCCGAAGTCTCTAACCAACTAAGGTTACATAAAGACCACCCGGGCTGGTGTTACCCGGGGTATATAATTCCTTTCCACTACAGGGATATGTGGCACAAGGCCGGAAGGTGGAGATTGTCAAGCCAGGACCCCCCAAAAAGAGAAATCTTGTCTATAAAAAATCGCCTGAGCAGCCCCGTCGGCATTTCATTGTCAGGGCGCTTCAGGCAGTAATAAATAAACGTACTGCACGGAAGGCAAGACCTGGGACGGTTGACCTCCTAGGACAACCCAGGAAACAATAGCTCAGCCGAACAGATAAAAAGCCACCAAAATGGGCGAATTCCTGTCGAACCGATTGCCGAGAACTAATTTTCTAGTTCTGTAGACCTGTCCGAAGTCCAAAGTCTGAAAGCAACTGACGTTACTGAAAGATCGCAGGGGATGGTGTGGACCCATTTAATAATTTCTCCCTACTTCATGGATATGTGGCACAAGACAGCGCCCTCAGAGAAAGAGCACTCTCACCTATTAAAAAAACGATTGAGCAGCACCGTTAGTATTCCCGATCACGGCGCCTCATGCAGTAAGCAATAACATTACTCTACTCGAAAGTAAGGAAGCAAGGCCTAGAAAGAAGCACCTCTTAGGACTACCCGGCATTCTCTGGTCACTGTGCCTCAGGCATAAAACAATAAACTAATTCCCAGCAAAGAAGGAAGTCAGGGCCTGGGAGGGTTTAAGTCCTAACACTCCCACGACCTTTACCTCATCATGACAGATAAAAGGCCACATTAATGTGCACATTCCTGCCGAACTGCTTGTCGAGAACGAATCCTCGACTGGTATTTACTAAGGAACTGAATTAACAGAAAGATCCAATGGGCTGGTGTTGACTCACTATTTACTTCCCTTTCACCACAGGAAGATCTGGCACAAGGTCGGTAAGTAGGAAGATTAAATTCAGCGCTCTTAAAGAAAAAGTAATCTTGCCTATTAAACATTGCCTGAGCAGCTTCGTTGGCATGCTCCGGTCAGGGCGCCTCAGTCAGTAAACAATGACACCAAAAAGTAGAGGCCAGGCCTGGGAAGGTTGACGTCCTAAGACTACCCAGGAGTAAGACATCAGCACGACAGATCAAAGACCACTACAATCGCATAGTTTCTGGCGGACTGATGTTTTAGAACGAATCTTCGAGAGGTATGACCTGTCCGAAGTCTCTAACCAACTAACGTCACAGAAATACCACAATGACTAGTGCAGACCCGGTATTTACTCCCAAACAAGAATGTGTGGCACAAGGCCGGAACAAGGGAGAGAGTCAAGAGAGCGCCCAAAAAGTAGGAACACTCTGGCCTATGAAAATTAGTTGGCAGCAATAAATTTACTCCACCCCAAAAAGGGGACGTAAAGCCTTTGAGTAAATTGTCTTTGGACTCCCCAGGAGCTAAGACCTCGGCCCTACAGATAGAAGGAACCGAAATGTGCCAGTTCTTGCCGAACTAATTCTCGAAAAAAACGTTCGACTGGTAATCACCAGTTCGCAACCTCTAAGCATCTGACGTTACAGAAAGACAGACTGGCTTGTGTTAACCCGATATTTACTTCCCTCCCACCGCAGAAATATGTGGCACAAGGCCGGAAGGTGAGAGAGAACAATTCCGACTACTTAAAACAAGAGCATTCTGGCCTAACAAACATGCCCTGGGAAGGACTGTCGGTATTTTCCGGTCAGAGTGCCTCAGGCAGTAAGCAAGAAACTTACTCTACACACAAAGCGGGGAGGCAAAGCCTGAGAAGATGCTCCTCCTAGGTCTACCTAAAACAAAATACCTAAGCCGGACAGATAAAAAAATTGCCTGCGCAGTCCGGTGGTCATTCCCCGGTCAGGTCGCCTCAGGCAGTAAGCAATTAAGTTATAAATATGCAAAGAAAAGAGGCAATGCCTGGGAGAGTTGTCCTCCTTAGACCAGCTAAGACCCAATACTTCAGTCCGACAGATAAAACGCCACCGAAATGTATCAGTTCCTACTGGACTGATTGTCGAGAACGAACCCTCGACTGGTATTAACCAGTACAAACTCTCTCAGCAACTGAGGTTACAGAAATACAGACGGACTGGTATAAACCGAGATATTTAATTCCTTTTGATCGCAGTAATATGTCGCACAAAGCCGGAAAGTGGGAGAAAGTCAACCCAGCGCCCTTAAAGAAGGAGCACTTTGGCCTATAAAATATTGCCTAAGCAGCCCTATCGGCATTCCAGGTATTTCATTCTATCCCACCGCAGGAATATGCGACACAAGGTCGGAAAGTAGGGGAAGAGTCAAGCCAGCGCCCCAAAATAAGGGCACTCTGGCCTAGCAAAAATAGCCTGGGAAACCTCGTCGGCATTCCACGGTCAGGACGCTGTACGCAGTAAGCAATAACTTACTCCAACCCAAAGAGGAGTGGCAAAGCCTGGGAAAGTTTATCTCCTGGACTACCTACTATGGTGAGTGGAATAGTTCAAGTAGTTCATATAGGTAAGTTACCATAACACATAACATTAGTCGTTTGATATGAACATTTAAAATTAAAAGAGGCAGAACTATGGTTATAACAAGTTTACCCATTTATTACACATTATTCGTAAAAATACCATAACATTCGTAGACATTTGAACAGACCATAGTTTTATAAATGATGATACAATTTCATGATTTTACTAATTAAACTGTAATATTTTCATGTAACCTTTAAGTGCCAATCTATATCATACAAGTGCTTTAATATCTACTTTGTCATAGTGGAGTGCTTACATACAGCGACTAATTAAACTCGTTAGTCAGTTTAAGCGTCGCTAATCGAATTCTACTTCAGTTAGAAATATATATGTATGTTGACTCGACATTTTTACTGATGTTTTTGTCTTTCTCCTCTAAGATAAACGGTGAACACATTATGTGTTTATTGCCTTATAATGAATGTGATGTTAAGTGTACTTGAGCGGTGTTTTATTTTCGTTGTTGATGTCGTTTCCACGTGAAGTGTGTGCATTTAACTTGAAGAAATAGCCTTTTTATTTAACCTATGTTTCAGAAGATGGCGAATGATGAAAGGACGACTCATTGCAATCAGTAATAGATGAAATACAACTTCCGTAATCATAAACCAATATTTGTATCAGTAAATATATTTCAATCATTCGAAACAAAATAAAATAATCGAACCATAGTGGTTTTACTTTCGTTTGGCTTTAATAATTTTCTTCGTTTACAGGTATAATTGAAGATATTATATAATTAACAGAAAAGGTTGCGCTGGCACAGTGTTATATAAAAATAATGTTCCAAACAGAACAGAGGATAAGCGTGTATATTCAGTAAACCAAATACATTTTCTAGAATAAATATTAAATCGAAAATAATCCGATGTAAAATCATCTAAAGTTTATTGATTATTAAAAATTTCAATATCATTACAACTATTTTTGCGATAATTTTATTCCGTTTTCGTGTTCGTTTGATCCACGAATAACCTTAACAGGTTTGAACCCTTTACATGACCCGAACGATATATCAGAAGCAACAATTGGTAGTACAGAAATACACCGCAGAGAACCTGAGGTGGAATGGACATACCTGGATTGATAGCACGATAGCGTCCACGACTGTGATATTTAGTAGACATAATATCCGTAAAACCCAAAATAAATCCAACGGTCTAGAAACAATAGTAACGAATTCTCTGTGAACTTGAATTTAACGCAAATAATCATGATAACTGGTTTTAATTGGATTTAATAGATCAGTTTTCTCTCAAATCTATTGATATTCCTACATTTTTCTATTTTTACAACCAGACACGGCATGCTTATTTCGACAGCAGAGCTAACATTTTATGTGCCATATTAAAATCGGAATTCTATACATTTGTTTGATGATTATTTACGGCAATCGGTGCCACAGCGTTCATGTCGAGCGTGTCGATGTCTTAGTCAAATACATATCTATCAGTTAATAAAGATAACTAAAATAAAAGCAAACATAAAAACTTAGACCAATTCTGTTTTGGATTGGCAACGAACAATACCGAAATTGCTGTCAATTTGTTTGCAAATACATTTAGGCAACTGAAATATCCAGTTCTCTTGTTAAGTTTTTTTCTGCATCCGGAAGACTTGCCATAGGTTCATATCCATATCGTAATAAATCGCGCTCTCTATCTCCCCCCTCCCCCGTGTACACATATATATATATATATATATATATATATATATATATATATATATATATATATATATATAGTAGAGAATGGTAGTTTGCTTGAAGCATTGCTGGGTATAGTAGTAGTAAGTTTTTGAAAGGCTGTGGGCAATGCAATTCCGGGTAAGATGCAAGTTGAAAGGAAAGGAACAAAAACAATAAAAATAAATCGAATACGATATAAGACTTACTATTTATTTTTCCTTTTTTTTCCTTTTTTTTTTTTTTTCTTACATAACAGCAAGAGTGTTTTAGCTGTCCGGGTGATTAAAAATCACTATTTGATATTTCGGGAAAAGACATCCCTTTTTCAAAAATAATTAGACCAGAAGAAGAATAATATTTTATTCTTCTCCGACTGTGTAGAGAATAATACAAAACAAAATGGCTGCCAGATATAGACCGCAGCAAAAAAACAGTTTCACAGGGAATATAAATTAAGTTAAGTTTTATTTTAATATTATGTTAAATATATGATTGGTGTTTAGAATATTAGTGTAATGTTGGTTAGGTGTATGGTGTTCGATAAACTGTTATTTTTGATAATATATATATATCATTTTTTTATTTTATTTATTTATTTTTTTTTTTATATTTGAATATTTACTTTGTTTTATCTTCGTATTTTTAATTTGTTTATCTTTCTATCGTAATTAAAATTCTTAAATTACGATAGAAAGATAAACAAATTAAAAATACGAAGATAAAACAAAGTAAATATTCAAATATAAAAAAAAAAATAAATAAATAAAATAAAAAAATGATATATATATATTATCAAAAATAACAGTTTATCGAACACCATACACCTAACCAACATTACACTAATATTCTAAACACCAATCATATATTTAACATAATATTAAAATAAAACTTAACTTAATTTATATTCCCTGTGAAACTGTTTTTTTGCTGCGGTCTATATCTGGCAGCCATTTTGTTTTGTATTATTCTCTACACAGTCGGAGAAGAATAAAATATTATTCTTCTTCTGGTCTAATTATTTTTGAAAAAGGGATGTCTTTTCCCGAAATATCAAATAGTGATTTTTAATCACCCGGACAGCTAAAACACTCTTGCTGTTATGTAAGAAAAAAAAAAAAAAGGAAAAAAAAGGAAAAATAAATAGTAAGTCTTATATCGTATTCGATTTATTTTTATTGTTTTTGTTCCTTTCCTTTCAACTTGCATCTTACCCGGAATTGCATTGCCCACAGCCTTTCAAAAACTTACTACTAATATATATATATGTATATCTCTACAGAAAGCTACGTATATTTATGTTTATATTTTTATATATACAGGATTAACTCCTAAATTAGTTTACCAATTAGTATACATTTTTAGACACGTGTAAGGGGTCGTAATGTATGTTATCATTTTTCATGAAAAGTTATGGAAATGATTTACATTGGGGTATATTCCCTTCGTAAAAAACAAAGACATCACTGATTTTAGAAATAATTAAAAAAATAAGTACACATTATCACAAATTACAGAATTTATGGGATAATTTATAGCAGTTTTCGGGCCATAATACTAGTACAACCTCGTATTTCACAATTCAAATATTTTGGATTTGCATTGAATTTGATCCATAGTAATTAGACACCAATTTAACAGGATTTCCTCAATTTCAATTTCTTTTTTAATACCCTTTCAGTAAATTCTTTAAATGAATGCATACATACGAAAATATATTAATCTGCATGTATATCGATATATATGCATGTATATATATACATATATATATATATATATATATATATATATATATATATATATATATATATATATATCATGAAATGAAATGTCGTTAAAACAAGATGAATGAAAAAGACAAAAAACAAAGCATTAAACACAGGAACAATCATAAATAAACGAGCGATTAACCGTTTTTTTGATCAACAAACATCTTAAGAGAAGTGAAGCTATTAAATGTATTGACGTATTAAAAAGCATACGAAAAAGAAGACGCACAGAGATGGTTTTGGTACGTAGATAACTATTTTCAAGCTATGCAGCGCGTGCCGCAACCACTTTAGAATAAATTGTTGTGGATGTTAAACGCTTTGCGTTTAGCGTTATGGATGAAAAATATAGGATAATTAAAAACTGTGTAAGTGTTCTCGAAATCGGTTATTAAATAGCGGATAAAAGGCGGTGTTGCAAATACTAAAACCTCGGAAAAACGAGCCTATGATTCTGTTGTGGTGTGAGAAAAAATATATATCACTATTTATTCGTTGGTTTTCTATAGACTGTTCTGTAGACCATCGTAGTGTAGTGGTGTGTTGTGCGTTGTGTTGAATACATGATTATTTTTTAGTTTGGAAGTGAAATGAATGTGTGTTCAAGTTCATTGTTTTTTAAACTCTGCACGGGATATATATGTGCTTTGAGTGTGTCATGAAAATATCTTAACTAGTTGTAGTTTTGGCGAGAAATATATTTGAATGCGCCGTTCTTTAAACGTACAAGGAAAAAGCACGCAAGGACTCCGCTGAGAAAAAAAAAAACATTTTCAAACTAAGTATTTGGTAGTTTGGTAGTTTGGTAGTTTTGTTTTACGGCATATCAACTCTTTTTGGGTTATTTAATGCCGAATCTGGTCATTATAGTAAAAGATTTATGCTTCAAGTTCTAAAAATAAAATAAAAAAGGGGAGGAGAAAGGGATAGGGGCTGTTGTTTTTGTTTCTGGTTTTGTAGAACATAATTAAGTTTTACAAAAAAAAAAAAAAAAAAAACCTCAATGTAGGTGAATTTCGTCTCAGGGAGCCACAGGGCAGCCTGATCTGGTATCACCAGACTAAGTATTTGTGTGTATTATTTGTGGTTGACAGGTAAATTATTTTTGTTTAGATGTCATAATTTAATAATTTTGTTGTTAGCAAGGGAGAGCTTAATTTTGATTAAGCTTTTAATACCTTCAAACTAAATCAGACTAACACCACATCCATTTCCCATCAAAACAACACAACCAGCACAAATAATACTGACACGATTTACAAAAATCAATCTTAGATAATCAACCCCAATAATCGCATATTTATTTTCTTTACAAAAATAATCACAATCTGCTATCAAAATAGTGACATCAACTCCTAAACAATTAAAGATTTACTCAACACCAAAGCCGGTGCCACACTACCGCTTACGGGACACTTATTTCCTAGCTGGCATTTACAAAATTCTATGTGTATCATGTTTGATGATTTATATCGGTGAGAAAAGCAGAAATATTAAATTCTGCATTTACAAACATAAACGGGACCTCACACAACAACCCGACTAACGCACTAATAACACACAGGAACACTTTTACGCACAATTTTGACTGACTCTTCTACAGACTACAACATCTCGTTCATGCCATAAGTGCATCATAAGTGTTGTAATCCTTCTCTAATAGCTATCTAATGTAAACCTTTGACTCGGATCTTATTCTAAAACGAAACATTTGACAAAGATCACATCCAAACAATGCAATATTTGTGTCCACTTCATAAAAAACTCCACCCCCGGTTAAAGTATCACTTTTTTTTTACTGTATTTCATCCATGTTTCGATTTGTTGTGTTCTCCTTTTGCTCTTATTCTATCTCCACCACTTTTACAATTTTAACGTTTTTCTAGCACGCCTTGAATATTTTCCTAATAATAACGTCCTCTTTTCCTATGTTTTGCTGTTGTTCAAAAAATGTTCAACGTTTATTTTTTCTGAAGACGTACGTTTATTCGGAATTAAATCGGTTACTCTCTCGTATTTTTAGCTTTGTCTGCGTTGAATTTGCTTGTTTTTTCATACATACTTATATATATATATATATATATATATATATATATATATATATATATATATAATAAATAATTGTATATAAAACTTAGTTTAATATATATTCCCTGCGAAACTGCTATAATTTGCTGCGGTCTATATCTGGCAGCCATTTCGTTTTGTAGTATTCTCTACCAAGTCGGAGAAGAAAAATATTCTTCTTTCTGGTTTAATTATTTTTGACAAAGGGATGTCTTTTCCCGAAATATCAAATAGTGATTTTAAATCACCCGGACATCACACGAACAGCTAAAAACACTCTTGCTGTTATGTAAAAAAGGAAAAATAAATAGTAAGTCTTATATCGTATTCGATTTATTGTTATTGTTTTTGTTCCTTACAACTTGCATCTTACCCGGAACTTGCATTGCCCACAGCCTTTCAAAAACTTACTACTAATATATATATATATATATATATATATATATGTGTGTGAATTTAGGATGACCTCCTAAACTTTAACCCTCATACTCAGTGGACCGTTATGTCTACAGCGGCCACTTGCCTTGTTGGGGGTGAACTATGTTAACACACACACACATATGTATATATATAAATATATATATATATATATATATATACATATATATATATATATATATATATATATATATATATATATATATATATATACATGTCCCGATATAAATTAATATCAACTTAAGATTCTGAATATTATTTCGGTCTGCATAAATACGCCTTCTATAATTTATAGGTTACCGTTATACCTTTCTCTGAACAGTACAGTATACGCTCGGTTACTGCAATCTTTGGCAAAAGACTCGGTCGCTAATGAAGGTTCCCTTATGACTGATGGGAATGAGTTGAAAGATGCAATATGAAATTACGAATATGTCTCGTGACATTTTTAGAAATGCTCATTTCTATTCGTTTAGTAGTACGCGCCACATAGTTGGCTTCACCCCTAAAATAGTAATTGTAAATAACCAGACTTTTATAAAGGATAGTATTTCCATTCATTAAAGTGTGGTTATCAATGACAATCCATAACTATATATCCTACTTGACTATTTAACTTACATAGGACAATCTAAAGGTACGGTGGGTTTGAAAATCCATATTCAATATTTGAATCGACAAGCTATGACAATACTCGATATCGATTTTGGTGCCACAATATGTCTCTCTCTATATATATGTATATATGTATGTATAAATATATATATATATATATATATATATATATATATATATATATATATATATATATATATTTAAATATATATATATATATATTCTTCCAAATAATAACAATATATATATATATGTATTTATAAAGTTATGTACGTGTATGAGCTGTGAACCAGCGAAACAGTCTGTATGTGGATGACTATAAAAAGCTCCCCCGGGTAGAGCTTATTTTTGTAAGGATATCGTCCATTAAGGCAATGCTCATTAGGTAAAACTAATTTCGAGCTCAGGCATTTGCAATGTTTACATTTCGTTACATTGAGATATCACTTACATTCAGTCAGTGTCGCATAATGGCGTAGGGGTTAGCATCGCCGACTGTCAGCTCGACGGTTGCGTTTCGATCCCGGCTTGAGACACTAACTGGTCTAGCCGCACTGATGAGCTGTGAACCAGCGAAACAGTCTGTATGTGGATGACTATATATATATATATATAAGTATACATTTTTATTCATCCTAAACATTATTGGTTACATATGTGCATACATGTTTCGGTTGCACTTTTCCCAGAAAGTCAACCTCATCAGACCAAGAATTTTCGAGAAATGGATGGATTTGAAGAAGTTTCTCTCCTAAATAACTCTTTTTGGGATTTAGTATTTTCTATTTCTTATGAATTAGTATCGGATTACCTATTCCACTTGCTGACCTTTTCTGCTAGTGGTTGTCCCTTTTATTACCCTTTCTGGCGTCTTCCCCACATTTTCCTGCCCTTATTTTATTGCTCCCTACTTTCTGGCCTACCCAGTTTTACAAACTAACTCCAGTATAAATATTTTATCTATATATCAAGAATCACACATATATAAACAAACTCTAATAGATACCCAAACACACATAAATAAACAAACAGATAAATAAACAGACATTGATATACATACACATATAAACATGGACACACCCACAGATGCACTATCAATCAAGCATATATTCAAATTACATACGTGCTTATAAATATATTCTAGATGTATATACAATACAAAAATAAATATATTCTAGATATACAGGGTGTTTCAAAAGTCTTGGGAACATTACAAATGCGTATATCTCATGAACTATTCCAGGTAGAAAAATGAAACTGGTGCCATTTTAAAGCTTGCTTAATCAAGTTTTTGGTCATACTAATGATTTTCGTGTTATCTTTCCACGTGCAGTAATGGCGTTCTCTAAACAAGACAAGGCATTTTGCGTCCTCCAATTTGCAAAGACTGAATCGTGGACATGTGTTCAGCGTGCATTACGCAGGAAATTTAAAAAAGAAGCCCCTGAAAGGAAATCCATTGTCAGATGGCATGCTAAATTTGTGAAAGATGGGTGTTTGTGCCCAATTAAGCGAACAGGTCGCCCTTCAACTTCAGAAGATGCAGTTGAGCAAGTTCGGACAGCCTTTCAGCGGAGCCCCAGTAAATCCATGAGAAGAGCCAGCAGGAAACTTCAGCTTACTCCAGTAACTGTCTGGCGTGTCTTAAGGAAACGACTGCAAATGGTACCTTACAAGCTCAAGTTGGTCCAAAAGTTAAAGGACACTGATAAGCCACTTCGCCGTGACTTTTGCATTGCAATGCAAGAGAAGTTGGAAGATAACGGCTTTGATGACCGGCTTGTTTTTAGCGATGAGGCGACCTTCCATCTGAATGGCAAAGTTAACAAGCATAACACTCGCATATGGGGTACTGAGAATCCTCATGAACTTCTTGAGCACGAGCGAGATTCACCAAAAGTGAACGTGTTTTGTGCAATTTCCAAGAAAGGTGTCTATGGACCGTTCTTCTTTGAAGAGGCAACTATCACTGGTGAATCCTATCTCAACATGCTGGAAGACTGGTTAATGGCTCAGTTGGAACAAGCAGAATCTGATGACTTCATTTTTCAACAAGATGGTGCACCACCACACTGGAGTCTTAGAGTAAGGCAGTTTCTTAACACAAGGCTGCCTGGTAGATGGATTGGGAGATCTGGGCGAGGTGATGACGTTCTCATGCCCTGGCCTCCTAGGTCTCCAGATCTTACCCCGTGTGACTTTTTCCTTTGGGGCTTTGTCAAGCAACAAGTCTATGCGCCGCCCCTTCCAAGAGATATTGACGAACTAAAGGCTCGAGTAACGGCAGTTGTGGGAACCATTGACGTCAAGATGCTGGAACGCGTTTGGCAGGAAATGGACTATCGACTAGATGTCTGCCGTGTGACGAATGGTGCTCATATTGAGCAACTTTGAAGATTCCCCACAAAACTTGAAACTTTAACCTTTCCAACGGTACCAATTTCATTGTTCAACTCCTAATAGTTTTTGAGTTATTAAAAATCGTTATGTTCCCAAGACTTTTGAAACACCCTGTATATTCAATACACACCTCCATACGTCTACACAGACCCACACATATACAGCTATATGCACCTACACACGCATATCTATACACACACCCACCCACACATATATATACACATATATACCAATACATATATATACACGCACACCCACATATACATGCACATATATACAGCCACACATATATATATATACACATATATATATATATATATATATATATACATACATATACATACACATACATAAACCATACATGAGCATATTCGCAACATAGATATACACACATACACACACCCATACACTTTTAGTATAGATAGTTCCTAAAAATAGTTCCTTAAAATACGTACATATATGCACATATATACATACACACACACTGACATGTATATATATACAAATATATAAACATACACATGTATATATATATACATACATATACACACACACACATATACGCATACATACATACACCAGCATACACACACATATACACAAGCGCCGACACTTCACACCTATACATATATACGAATACAAATCCATACATGTACACCTGTACTTATACAAAGTTCACCCAAATTTATATACACAAGCACATACCTAGAATGCACATAAAAGAACTAGACTATGCAAATATATATGTGTGTATGTGTATCTGTGTATATATATGCATGTATGTGGACTTGTGCCTGTGTATGTTTGTGTAAGTGTACGTTGTGTGTGTGTGGTGTGTATATCTAACTATGAATATACACGTATACATTTGTCGGTAGTTTATATTTGCAAATTTATACTTTTAAACAGCTCTACATGTTATTGAGCACTTTTTATAAACACTTGAGTTTCTACGGATTTACATTTACAGAAACTAATACAATACATGTACTATATATATATATATATATATATATATATATATATATATATATATATATATATATATATATATATATTAATAGTGTACTTGATACTTAAAATATTTTTTAACCGATAACAGTAAGATGATGCATGAGATAAAATATTTCTTTGATTTTTAAAATTATTTTTTTCTCTTACTATGAGCAAACACACATATATATTATGACTGATGAAAATGAGTTGAAAGATGCAATATATATATCTATGTATATATGTGAATTTAGGACGACCTCCTAAACTTTAACCTTGTTATGTCTACAGCGGTCACTTGCCTTGTTGGAGGTGAACAATGTTAACACACACGCACACACGTATATATATATATATATATATATATATATATATATATATATATATCGATATAAATTCATATCAACTTAAGATTCTGAATATTATTTCGGTCTGCATAAATTCTATAATTTAAAGGTTTCCGTTATACCTTTCTCTGAACAGTCCAGTATACGCCCAATAACTGCAATTTTGACAAAAGACTCGGTCTCCAATGAAGGTTGTCTAATGACTGATGGGAATGAGTTGAAAGATGCAATATGAAATTACGAATATGTCTCGTGACATTTTGAGAAATGCTCATTTCTATTCGTTTAGTAGTACGCGCCACATAGTCGGCTTGACCCCGAAAATAGTAATTGTAAATAACCAAACTTTTATAAAGGATAGTATTTTCATTCATTAAAGTGTGGTTATCAATGACAATCAATAAGTATAAATCCTACTAGACTATTTAACTTACATAGGACAATATAAAGGTACGGTGGGTTTGAAAATCCATATTCAATATTTGAATTGACAAGCTATGACACTACTCGATATCGATTTTGGTGCCACAATATATCTAACTCTATATATATGTATATATGTATTTATAAATATATATATATATAAAATTATGTACGTGTATATATACATATATATATATATATATATATATATATATATATATATATATATATATATATAATTAAATAGTGTACTTGCCACTTAACATATTTTTTAACCGATAACAGTAAAATGAGGCATGAGAAAAAATATTTCTTTAATTTTCTAAATTAATTTTTTCTTTCACTATGAGCAAAGAAACATAATATATATATATATATATATATGTATATATATATATATATGTATATATATATATATATATATATATATATGTATATATATCTATATATCTATATATATATATATATATATATATATATATACATATACAAAATGAAATTTTAAACTTATGAACGAATCATTAAGATTAACCAGGTCCGGTATTTACAAAGTTAAATTCCTCCTTAATTATTAGTTAATATTGAATAAATTCTTTCCATATTTTTAATAAAAATACGATTACAGACCTGATTTTATATATTTTGAAACAGGCATCTTAAATTGCAAAACTGTACGTGCCCATTGAGCGCTTTGAATTTGAATTTAATTTCAAATTTTACAGTACACTATTGATCGAATCGCATTCGGAGGAAGGATATGCAATCAGAAGAGCTAATTAGAAATTCAAGATGACCTATTGTATTTACTTACACAGTACTATGTTACCTGGTTTTATAGAAACTCTTTTCTCTCTAGCGTAAAATAGCGACAAGTGTTCAATGAAGAATACGCAGAAGTATGGTTCTGTGTCAATTCAAGTAAATACAACACATTTCCCTTAACGAATATGCAAAATAGATTTCATGAATTGTGAGATTGAAAAAAAATAGACGTGTTAAGTCGTTCCTCCTACTTTAACAAATTCATTTCACTTATTGTGAGTTACTTAGATTTATGATTTTCAAGTCTGCATGTTCTCATTAGGACTTAATGTCTAGTGATATTTATCACTAATGAACCTGTCTCAGAAGGCGTGACTAGCACTATTTACAAGAATACCGCCATTACTGGATGTTATTTATTTTTTAGTATTATACTTCCTCGTTTTACAAGCTGTTGTGTGTACTTTGAATGTCCATTCATGTCTCAATAAATGCTATTTAAAGTCTGTTTTTTAAAATCTATATCAGTTTGAGAATCGATAAAATAAATTATTTCTCAATTTGAATGTGTACATTCATTGAACGTTTGAAATCTATTATGTGTGTTCCATTCCTCGCTTTTTCCAAGGTAGATCAACGAAGTACGTATTGGTTTAATATTTCAACAACATAAAGTTACCTGAATGAGATAAAATCGTTTTTTTACATAAAATCTGCGTAACTATAATTCTGCAAAGGTTTTTAGGAAATTGAATGTTTATTATGTCAGGAATGTCCAGTGGTAAAAGTAAATCTTAAATCATTATCTCATTTGAACTGCCTGCGTCTGTGATTAACACATTGCAGTACAAACATAATAAGGATAGAATACTTGAGCATTTAATCACTCTGTGATTCGGTATGGATTGAACGTGAATGTTGTGGCATTCATCTATTACAATGATGTCTAGTTACTGCTACTATCAATTCCTTTGAAAACTACACCAGAGTAATCTTATGTTTCCGTTTTAACGATGAGCTTTTATTTTCAAAAGATTATGGCCGACGTATATGAATACAAATATAGAAAATGAATATATAATACAGCTAGCAAAATATCATTGTTCTTTTCACTGTATGATATTTTACTAATAACTTAAGGTCATTAACTAAAAATGTTAATGTAATGAAAATGAAAATTGTTTTAAAATAGTTCAGTGATTTTTAAATTTTTATTTTATACCTCAAGAAACGAAAGTTTATGTATAATCCTATGCTTCGTTTTACATGTTCTCTTCTATATACCTAAGCATGTCTCAAAATATTAGCGATATTTTGTCAAATATTATCTTACAGACTATATTTAAAGTGACATCCCCACCTATATTGACAAGATCCTTTGAGACCCCTATCCTTCGACTATTCATTGGCAGTATATAACTTCTATAAAAGAAGGTCCATTTTTATTAGGGAACGTTATAAAACAGCCGCTCTTTTTTATATGGAGTTTGAGCTGGAGCGGCTCCTTTTCGAAAATGGGGAAGGGTGAATTTTTTGAAGTTGGAGCCGGAGCGATAGCAGTTCTAAAAGTAGTGGAGTGCGTAAAGCCCTGTATATATATATATATATATATATATATATATATATATATATATATATATATATATATATATATATATATATATAAATATATATACATAGAGAGAGAGAAAGAGGGAGAGAGATATCGATATAGATGTATATATACACATACATATATATATATACATGTATATATATATATATATATACATACATATATCTTCATATACATATATATTTATGTATATATTTCCACACACATATATATATACACATATATGTATATATATAAACATATATATATATGTGGGTGGGTATGTTTATATATATATATATATATATATATATATATATGTATATATATGTATATATATATATGTATGTTTACATATATATGTATATATATGTAATTATATATATATATATATACATACATACACACATACATACATACATACATACATACATACACATATATATATATAAACAGGCACACACACATATATATATATATATATATATCTATATATTCTGATTTAGCTATTTGCCTATAGACATCATGTTTACGTATTTGCTAATTCTGATTTTTCTATTAGTCTTTGTCATCTGGCTAGTTTCTTATTCTGATTAAGCTATTTGCCTATTGCGATATGGTTTAGCTATTTGCCAATTCTTATTCGGCTATTTGGCTTTTTATTTTTGTTATTTGTCTATGGTCATCTGGCTAGTTACCTCTACTGATTTGCCTTTTTAATTGTTAGGATTATGTCATTTGCCTATTTAAATTTATCTATTTGCCTATACGCATCTGGTTCAGCCTTTCGCCTATTCTGAATTGACTATTTGCCTATTCTGATTTGGTTATTTACTTATTCTTATTATGCTTATGGTCACCTGACTTTTTTCCTATGGTCACTTGGCATATTCTTATTCAGCTATATGTTAATTCTAATTTGGCTAGTTACTTATTCTTATTTAGTTATTTGCCTATTCTGTGTTGGCTTCGTGTCATCTAGCTTTTAACTAATTCTGATTTGGTTATTTGCCCATTTTATTTTTTTGCTATTTGCCTGTGATCATCTAGCTTTTTTATATTCTGATTTTGCTATTTGTCTATTCTTATTTGCTTATTTGCCTATTCTGATTTGCCTATTTGCTTATTTTTATTTGGCAATTTGTGTATCGTCATCTTGTATAGCTATTTTAATATTTTGATTACGCTATTTTTCTATTTTTATTAAGTATTTTGCGATTTCTATTGAGCTATCTTTTTTATTCTGATTTAACTATCTGTGTATTCGGATTTGGCTATTTACCTATGGTTATTTGATGATGTCATATTCTGATTATGCTATTTGCTAATTCTAATTATGCTAGTTGACTATTTTGATTTAGCTATTTGCTTATTCTGATTTAGCTTAGGGTCATCTGCCTTTTTAACTATCCTGATTTGGCTATTTGCTTATTCTTTTATATCAAGTTGCTAATGGTCAGCTCTAGATTCGCCTATTCTAATATAGCTATTTGCTTATTCTCGTTGGGTTATTTGCCTATTCTTATTTTCTATTTTCCTCTTTTTTATTAGTTTACCATGGTTATCTACCTATTTGTATATTCTGATTTTGCTGTTTCCCTATGGCCATGTCGCTGTTTTCCTATCCGGATTTAGGTATAATCCTACTCTGATTTTTCTGATGGTCATCTGGATGTTTCCCTATGCACACATACACACACTCCCCCATATATATATATTTATATATATATATATATATATATATATATATATATATATATATATATATATATATATATATATATATTCACATATATATGTATACACACATATATGTGTCAGGCTTTATTCTTATTCTGATATAACTATTTGCTTATCTTAATTTAGCTATTTACCTATTCTTATTTGACTAGTTGCCTGTTCCCTTTTGGAATGTATGTATGTATATATATATATATATATATATATATATATATATATATATATATATATATATATATATATACATGCATCCATAATTCGGCTATTTGCCTATTCTGATTTGACTATTTTCTTATTCTTATTTGGCAAGTTGCATATGGTAATTTGACTTTTCTGATTTAGCTATCTGCCTATTTTGATTTGTCTATCTGTCTATGCTGATTTGCTGATTACCTATTCTGATTTAGCATATTCTGATATATATGTACATGTACATGTATTCTGATTTTGACATTTGCATATTCTGATTTTGCAAATTTTCTATCCGTATTTAGCTATTTGCTTCTTATCGTCTGCCTGCTATTTTCCTCTGGCCATTTTTTTACGATTTTCTTATTCTGATTCAGCGAATTGTCTATGGTCATCTGGTTATTTGCCTATGGTAATCTGCCTATTTACTCATTCTGATTTCGCTATTTTCCTATGGTAATCTGGCTATTTACCTGTTTTTTATTATGCTATTTGCCTATTCTGATTTGGCTTTTTGCCTCTGGTATCTTGGCTACTATTTAAGTATGGTCATCTGGCTACTATTTGACTATTCTGATTTGACTTTTTGCCTATTCTGATTTAGCTATTTGCTATTACTTATTTAGATATTTTGACAATTTTTATTAAGTTAATTGCTTATTCTGATTTTGCTTGTAATACATTCTGATTTAGTTATTTGCCTATGGAAATCTGACTATTTTCTAATTCTGATTTCGCCTATTCTGATATATATTGACATGTTTATATATATATATATATATATATATATATATATGCACATGTTTATATATATATATATATATATATATATATATATATATATATATATATATATATGGCTAATTGCCTGTTCTTATTTGGCAATTTGCCTATTCTGATTTGGACATTTTTCTATTCTGATCTAGCTATTTACCTCCGATTATCTGACTTCTAATTGCCTATCGTCATCTAGCTACTATTTGCCTATACTGATTTTACTATTTGTTTATAGAGATCTGGCTATTTGCATATGGTAATCTGGTTATTTGCCTATTTAGATATAGCTATTTGTCAATGATAATTAGGCTTTGGCCTTATTCTGATTTGGCAATTTGCCTATTCTGATATATATATATATATATATATATATATATATGTATGCATATATATATATATTTATATATATGTATTTGCCTATTCTTATTTGTAAATTTGCCTACTCTTATTTGGCTATTTGCATATTCTTATTTAGCTATTGTCATATGGATGTCTTGATACTGCTTATTCTGGTTTAGCTATTTGCCTATTTTGATTTGGCTTATAGTTATCTGGCTATTTGACTATTCTGATTTAGCTATTTTTTATATGTTGATGTTGCTATTTACTTATTCTGATTTTGCTATTTATCTATTCTGATTTAACTGTTCTGATTTGGCTATTTGACTATTAAGATTCGGTCATTTCCATTTTGCTATTATTTCTATTCTGAGTTGGCTATTTGACAGTTCTTTTTCTTGCGCGTCTCTGTGTTGTAAATAATAATATACATTATACAATATAGTTACGTTTGTAAAACAAACAAATGTTAAACAAACAATGACGATTAATGTGGCCCCGCTTGTCTCTTCCCTCTCAGAGAAATGGTTTCTTTAAAAAGAGAATAATCAGCAATAATGTTTAAAAATACTTTATTTACTTAAAACAAATCTACAAAGATATCGGGTAAAATTTTTATTCCGTTGAAGAAATATGGTGTTTATGTAATTAAGATAATTTTTAAATACTTCAGAGATTTTTCTATTTCTATTTTATACTTCAGGAAACGAAAATTAACGTATACTTCCATGCTTCGTCCGACATGTTCACCTATAACCTTTAGCACATATCAAAATGTTAGGGAGATTTTGTCAAATAATATCTTACTGCTTTACACTTAAAGTGATACCCCACCCATATTTACGTGATCCTTTGACGCCCCCTATCATTCGACCACTCATTGGCAGAATAGAACGTTTATGAAAGAATGTACATTTTCATTAGGAAGCGATGAAAAAGAGACGCTCTTTTTTATAAGAGTTTTAGCTAGAGCGGCATTTTTTGAAAATGAGGAGCGTGAGAGGTGCCAGCTCCAATTTAAGGCGTTTGAGCCGGAGCGAAAGCAGCTCTAAATGTAGTAAGGCGCGTAAAGCTATATATATATATATATATATATATATATATATATATATATATATATATATATATATAATCTGCATTTCCGCTGGAAACTGGAAACAGCGTATTTATCACCACACACACTCTTAAAATAACCCAGAATTTAAGAACAAAACGGAGTTAGCGATACAATGGTGGCTATTAAAAAAAGATAACAGGTCTCCAGTGGTCTCTAGGTCAATCCTATGTTATTCTGATGTTCCAAATGGATTTAGGCAAACATCGATGTATGTTTGGAGGAAAAAATAAGAATCTTGAAATACGAACACAGTACTCTTCTAAATGAACGAGTTGAACTAATGGGCAAATGCAGACATAAATGTAAATTTTAAATAACCAATAACTTTAAATCCGATGGACCTCTAGATATGTAACGGTGGGGGTACCAAATGTTATACGACTAGATTGTTATTTCCCTTCAATCCACCTCATAAGTATTTATATAAGTATCTGTTATGGGCACATGATTATCGACTTGTTGATATATATTGTTGGTGTATTAGTGTGTTTGCGTATATGTATCTATATGTATATATATATATATATATATATATATATATATATATGTGTGTGTGTGTGTGTGTGTGTGTATGCATGTGTTCATATTGGGGATGTGTTTGTTATGGTCATATAATCAGATAATTTACTTAAATAAGATACCTTTAAAAGTTTTTTCTGCAGGTAACACGCTCGTAAAACAAGAATTAAATAACATTATTTGTATATATATATATATATATATATATATTTGTATATATATTTGTATATATATATGTGTGTGTCTGTGTTTGTGTGTATATATGAGTGTATGGGTATATTTATATGAATAATTGTGTATATATGTATATACGCGTGGTTGTGTATATATGTATTGTATGTGCATGTGTATGTGTGTTTAAGCATGTATACATTTAGGTATGGTTGTATATTGTATGTATGTATATACATATATGGGTATGTATATGTATGTAGGTTTATTAATGAATCGTGTCAAATATCTTTGGAGAAATAACAAAGCCAACATTTTGCAAAAGTGCTCAATATATAGTAGATATTTGTGTTTGGATAAGCATGATTTTGGGTGCCCGATGATTGATTTTTTTTTCGCTTTTAAAGCGAGCGTGATAATTTGATATGGCCCTGCATGATACATAATTGTAACGAAATGGGATAAAAGTAGTTATTAGATGATATTCAAAAATAAAATTATAAGTGTCTTTTTACCCAAATTAACAAATTAAAATTAGTGCGAATGATAAACGTTACCCCTAGATATTATTAGACATGAATTAAGTGATAATTAAAGATTATCATATATATGAATTTCATCGAAAATAGGAGAAAAGATATAAAATAATATAAGAATAATATCATATAAACACAGCTTAATTCAATAAATTATGAAAGAAATTAATCGACGTAAATATTCATAATTCTCCTCATAAAATATATTTTATGATTCTATATTTTATTAATAATTGTCAATAAGAACATTGAGTGATTATGTGTATATGTGGGATGTAAGTGTGTATTCTGGTAGGCATATATGTGTGTTTGTAGCTGGGTTTATATATATATATATATATATATATGTGTGTGTGTGGGTGGGTGTGTGTGTATGCTTGCATCTGTATGAGATATTGTGTGTGTGCGTATGTTTAAATAATAGTTAGGTCGTTGATCACAATTTAAAAAGATTCCCTTTTCCTCGCATTTAGATTAACTTAAGGTGTTAGACACGCGTACAGCAGTTGTTGTTTTTTCTATTTTTATATATTTCCCTTTTTCTCTCTTCCTTTTGATCCTTAGATCTTCTTTCACTTTTCCAATCTGGCTTGATAATTCAGTATTTCCTTGAGGTGATTTGACCGAGTTTAAAAGGGTGGTCGGTCGTTCAAACTAAGTGTGTGTTTGACATATATATATATATATATATATATATATATATATATATGTGTATGCTTGTAAATGATTGTGTGCGGGTGGTGATGGGTTTATGTATGTACATAAGATGTGTACGTATTTTTGCATGCCTATGTATTCGTGTGAGTGAGATTGTGTCAGAATTTACTTTAGGTTCCTTCCTTCCACGCACAATATACATTTATCGATAGTAAGTAGGTGTCATAAAACAATGACGAGGGTAAATACTGATGATTTTTGACACAACCCGATTCCTTTGAAAAACAGGACACTCCTCCTCCCTCCACTTTCGGTGTCTGTAGTAAATTATGTAATTCCTCCTCCGAAGTTAGACTTGAAGATTAGATATGCTTCAATTCCCCCCTCTCTCTAAATATGTATTGGATGGGTTATTACCACCTCTCTCTCCAATTATATTTGAATTGTCGAGTGTGAATTTTATTACTTTCTTTCAGTTTCAAAAATGTAATCGTCTGGATCGGATGCTTGAAAAAACTATATGGTTGAAATAAATTATTGCATCGATGATTATATAATTTCGTGTTATAATACTTCATTTTATTCTTGCTCTGTTTATCACATTGAGCTCTCCTCCTGGAATTATTTGATCATAACACATACACACACACATATATATAAATATATATATATATATATATATATATATATATATATATATATATATATATATATATATATATACATATATATATATATAGACACCCACACCCCAACACACACACATATATATATATATATATATATATCAGAATTTGTGTCCAGGCGTTGCCTGGAGAAAATGTACGTGTCTCCGGGCGGGGTTGTGTTTGATTACTGCATGTAAAGACTGTTTCTATACAATTAAATAGATTCAACATTAGTTAGTGAGTTTTAGTTGTCAAACATCCAAAATATCGTCTTTGTAGATATCTATGTTCCAGCAGGTCTCTCATTTGCAGAGGTAACTCTTATACGTACATAGATCTTCGATACACAATGTTTGATGTTTCACCTGCTGGTGCCAACATGTATAGACATCGTGGTGAGATTACCCTTGAAAATCTTACAGAAAACTGTCCATTGCTAAAGATAGGTAGAGTCAAGTTTACCCTAATCACTGAGTTGTTGTACTTGGACTTGTTAATTGTGATGACAAAAAAAAAATAATTTTACTCAGAACTTAAGCCTTTTAAATTAAACTTCAGAGTCTGACATGAAAATGGTATTTCTCGGAAGGAATATCAGTTCGCCTTTTGCAACACAAGTTAGTATTACAGCTTCTACTACATGCGGTTGCATGTATTTAACACACGATCTCGTTTCATTGCATAGCCAAGATTCCGGGGTTACTTAATTGGGAACTCACTTTTTAGCTCTTATTAGTGTGTTGGCATACAAAACAATTATAATGGGTGTTAACATGGTGTAGGGTATTGTACAGCATGGTTGTAATCGAGAGTAGAATCTAGAAAAATGAAAGTGTGTTATTCACCTAGAATTTTACTAAGTAGGTGATGACTGATGACCTGTACCATATATTTCTTAGGAGCAAGAATTGCTTTCTCTGTTAGCAATTCAGTAGTCACATAGTTTTCTGCTATATTTGGTTAAACTTAGCAAATACATTTTGTGAGTGATAAACACAAATTATCCAATTGATCCAATATCTGCAATAATAAAAATCGTGCCATGGTGGCTTGTTACATATTGCCCATCACGTAGTTTCAGAAGGCGGAAAGCAAACTCACCAGCTATTCAGTCACTATTGAGATGTACACGGATGTTTGTAAAAAATATTAACTTCTTGATATTCTTCCACAAATATGACAATGAAATGCAAGCGTTAAGCTCGTAAACGAGACTTCTATGTGAAGTGTTCGTCGGAAGTCAATTGATACTAAAAGTTGTATGCCACCTATCACAAACTCAAATAATTGATATTACGCAATGTGTTATCTAGAGCCGCGGACGTTTTTAATGTGGCATTGTACATATCTCATACGATCAATGGACAATTCTGTAAAACTGTAGATTAATCTGATCTTCTTTTAATTCGTCAAATTGGATCAGCATCTTTTTTAAAAGAATAACGGCAATTTAAATGTAGTACAGTGAGCTGTACTACCATCCCGAAGAACAGTGACTGTAATAACCGATGACGCCACCCTACAGCTATTTTGCCTTCTGACCTACTTTTAACAAGAATTAACTTAGTTATAAATGTTTTTTCCTGTATTTACGGGTGCATCAATAAATAAAAGGCTTCTTCGTTGATTTTCTACAGTATTAACTACAGTACGCAAGACATGCTCATTATTTAGTTGTGCGATACCATCTCGACAATTTATGCTCGCTCATGAGGTTGATAACTAATTTCACACGTGCGTGCAGTAATGACCGGATGTGTATTAGATCGATCAGGTGGAGCAAGACCTAATTTTGTCAGCGTTTTTCCACTCATCTAATGAGTCATATCTTCCTTATAAACCAGAGGCATATAAGATATATCGTCTGAAAATGTGATATCAGAATTAAGCTGTTGATGGCGTTCTTTAAAAAAGAACATATTCACTAAATGCTTCTTCGTGTGCATACCAAACTCGTTTTGGATAAGACATTGCACATGTAATCAACATTATTGCAAACAAATGTCTCAAATTGCCTGCTAATTCATATATATGTATGTATATATATATATATATATATATATATATATATATATATATATATATATATATACTTCCTGTAATTTGGCATCTGAGTGGTCATCATCTTCAAGTAGTAAATGTGCACAACATGCATCCCTGAATGTATTCATAACTTGACGATGAATCGTGTTTAGATCATTAAAGCACGGTAGGCCTCTAGCATAGTCTATCAACATTATCAACCAGAGGCATTCGAATTGATTTGGATGCACCGTGTATATCCTACTCAAAACTTATGTTGTGCAACGAACGCATAGCTTGGAACCGATTTACTATGTAATAATCGATTGAAGACCTTTGTTTGATGTCCCAATATTATGAACTGAAACTTCAGAATACAAAAGTGTACGTGCAAAAAATCTGTTTGCACAATTTGAAGAAAGATGTTAGAGCTTTTGCAGGTGGATTTGCAACATTTTCTGCTGCAGTACATACAATAAAGTACCTCCATTTTCAAGATTGACTGACAGGTGAATAAGTTGAGCGTGATATACATGTATGCCACTGTTAAGTATTCTCCACATTGCTTCATTGATTTATATATAACGGCCCGTTTCATATCTTGTAACTTTATCATGTAATAGTACTTTCAATTATACAAATTGCATGATCACTTCTTTTATTTACATATTTACAAATGTATTTAATTGATTACACTATTCAATATTCATATGTTTATTAAAAATCTTACAAAAACATTATTATATGGAATAATCCATCGGTTCGCTATAGGAACTGAAACGTTGTCAGATAGAGTAACTGCCGTCTCAAAAACTCCAGCTACAGAGAATTGTCGTCAATATTGTTAACATCCATTTGTATCTGACTAAGTTTCATTACAGAAATGCCTGGTACGTCTCTTACTGCAGTGCCCACTTTTGAGACATAATGGAATTCTGTTTATGTTTCCACATGGTCCATGGATCATGTGGTTCCTTTTAGTATCATGTAAAGCAAAACGTGTTTGGAGCGATAGAGAGAACCGACGTCACTAGAAGCAGAAATAGCAATGGATATAATGTATGAACTCCAAGAAAGATTTGATTAGAGAGAAATACCAAGAAGTTTCAGAGTCGATTTTTCTTCAAGAGCACACCCATCAATCTAGATCCGGTATTTTCCCACTAATAATTGAGTCTATATCAGAGTATCTCAACTATTTTTCAAGCCAAACGAGACAATGAGTATGTAGCAATCGTCTTCCGTACGTTAGGAGTTGGATGAGGATCCATGGCTTGAGATTAAAAACACTTCCTATGAAGCCATGACGATCATAGAGTTGCTGATTCGGAAAGAGTGTATTCACAATATAAGATCATTTCGGATTGCAAGTAAACATTTAAAAAACTCTGCAGTTCCATGTTTTCTCACATACAGCATCGCATCTTGGGGTCGTTCATGCATATAGCTAGGGCCCGTCAGTAAATGCTTCTCGGAGGATTGTCAATTGGCTAACATTTTCAGTATTGCAATCAATACTGATGAAGCCCATTAAGTGAATATAATCAGCTACTCCTAGATCCCATTAATGAGTATAAATGTAAGCAAGCCTCTCATGCTCAATGTTTGCATAAATATCAACTATATTGTTCGAAAAGCTTCCTACATTTAATCAGCATGTTAAAATTGCCTTCATGGACCAATAGTCCTATATGCATTGAAATCATCACACGAATTTTTTTTTATTGCTACTAATTGTATTTTATGAAGATATATTTTTCCGAACAGTAAAATGATACTCTTCTTGATCTTCCTAATGAATAATCGTGTATTGTAAAGCAGCATATGTTCAATTTGATTCAGATATTTCCTAGAAGTTTTTTGTTACGGAGATGCAAAATGGTGTCCCAAGTAGGCAACTCCTCACCAACTATTACAACAACAACTTCCCGTGCCTCGGGAACATTGAAACGTCGTCTATGTTCTGATCTAAGAGTTTTGTCAGCGTGTATAATCACTTTCAATTCATCACCCCCAGTATCCTCTAAAGCCATCTTAAATACTTAGATGTATTTATTTTATCCGTTAAGCTTTGCAATTATAAAACAATATCTGATTTAATGTTTTATAAACTGTTAGATCTAATAGCTGTTTCTTGCTGTTCATCACCCATGAACTATATTTGCAGAAACTGTAGAATTTAACCTTCGATTGGGCAGCATGGAACCCACCCTATGGCGAACATGACCACCCACATGAAATGTGGGCATATACCCCGATTTACATATTTGTTCAGCGCCAAAGCTGGGCATACTTAAGCACTTGTTATAACTCCGAAGGTTGTTCAGGAAATGAACTGAATAATGCGAAGTGTTATCAATAACGGATTTTTATGGTTCCGGGGTGAATAACTTTGCCACCAGAAAACCACATACCCGTTGATTCCATAATCCATTTTAGTCTTACATTTTGTACACGTAGTACAATTATTTATGGTGCATATTTGAATTTATCTGCGTAGATGATAGTTATGCGCAACATCATAATTGCGATCTACATACCACTAAAAAGGTACAGTTGTAACCGATGTATGCACCTGCATGGCTTCCCATGTAGCATGTCGGTTTTGTTGTAGCAGAGTATGTAAATTTGTGTTTGTCTCAATACGCCTAGGTGGTGTAATCTCATATGTCTCTGCGGAAAGATGATCTTGTTCCTTAAACACCGAAGCTTGACTTTCAGTTTAATGAGAGGACGCATCAAAACGCTCTTCTTGAGACTGCTCATTATTTTCTGTTTATCGAGTTCTTTTTCTAAAGGCAACTGTTCCTGTCGTACGACCAATATATTTTTTGAAGGCATATTTTGCTTGTTTTCCATTTGGAAATAATCGTAATCGAAAAGATAAATAATGAGAGCGTGAAAATGAAATAAACTGCGATCCCTCCCTCTCTCTCTCTCTCTCTATCTATCTATCTATCTCTCTCTCTCTCTCTCTCTCTATATATATATATATATATATATATATATATATATATGGACCTACTTCAGTCGATCTAATGAAATATGTTGTCGTCTAAAAAATAAGCCGATAATAATAGCATATTTACTCATTAAACATGTTTCCGTCTGAGTTCATATATCATGCGAAATTTATTTTACCCCCATTACGCTCAGCATACCATAACAATAAAAATACAATGTTGGAGTATGGAGTAGCAGATCACTCAGCTATATTAATTGAATGTAACAGTACCATCCCTTTCCTGGTTATATAGCAGTGAATGGAAACGTGTTACCAATTATGTTTGGTGTTGTGTGTTTCAATTTTTCGGAAGTGGGGCCTTTATTTTTTAACCTGAAATAAAACGCAGAAACAATATCATGTGTCAATATAGTACTGTACAATACCATATAAAAAAGAGTAAAAACTACTTTTGGGGATGTATCATTCTTTTGTTTTTATTCTGCTTTAAAGATAATGTAAAATGATACAAATTAACAGGTGACATTTTATTTTCTTGTTTTTTAAGTAGTAAGCCAGATCTACATATACTGCAGGTATATCTAACTTAAATCGAACACTAAACGAACTCTGTCCATAACTGTAAGACGATAGTGATAGCTATTTTTTATTCTGAAATCGGGTATGATTCTGAAATTTGTTTAAACTATTTTTGAAATAACATTTAAAAATACATTGGTTACACGTCCTTATTAACCGGTAGCTGGCCTAAGTGATCCCTCACTGGAAAATCACAAATATTAATTAATTTGTAATTATTTCTTTGTGTGTGGTTATGGTTGATTACATGTTATCGACAATAAAGTAGAATCTGATTTAGGGGGAGGGGACTATGCTGAGTGTAATAGCAAACAAAATGCTGTTACTTTTTTTCCTTCATTATGTAAGTGAAATGCTGAAACAGATTAGCACACGACGCGTTTGTGTAGTGATCTATGGTTGTAACTGGAAGACGAGAAACCCCACTTTAGTAAATATGACAGAAAATTAAAAAGGGTAAGAGATGAGAGTCGAATTTGTAGCGCATGTTTAATCAGTAAATGTTCTATATTTAGTGGGTGTGTTGAATTTTATATATATGTATTTGAAAATGAAGGACATGAATCAAATCGAACGCAGGAAAACAAAGTAACGCCATTCTTTCCAAATATGATCTAAAATTAAGATCAGTTTTTAATAGCTGCTGATCGATAACATCGACATGCCAGTGTCGCAGATTTAGTACATGTATGTGTAAATAAAAATAATCATATATATATATATATATATATATATATATATATATATATATATATATATTCAACATTAATTCAACTCAGACAAAAAACAATTCATATAGGCTATCCACAGAAACGGACCCCACTGCTGATAATACAGAAGCAGTCCATTTGCAATATGCGTATCGACAGCCGGACTATCGTAACACTAATATAGAGATGCAAATGGGGTTCATACCTAGGAGTACTGCATAAAGGAACATATTTTATAAGCGATCTTTTTTCGAGTACGAAATTCACAAAATGCAAAAAAAAGTGAAAACTCTATAAGTCAAGAAACTTAAACAGGGAATATTCTGAATCGTGGAATAGAAAGGCGGAAATCTGCTGATAACCATATACATCTTTCAAGTAATTTAATACATAAGTTATTGAAGCATGCCTCTTCCGCACTATTGATCGAAATACCATCAACTCGTAACAAAATTAAAACAAGTCCGTTATTGTTTCCCAGAGAGAAACACACTATTTAACCATCATTCAGCAATAACTAAAAGCACTAACATAGTGATCAGTATATATATATATATATATATATATATATATATATATATATATATATATATTAAATTTTAGTTGATCAACGTATTTTTCTCTACGGCTTTTTTCCTATATTTTTTAATGAAAGTCGCTCTTGACAACGCATGAAACTACTAGATGTAAGCAACCCCCGATATAGTGGTTCAAGATAGAAAAACAACCAACGATAAGTGCTAGATTGATACATTCTGACTCAGACAACAGCAATTTTCCCACCTTTGACATCAACATCGCTCATGGAATGTGAGTATTAAAATACAAAATAAGGGAAGCGAAAGTTGTGAGGCTGCCGAAAGTAAATCCAAAGTCTTTTTTTTGCTCTACTTATTCCATGGGGGTAGACTGCTCTCTTTCGTCAGCCATGACAGGGCAGACGTCTTAAGTAGTTCTTAATTATATTCTTCTGAGGATTAGACTATCCACTTCCAGAAACTATAACTCAGAACTGGTTTTTACTTAGAACTTCATCTATATATCCACGACACCATGTGAACGGTTCTTTTCGAAATGTCAGTCGATTCAATAATACCACTTTCACTTAAGGATGTTGGCAACCATTTCGTGGTCCCTCTTCCAAGAATGCCGACAACAGAATTTAGGCACCGAGCAAAGTTTCACCGTACTGATTTCAACGAATTTACTTTTTTTCCTATATTGAATTATTAATCTGGCTCAATAGTATATATAGTCACTGAGTTTGTCAGAATGGGCATCGAATAAAATCAAAGTAGAATAAATAGTGATATTCGTTTGGAAAAATAGGTAATGTTGTCATAAATCATATATATATATATATATATATATATATATATATATATATATCATGCAAGATCCAAACACCGTTTGTTGATCACTTTCAATTGCTGGTGTAAAATACCCGCCGACTCAGTATTTAAAAAGTTAAATTCCTCCTTAATTATTAGCTAATTCGTTGTGGACGACGGGCCAACGCTCTTGACTATAAATCAGTGGCTATTTGTGATTGGAGTTCGAGCCTGCTGACCGTAGGAGATTAACTTCCTGCACTGGAGATTGCGTTAGCATGAAACATCGACGTATGTAGGTAATAAATAATTAATATTTATTCATTTATATATATATATATATATATATATATATATATATATATATATATATATATATATATATTGTAATTTTTTATTAATACTAAACTTACATACAGAAATGTATTTATTAAGACAATAGCGTCACGTCAAACTTACTGAACAACTATTTCCGCGTTTATAATTACATAATTTTTGTGAGACAAACTTTTACGCTACTTTGTTAATTATATATCTTTAATGTTCCATTAACTTCGATTGAACGTTGTCAACAGGTCCGTATAAAACTACTAAACTATTTACTGAATCAGTTCAACAAACCTTCCTGGAAAACTATAAACACGCAATTGGACTACTATAATAATGCAGGTACTATATAATGTCAAGTTAAGAGAAGCATGGTAGAATATGAATTTACACATATGTTCAATTTTCTTATGCTATATGAACACCTATTATGTCGTATTTATACGAGATAATTGTCAGGTTGACTCATGGGTAAGGGGTTTAGCCTCCAATTTTACACACACTGCAGCAATATTGTAATGATGTTAAACTCTGTGCTATTAATACACATCGTAGAGTGTCAGTTTTATTAAGAAAGAAAATTTTAGATATTCGAATTAAATAATTAGTAAATTGCGGCGTTTTAGATAGACGACCAGATATGTACAATTACAAAACATCGTTGAATCACTATAGAAAATGTACAACATTTCGTTTCAGCTATATTTATTTTCATGGTGAATCTAAAATAGGCTGGTCACTTGATCTAACGCAATACCTCATTAACCGGATAATCATTTTATGATGAAGTAAATCTTTGATTCTAACTAGTATATATATATATATATATATATATATATATATATATATATATATATATATATATATATATATATATATATATATGTTTTCATGTTCACTTGCGCAGAGCTGGGGCATTTAAATGTAAATTACTATAAAGCAAAGTCGGATACAAAAATGCATGAATGGATTCATTTAAATTTGGCGTTCCTATTACTGCTTATAAATGATATAGTAGGTACGCATACATTCACTCTATGGAAACAGAACAATAGTTTGGCAATTAATTAGCAAATAACCCAAAGTTTAAAAATTAAAATAAAATCACAACTTGATGTAATGTAATCCTATAATAACTTTGATAAATATCTTCCTTATATAATATTTGAATAAGCTGTTCAATATCTCAACTATGAAAATATCTCTAGATCCCTACATTGTTTAAAGAAATTATATCCAAAGCATTGCAAACAATAAAGTCTATATTTAATTTCAAGAAAATAAAGCTATAAATGAAGATGTTGTAGATGTTTGAATGTTAATTCTTATACATTTGGAAGCAGCAATGCTATTCACTTTGCCATAAAGATGTGGACATTTCTTCATATATTCTATTTAAAGTAAATAAAAGCTCGAATTCTAGAAAAAGATTATCGGCGTTATAAGCAAAAACTTAATGGTAAACGGCTGTTTCGAGTACTCAAAGTTATGTGCAATTCAGATCGAAAAGAGCGGAAATAACTGTAAGTTTGATTATATGTGTTTCAAGTGTACCAAAGGAATTAACCTGTTCTTAGTAGTGCGTCGTCATTGTTTATAAATCGTGTAAAAGTCCTAGTGAGTAAGATGATAGTAATCCTTAAGTGGTGAAATGAACTCACATATCTAGATAATGCCTACAAACTAAAGGTAAAGTGACAGAAAATAGCGATGTGTTTACATGTGAACGACCAGGAATCGTTTGCACAACCTTGGATCAGACATGGCTGAAGATACTAAACCAGAATATATTTTCGCCTTGTAAAATCGTCATCAATTAAAGTGAAAATTACTAAAATACGCTAGAGAAAGAGGCTGTAAATCACACTCTCTCTTTTATGTAATAGAAATGCCTAGAAGTAAAAGCGGGTCGCATATAATGCCATGCCAATTTTTCAGCGAGATGTTATGCAGAGCAAGGAGTTGTGAGAAGGTACTCTGATTAACACCTGTGTTTGAATATATCTTTGTTTCTGCAGTAAATCATTTGGTTTAGTTTGAAGGTTGACTTTGATTGAAACGCACGCGAATACTAATGCTCCAATTAACAGCGCCCGTTCGGCTTTGGCCTTAGCAAGAAGTATTATAGATAACACTAAGTGAAATATTTAGTTTATAAATAAACAGACTTGAATTTTATGAAGCATTCTATTTTCACTTGTGAACTAAAATTAAGACAAGCATACATCTCTCACCCTGCAATGAATTAATGAATAATTTCAGAAAATTGATTGCCATCTATCGGACGAACCAACTACAAACACAGATCTAATAACAACGTGGGACAAGGACACTCGTCCATAGACCGATCAAGATGAATTAGGTTGTTGGTGTCCGTCATAGTGGCAGGGCCGTGCTGGGTAGAGTAATTACTATATCTCACTCCAAATTCTGCACGGGACACGATAGTATTACACACATCCGACTTAAAATAATTACATAATATGAATCAAATGAACATGAAACTTACATAATAGATATGTATGAACAATTCCATAAATGATCGACTGAAACAAAACACGTTATGTCTCCAGCATTGTTCTGTCATCAAGGCCGATTAGGGAGAGCATCATTTGGAAAATATGTACTTGAATCTTGCGACTCTAAATGTACAGATAACTAACAGCTTATTGTTATTCAAACTGCAAGGAATAACTTTTTTCTGTTTACACGTGAGTGAATAATAATAATAATAATAATAATAATAATAATAATAATAATAATAATAATAATAATTATAATAAAAATGACTATTTGAACGTTCATATTAATCAGCTTTGTTATTTTTTCTTATTCATCTACTGTTAAATCACCGAAGAGACTCAGCGTCCAACGTATATCTGTTTGAACTTTCCATCCCTGAGTGTAACTGAAATTGACATTCTTCACGTTCATCTCTATCGGCTTTGTTCTCCCCCGCTTTATTCATTCACTGCTTCATCACCAAACAGACCCATCACCGAAGAGATGTATGTTTGAACTTTATATCGCTTAGCTTAACTGACACCGCTATTCTTCACAGTCAGAAAGAAAGTATATATTTGTTTTTATATCGCGTGTTTAAAGTGCATTGCTCACTGTTGAAATAGTTTAAGCGGGCAAGTGATTTCATTTAATATCAAAGCGAATTCATTTTTAAATCACAAACAAAAAAGATTAAAGCAAAAGAGAAGGAAGTATATCTTTGTTTTTCATAGCGCTTGTTTATAGTGGATCGTTTAATATTAAAATATGGTGCAGCGGGCAACTTTTTTAGTTTAGTTGCAAAGCGTCTTCGTTCATTGAAACAAACAGATATAGTGTAAGCAAAGAACAAAGAAGTATATATTTTTTCATATCGCTTGTTTACAGTGAACCGCTCTGTTATATAATTATCTTATAATAATAACAATAATCCTAGTCACGGGTCAACTGGAATGGGGATAGAGACACTCTATTAAGCAATAGCTAAAGCAAATCTATAAGAATATTAAATACCTGATGAAATGCAACGACAGTTGTAAATCCCCGGTTGGAACCTTGCAGGGTTTAACTGCATTACGTGGCCAACATCTGTTTAAGCGTAGGTTAGCAACTTTTATAGAAATAGTAGCTCAATAAAAATACTAGGAAAATAAAATCTTACACAAACCATTAATTTATTATCATTCAAATATAAGTGTTTAAAATTATTAAACCGTAAATCGACGTAAGTGGGTCCGGAATGTCAAGTACAGGTCCCAAGTTCGGCAGGGGAACAAAAGAGGTTGCCCATGTCGTTATTCATCAAAACCCTTCAAAACACTAACACAAAAACTATAACTAATTTGACTAAGACCTTAAATAGAATTGTGATTAAATGTTATTTAGAAGAGTGATCATCCTAAGAGCCTATATAGACAACGAATGCAGTGAAGTATGAATAAGCTAGGCCTGTGTTAATTATCAGAACGGACACTTGCAGGACAAGTCTGGGTTACTAGAACTAATGAATATATATCATCTATGAAAATTGATAAACTAAAAAGAGAGATTGAGAAAAATGACTCAGACAAGCTGGTGGATATCATTAAACTATATGTAGTTGAAGAAAGTCTAGGGTTAAAACAACATTCTCTAAGAACGAAAATATTTTAATTCATGGATATCATGCTGTTTCCACTGATTCAATCGTAAGACGCATGATGGATCATGGGGTGACAGAAGAAGATATTGATATTTTCAGATAGTTAGACAAGAAGATAAGAGCTGGCAATTTATAACAGCGGCCGAACGTACGAGTTGTCAATCGGAAAAGACTTAATACTGTAACAATTAAAGTGAACTAGGTATAGCCATTCTTTTTAGTAAATCATCTTTATCAATGTAATACATTTATTAAAGCAGCTGATAATACTGTGTGACATCTACTCAGAATATAACGACGGAAAAAAAGAAGTAAAGAAAGAACTCTGGTGGTGGTCACGTTTAAATGGGCATATAACACACATTATACACGATTTAAGCAAAGTGCACGCTGTCGAAAATGGAAAACTCCAACATATAATTTTCTCTTACGTAATGTAAACACGGTGTATGAACTATCAAAATGACTTCCTACAGTAACCAACTTACCATTCATGGATGACCTATAAGTTTTAGTAATTAATGACACCCAACTTCATATGTTAATGAATATGTTACATTATTTAGTGACGATATTCAAATCGAATTTGGCATCACCAAATGTTATATTCTTTGTTATAAAAAGAGGTAAACTTGTCCATTCAGATGCCCTTCAATTCACAACGACATATCTGATAAAGAATGTGTGTAGTTAGAGGAGCTACACATACTTAGGAATCTGTGAAGCAGATAAGATTCAAAGCAAGGAAATGAAAAACCAGGTCACAGAAGAGTGAGAGTTATTCTTGAATCCCCCCTACACAGTCAAATAAAATCCCTGCTAGCAATGCCAGAGCAGTTGCTATCATTTGATATACTGATGGTATACTTGACTGGAATGTTGATGAATTAAAATGTTTGAACACAAAAACACGGAAAATGCTTACAATTTATGGATGGTTTGGATAAAAAGAAGATGCAGATCGATTGTCTCTACTTAGAATAGTGTTGTATATGTTGTGAAAACGTGAAAAAAAGCTTGTCTATAGAATATATTTTTGAAAGTAATGAGATTTTTCGTTGAGAAGTGAAAAGATAGAAACTACTAAGAACAGGGGTGAAAAAGAATCAAGGTTTGCAAGAATCGTAAAATTATTCGGGCACAGATTACAGAGTGTATTCTTTAAGAATACTGCATTTAGATATAATGACAACTGGAATTGGATCTCAAAAGATCTACTGAGAGCACATAAATGTCAGCTAGGGAACAAGCCACTTGCATTAGCTCCATAACAAAATTACATTGACATAACTTCAGTAGCACTGATGTGCTGATTGTGTAATGAAAGGGAAACACCTTAGCGCAAATTGTATTTGAATGTGTTATGCCAGCACATCAATATAAAATTAAGACACGAAAAATTAGCTCAGGTACTACACTGTAATACATACAATCTTCATGAATTGGACCACAATGAGAAGTGGTATGAACATAAGCTAGATATTGTACAGGAGAACGACAATGTGAAACCATTTGGGGCATGCGCATATATACTGATAAGGTTCTTGACCATTCGATCTTTTTAATCAAAGACAAGGGAACTTGCTTAATTATTGATATAGCCTGACTCTTTGATACCAGAGTACAGGAAATGAACACCTAAAACTAAATAAATATCGATATCTAAAATGGGAAGAGTTAGACTATGGAAATATAAAGAAGTCCAAGTAATTCTTGTTGTAAGTGGAACGCTTGGTACCATAACGAAAAAACCCCATAAATGGCTTACACAGATTAACGAAACAACTTCTTTGACAATTCTGCAAAAGGCTTGCCTCTTAGGAACGGCGAAAGTGTAAAGCTACAACCTGAATGTCTAAAATCAAAGGAATTATCTTGATGTTCAAAAATAAAAATTAAAAGAAAAAAATTTGAGACTTCTATAAAAAAAATAATTGACTCGTCAATATAGAATAATTTGTGGAAAACGGTGATTACCGAAAGAAAAAAATATATAATTTAAAACGCAGAAAGTTTGATTACTGCTGCCAAAAGCAATGCAAAATGCTGCGACACTGGAAAGAAAGGGATGTGTAGAGCAAAATGCAGCTAAATTGACCATTTCTAAGACTGAATAAAGAATAGAAGATAAATTGTATGGGTACAACGACGCAAAGAATACTGAAATTAAGTAAACGACTCGCCACGTAAACAAGAGACGTGGCACCCACTGCATAAAAGTAAAGGTAAACAAAACCCAGGAAAACAGTAAATGTAGACAACACATAGATCATACAGATAACACGTCGCAATTGAGCGTATCAAACTATTCCACAAGTTATTAAAATCTAGTCACGACTGGTTTGGGATAAACACAGTTCACATATTACGAACAATCTTCGAGCGTTGAAACTAACTCACGAAAAGATAACCAATCATCACAGTGAGAACTCGATTGTTAAGGAATACTGTGACTGCGCAAAATCATTTACAATGGTTTTTAAATTTGATAGAAATATGTAGAAGCCTTTTGTCACTCAAACAACTCACCAAATTTATGTTGTGAATATACAGTAGTATAAATATATTTCTGAAAGTAATGCGATTCTTCTTCGTGAAATAAAAAGAGAGGAAATACTAAGAACTGGGATGTAAAAGTATTAAAGGTTACAAGAGAGAGGGTTGAAATTATGTGGAAAACACTACACAGTTTATTATTTAGGAATATAGCATTTAGAGATAATGCTAGCTGGAATTGGTTGGTCAGGGGCTATCTCAAAATATCTACCGAGAGCACCTTAATGGCAGCCCATGAACAAGCCACCCGCACTAGGTGCGTTTTCCACTATGTTTAGTATTCCTCTCAGCCCTATTCTAATCTTGATTAGTGTTTCCTTTCAGCGCCCAATATATTGAGTGAATTAAGGTTATCCTTTACACAGTATTTAGTTACAAAAATGTACAAGCTATTCCAATATCAAATAACATTTATTTTAAAATATCAAGAAATGTTATTCTGATTTTGTTTATTGCACTAAATGAATTTGGCCATAATTATAGAAAATCACTTTGATATGCGTAGTAAACGCACGAAATAACCTACAAATATATTTCTTATTTTATTTCTATGTCATCATAATTGTAACGTATATGACGTTCTCGCATCTACGTTTTGTCGCAAATGAATACCAGTCGTTCTTTGGAATAATACTGATAGTAACCTCGTCATATTCTAGTAGTCTCCGTTCGATTCCTATGTTATCTAGATGGTGCTATCCTTCCTCTTGTTTTTGGATGTCAAACGCTTTGCTATCAATTGCTGTAGTACTGATTGATATTATTATTATTATTATTATTATTATTATTATTATTATTATTATTATTATTATTATTATTATTTACTCACTAGGAGTTATCACACTGGTCATCGTCAGTGGTCACCCACTGCCGACAACCTGTGGTATTCCCTGGAGTCTGAGTGACAACAAGTCTCCTCAGGCCTCCAGTATGCTCCACCTCTTTTCGTTCATCACCGCTGATGACCTTGCAGTAATCGCAACAGCCACCTACCAACGATTTCCCGCTGATAAGGGCCATTGGTCCTCTCTGGGGCCCGAGTGGCAACAAGCCTTCCCAAGGTCCCAGAGCTGTCCGCGCTCTTCCAGTGGAGGTCTGGTTTTGCGCTTTTCCTCCTCGACCCTCTGTCCATAATTTTCGTGGCGTCAGCCTATGCTTGCGCCTCTCTCGTTCGGTTGTATTTTCCCCGGTTCTGTTGTTTTGTGCTTCCATGTGTTTGTTCTCCATTCGTTGCTTATGTGGGTTGGTTTCCGCATTCGAGGACATTTCTCAGGATTGTAGCTGTTTTGATCATTACTGTCCTTTGTATGGTCTCAGTTATCCCTTTGATTCCTATTTCTCCTAGTCTTTTCTCCATGTTTTTGGGGACTGTTCCTAGTGCTCCTATGAGTATTGGTGTTATACTGACTTTCTTCATGTTCCATATTCCTTTCAATTCTCTGGCAAGTTCGGTATATTTGCTTCTCTTTTCCGTCTCTTTGATCTTCACTCTGTGGTCTGCTGGAACGGCAAAGTCCACGATTTTGCAGGATTTTTCTTTCTTGTTGATTATTATCATATCCGGTCTCCTTGCTGTTATGGGTTTGTCTGTTTGTACATTCATATCCCATATGATTTTGTGTTTTTCGTTTTCTAGTACAGTTTCTGGTTTGTGTTTGTACCGTTTTCTTGCATATTCGAAATTCAGTTGTTTGCACATTTCCCGGTGTACTTCTTTCCCCATGCTGTCATGTCTGTTCTTGTATTCCCTTTGTGCTAGCTTGCTGCATTCACTTATTATATGATTTATCGTTTCGTCTCTTTGTCCACACAATCTGCATTTGCTGTTTTCCTGGGTTTTATCTATCTTTGCTTTAATAAAGTTTGTCCTAATCGCATTGTTCTGTGCGGCCGTCAGCAGAGATTCCGTTTCTCTGTTCAGGTTTCCTTTTCTTAGCCATGCCCAGCTGTTTTCATTGGCTTCATCGCTTGTGAGTCTTATAAAGCGTCCATGTAGTTGTTTTTCTTCCCACTTTTCCTTTCTTGTCTTTTTGTTTCTGGGTTCTGTGCTTCCGGGGTTGTTTGTTGGGCTGGTGTCTCTTGCTGTGGTGATCAGTCTTTCCGTGTTCTGGGTTACATATTTCTCTAGCTCTTTTTTGGTGTCTTCCACACAGTCTTCTATACTTACCAGTCCTCTACCTCCTTCATTTCTTTTCACGTAGAGTCTGTCCGTGTCGTCTTTTGGGTGCAGTGCATTGTGCATAGTCATTAGTTTTCTAGTTCTTTGGTCAAGGTGCCTGAGTTCTTCTTTGGTCCAGCCTATGAATGGTCCAGAGTATCTTATTAGTGATACAGCCCATGTGTTTATCCCTTTTACTAAATTTCTGCTATATAGTTTAGTTTCTAAGAGTTTCCTTGTTCTTCGTAGATATTCTTTTCCAATCTTCTCTTTCATTTCTGTATATTTGATTGTGTCTGCTTCCAGAACTCCCAGGTATTTATAACTACTTGTTCTCCTAGCGCCCTCATCTCCTCTTGGTTGGGGAGTTCTATACCTTCTGTCTTTTCCAGTTTTCCTCTTTTGATCTCTAGCAGTGCACATTTTTCTATTCCAAACTCCATTTGGATATCCTGGCTGAATATCCTAGTTGTGTTTATCAGCTTTTCCAGTTCTGTTTTGTTTTTTGCAAACAGTTTAAGGTCATCCATGTACATCAGGTGGTTTATTCTTTGTTCTGTATCCGTAAACCTGTATCCGGCATCACACTTTCTGAGTATGTAGTTGAGTGGCATCATGGCTATTATAAACAGTAGTGGTGATAGAGAGTCTCCTTGAAAGATGCCTCTCTGTATTTTTATCTCAGACAGGTATTGTCCTCCGGCTGTCAGTTTTAGTCTCCATGTTTCCATTGCTTTCTGGATGAGATTAATAATCCTGTCTGGTATCTTGTATATTTTTAAGCATTCAATTATCCATGTTTGGGGGATTCTGTCGTAGGCTTTCTTGTAGTCAATCCATGCCATGGTTATGTTCTTTTGTCTGCTCTTCACCTCCTTCAGAGTCTTTTGATCAATGTATAGTAGATCATGTGCACCTCTTTGTCCTTTCCGGCATCCTTTTTGTTCCTCGGGGAGCAGTCCACGTTTGTCCAGGGATTGGTAGATTTGTTCTCTCAGTTGTGCTGTGAGAATTTTCCACATTATTGGTAGACATGTTATCGGTCTGTATTTGCTGGGGGTCGTTCCCTTTTTGGGGTCTTTTTGTATTAGTGTTGTTCTTCCCTCCGTCATCCATTCTGGTATGTCTGTTTTGCGGATACATCCGCTCAGTTTCTGCGCTATTCTTTCATGCAGGGTCGTGAATTTTTTAAACCAGTATGCATGTATTCCATCGTGGCCTGGTGCTCTCCAGTTTGCCATTTTTCTTAGGGTTTTCTTGATCGTTTCTTTGTTGATTTCTGTTTCGGTTCCTTCTTCGATTTCTTGCAGTTCATCTTTCATGTTTTTCAACCATTGGGCATTCTTGATGTGCTTTTTTGGTACTTCCCATATCTTGCTCCAGAATTGTTTTGTTTCTGTTGGGTTCGGTTGCTCTGTCGTTGCTTTTCCTCCATTTACGTTTTTGTAAAACTGGCTTTCATTGTTTTCAAAGGTCCTGTTCTGTTTGCTCTGTTCTGATTTGTACCTGTATCGTCTCAGTCTTCCTTCTATTGCTGCTATCCTTTGTTTTATTTCTTCATGTTTCTCATTTAGTTTTTCCTTGCGTTTCTGATTTTTGCTTCTTAATCGTTTCATGTCCTCCTTCCTTCTGTTCACGGTTTTAGCTTCTTTCCGAAGTTTGGTGATCTGGGTTTCCAGTCTGATTTCCCATCCAGGTTTTGTCGGTCCTCTCTTTTGTCCATTCTCTTCGTTTCTTAGTTTCATACTTACCGATTTTGCCCCTGCATATATCAGGTTGTTTAGGTCTGTAATAGTTTCTGTTGGGATGTGTGTGAGGAGTCTGTTTACTCTTTCTGTTTCTGCTTGTAACTTCTTCGCTACTTCATTCCTGAGAGATGGGAGTTTTGTTTTGTTTTCTAGCATGTATCGTCTTATGTTCTCCACTTCACTTGCTTCTTTTTCGTTGAGTTCTATCTCAGCAGGTTCTGTGGTTCCGCAGTCTTCTATCTCCCCTGGTTCTGTGATTCCGTAGTCTTCAATCTCTTCAGTTTCAGTGTGTATGTTTTGCCTGTCCTCTTCCTGTGGTCTCTCCTTTGGTGGTGTTTCTTGCTCCGTTTCGCCATTAACCTTCTGTCTGATTTCCGTCAGTTCCATCTCCGAGAACCATCCTCGCTTGAGGATCTGTCTTGCTTGATCTGCTATCCTTTGTTCCGTTGTATGTGGATCACTAGCAATGTCCCAGAGATGTTTCATTCGTTTTCGGTAGCCTCTTTCTATAGGGTAGCGGCTTTTATAGTAGCACTCCATCACCAGTCTGTTCTCTTTCATGGTCCATTTCTTTCTATATCTTTCCAGTTTGCTGTTTTCGGTCTGGTTTACTTGTCTCTGGTCTGTGTCCTTGTCATACCTGGAATCAGAGATGTTACTTACCTGGTTCTTGTCCGTTGTCTTGTTTCTGAAATGAGAAGGGTCAACATTCGCATGATGCGGACCGGGTCCCCCATGTTGGCCATCGAGGGAGCACCTGCCCATCATGACACTCAGATCTTTCTTCTGAGTCCCACGGCGTTTATTTGTGTTTATAGACATTTATCATGGTTTAGTGTTTGATGCAACACCAGGCCCAGGTTTAGTTTACCTGTGATCCTGTCACAGGGATAGTGTTTCTCTCATTTTCATGAGGTTCAAGGTGCACTATCACACATACATAAAGAAACATATACGAAAAAAAAAAATAAATTAAAAAAAAAAAAATAAATAAATAAATAAATAAATAAATAAAAAATAAATAAATAAATAATAATAATGAATAATTGATAAATAAATAAAAATAAATAAATAAATAAAAAAGATAATAATTATATATATATATATATATATATATATATATATATATATATATATATATACATACACATATACATATACACACCAGGCACGTGCAAAAATGGCCGCCTCTTGTGTTTGAAAGATAAAAGCCTAAACGTAATCTTTAAAAAAAAACAACTTAATATTTACGTGTGAAAAATAAATAAATTATGTAATCACGGCGGCTGAAAACCCCAAAAATGCAGTGAATTTTGAACTTTGGGAAAATTACTTGTAAAAATCCCTTGAAAGATAAATATAAGTTTTTGGGAACTATTTCAAAGATAATTATTAAATTAAAGTCATAAGATATTAAGTTAAAAAAATCAAAAAAAATCCCACATTTTACTAAAAGTTAGGAAAATTATACCCCCAAAAGTCATAAATGAGTAAAATCCGGCGTCACATAATCGGCAAACAACTTTGTTTACCAATTGACTATCGCTATGCAAAATATATGGAAGAAAAAAAATGTTATACTTTATCATTTTTAACTTTATATATAAAAATGGTTTTGTAATAATTTATAGAAGTGGAAAAATTATTATCCATTAATTTCTTTATTCTTTTTAACGCTACAAACAAATTTAAGTACCCTTATTTTGTTATAATAAAAATGGAAATGCTTATTTAATTAAAATATTTGTGAGTGTACGCAATTAACATCTTATTTTATTTTTAACAAAAGAGGTTCATATTAAACTTGGTATTAGTTTTTAATTATTGATGACATCTTTTTACCAATTTTTTTTCTTAGAATTTGA
>OY744516.1:39789277-39801777 GCA_963556195.1 Sepiola atlantica
TTTTCCGTGTCTTTGATCTTCACTCTGTTGCCTGCTGGAACGGCGATGTCTACGATTTTACAAGATTTTTCCTTTTTGTCTATTATAATAATATAAGGTCTCCTTGTTTGTATGAGTTTATCTGTTTGTATATGCACACTTTTTCGATTCCAAATTCCATTTGAATGTACTGACTGAAGATTCTGGTCGTATTTATCAGCTTTTCCAGTTTCTATTTGCTTTTTGCAAATAGCTTTAGGTCGTCCATATACATGAGATGGTTTATTCGTTGTTCTCTGACTCTGAACTTGTATCCAGCGTCACGTTTCCTGAGTATATAGTTGAGTGGCATCATAGCTATGATAAACAGCTGTGGTGATAGGGAATCTCCTTGGAAAATGCCTCTCTGTATTTTTATCTCCGTCAAGTATTGTCCTCTAGCTGTCCGTTCTAATCTCCATATTTCCATTGCTTTCTTGATGGGATTAATAATCCTGTCGGGTATCTTGTACATTTTTAAACATTCATTATCCATGCTTGAGGGATTGTGCAGTACGTTTCTTGTATCTAATCCATGCCATAGATATGTTCTTTTTCTTGCTTTTAACTTCTTTCTGGATCTTTTGATCTATGTATAACATATCATAGGTCCCTCGTTTCCCTTACTGGCATCCTTTTGTTCCTCGGGAAGTAGTCCACGACTGTTCAGGGAATGGTAAATTTGATCACTCAGTTGTGCCGTTAGACAGGCTATTGGTCTATAATTGCTTGGGGTCGTTCCGTTCTTGGCGTCTTTTTGTATGAGCGTTGTCCTTCCTTTGGTCATCCACTCTGGTACGTCTATTTTATGGATACACACTCTCAGTTTCTGTGCTAGCCTTTCAAGTAGGGTCGTGAAGTTTTTGAACCAGTACTCATTTATTCCATCGTGACCTGGTGCTTTCCAGTTTGCCATTTTCTTTAGTGTTCTCTTAATACTTCTTTCATTAATGTATATTTCTGTTCCTTCTTCAATTTCTAGAAGTTTATCTTTCATGTATCTCAGCCATTTAGCATTTTTGTTGTGATCTTCAACATTTTCCCATATCTTGCTCCAGAAATGTTTGGTTTGTGTCGGGTCCGGTTGTACTGTTGTTGTTCTTTCTCCGTTTACGTTTTTGTAAAACTGCCTTTCATTATTTTCGAAGGTCCTGTTCTATTTGTACTGTTCCAATTTCACTGATTTGTATGTGTATCGTCTCAATCTTCCTTCTTTTTCCTGCTATCTTTTGTTTTAGTTCTTTATGTTTCTTATTTATACTTTCCTTGCGATTCGGATTTCTGCTCGTCCATCGTTTACTGTTCTCCTGAATCTTATTTACGGTTTTAGCTTCCTTTTGAAGTTTGGTGATCTGGGTTTCCAATCTGATATCTCCAGATTTGGTCTGCATATTCTTTTGGTCAGTCTTCTTTTCCCTTTTTGGTTTCATACTTATTGATTCATTCCCTCCGCATATATCAAGTTGTTTAGATCGGTGATAGTGTTTGTTAGGATGTACGTGGGTACTCTGGTTACTTTCTCTGTTTCAACTTTTAACTTCTTCCAATCTTCGTTCCTTAGGGATGGAAGTTTTGTTTTGTTCTCGGACATTAATCGTTTGATGTTTTCCATTTCTCTTGCTTCTTCCTCAGATAGTTCTATAGTTTTGTCGTCTTCGCCTTCTTTGGTTTCTGTGTTTATGTTTTTCCCGTCTTCTTCTTGGGGGTTTCCGTCAAGTGGTGTGTCTTGATTTGCCACGCCATTTATCATTTGTTTAATTTTCGTTAATTCCATCTCCGAGAACCACACTCTCTTAAGTAGCTGTCTTGCTTGATCTGCTATCGTTTATGTTGTTGTATAGTAGTCAGTAGAAATGTACCATAGATCTTTCATTCGTTTCTGATATCCATTTTTAGTGTGGTAGCGGATTTTTTTAGTAGCATTCCATTACCAGTCTGTTCTCTTTTGTCGCCCATTTCTTTCTATGACGTTTTATTGTGTTATTTTCATTCTTGCTTTCTTGTGTTTGGTCAGTGTCCTTATCATATTTGGAATTTTATAGGTTACCTACCTGTTATTATTATTATTATTATTATTATTATTATTATTATTATTATTATTATTATTATTATTATTATTATTATTATTATTATTATTTACCCACTAGGATTTATCACACGAGCAATTATCAGCTATTACTCACAGACAATAAACAGTTAGCTTACTATGAGTTCGTATGGCAAACAGCCTCTACATACTTCCATCAAATTCAACAACCATTGCTAACGCGTTTGATTTCCGGAAGGACTTCTTCTGTCTGATAAAAAGCAGCATGAGGAAATTTGTAATAACGAACAAGCATATTTATATCCAAGGTAAAATCTGACCTTATGTGTCTGAACACAAAATGATCATAAGATGATAAGGAAGCCAACTTGGCTGGATTTTTATTTATGACGGTTTCAATGTGGAGGAAAATCAGAGTCTAGTTGATGCCTGTCTGTTTTATTTTCTCGCGTGGGCATTTTGTTGGCATACACTAAGCTGCATAACTACACAAACAGTAATTGAAAAATTTTCCCTTAGAACCTTATTTCTTATTTACCATGTTATCGCATCTCCAAATTAATCATATTAAATAAAAGTATAATGGTGTAACATTCCATTGTTGCTTTGATCAAGATAATGTTTCTCATATACTCAGTAAGAGTTGTAAAATAGTGTGTGTATATATTAAAAAAAAACGATATCGAGACATTGTTCAGAATATAGGAATATGTAATGTTATCTCACATGAACACTGCGTAACTGGAACTTACTCTGCTGACATTTACATTAGTGAACTGATTGGTGTCCTCGCGTGGTCTCTAGGTCAACTTCAGTATTTCGTATGCAAACATGTGAGAGGGGCACGTCATGTATTCGGCATATTTTGATGTGAGGTACATATTCGTGAGCGGAAAAGGTTATGACTGTGTGATCTTATCTAAATGGGAAAACAGTTGACACCTTATACCATTGTTTCCTCGAATTATTATTTAGCTGCGCGACAGATCAATATAAATGTGGGATGTACGAATTATATGGGCGTTCTTGGAGGGTTATAATTACTAATATAAAGTTCTCCTCTTATAACTGAGTATAGTTTTAAGATTTATACATGTATTTAAACTGTCTATAAATACAGTCAGAAGAACTAATGTATTACAGTATGAAAATACCCGTTCATTCCAGAACAACTATTAACTCGTTATGCAGATTAAAATAAGAACAAATTAAAAGAATGATTATCGATTCATCCTCTCGTAGGATAGTATGTTGTTAAATACAAACTTATATTACATACATTATTTTCTACTTTAGTTTATTTGCCAACTTTTGCATTCTAAGATATTCATGTATGGTTCCTCTCTCGTGATTACTTTAAATATTATGAGAACAATTTAATAGAGGTACACTCTTTACAACCTTCTGGTGTTTTTTATTTCTCGGAAATATGCATTCGCTCCAAGCCCCATTCTATCTGGCGAAACGCCCATTGATCGTGATGATAAATCAGTGCGCACATTGGATTTATGCTACGTAGGTTTTATCTTAGATTTGTTTCTGGCTATGCCTTTAGCCTATTAAGTTTATTTTGGGGAGCAGGAACATTCGATAGGTATTTTTAAATCTGCTGATCTGCAAAAAAATCAATATATTTATATATATATATATGTGTGTGTGTGTGTATACATATAAATATATATAAATATATATATATATATATATAAATATATATAAATATATATATACATATATATATATATTCACTGTTCTATTTCATTTGAATTTAGTTGAAGTCGTCAAAAATCAAAGCTTACACTAAATATTTATATGAGGTGCATAGATATTCGAATATTCCATAACAATTCTCCTTTATATCTTAAGCATACAGTTAGTAAAAGGTTAAAAAAACATTAATTTTCTACTCTCTAATTAACCAGTTTACTATGTGTTATTATATCTTTCTTGTCTCTTAGTCTTACCGAAGTCCAGGACAAAACTTCATCTAGTCTGGTGGAGTATCCAGCACCGTGGTGTTACCTAAGGTAACAGCAATAGGAGAAGGTACACTATTCCCTGTATGAACAAGTATATGTATGTATGTGTGTATGTATACATATATATATATATATATATATATATATATATATATATATATATATATATACATATATATGTATATATATATATATATATGTGGGGGACTGGATACAGGCACACACATACACACACACACATATATATATATATATATATATATATATATATATATATATATATGTATATATATATGTAGGGGACTGTATACAGGCATATATATATATATACGTGTATATTGAAACCTATTTAAAATGAAAACGATTATATACATATATATATATATATATATATATATATATATATATATATATATACATATATATAAGAGCATAAATGTAATTTAAAAGTGGTTTCAATTTTTACTGGACATCAATAAGGCTTCAACTATATTTGCTTCCTATGCAATGAAAAAATAATATCAAAATCAATCATGCAAAAAATCATTAGCTCGGTAGATGTCGTTTGATACACACCTGACCATCGCATCTACTGTAAAGCTGCTGTGGTGTATTGTGATAAGTTAATTTTTAATATTTATTACTGGTAAATATATACGAGTATATTATAAATTATAATAAATAATAAGGAATACGTAAACAGAATAAAGGAAACGGAAAAGAGACTCGATATTGTTTAACAATAATATTTAGTCGAAACTGAACGTTATTTTGTGAGGTGATTTTTATTTTAAAGAATTTTGAAAAGTAGGCATTTGGAAATCTACCGTACAAATTCGAATTCTTGCTTGTTTGAGCTTGCATTCGGGTGTATAGTGACGTTTAGAATAGTAGGGTAGAAATACACATTTGACGATCAGATATACGGTTAAGCCGCAGTTGGTGTTTTTATAAGGTACTATTCAGTATGTATTGAGCCTTATTATTGTTATATACATGTGAGTATATTATGAGGTTTATAAACACAAATAAATAAAGCAAACAAAAAAGACCTCCTCTCTCTCTCTCTCTCTCGATATATATATATATATATATATATATATATATATATATATATATATATATACATGTTCATGTTTACGAATTCATTTCTTGATAGAAAACTGTGATGCCGAGACAGTACCTTATGAAAACTGAGTCATTCTTAGTAGGGTTCTAATTCTTGCAGAGGGTAGCGGCTTGGTTATTCAGCAATTCATGTTTGAATATCAATTGATTTTTGTCGAGTGTTTATCAGTAATATTTCATTATTCCGAAGCAGATGGTATCTATGGCGGTGTTAGCTACAGAAAATAACCTATGAAGAATAACTCTAGTGTAATTTTGTGGTGGTGGCAGTAGTCTTTTGGTGTGTGGATAAAGTTATTCCGTCGACTTCTAGGTATCATTATTTTGTTCGGAACATGTATGCCGAAAGTAATGTATGAAATTATAAAATCGATTGAAACGGACAAATAATTTCCGAAAACACGAATCAATTATAGAAATAAAGAGTGACTACATTAGCATATTATATAACACTTGCGTTTAAAAAGTGATGGTGTCTTGAAGTAAACGGGGAACATTGGCATTACTTTATTATATGGAATATATGTGAAAGCGTGTTTGGAGAGATTGTGAGAAGCGACTATATATATATATATATATATATATATATATATATATATATATATATATATATAGAGAGAGAGAGAGAGAGAGAGAGAGTGAGAGTGAGAGAGATAAATGTTGTTACTTTTACAACATGTTTCCTTTGTTCTTTTTTAAGATAATGAAAAAGTGATCTTAAATTTTAGGAACTGTTAAATAATCAAGTCGGAAGTCCGAGTGCTGCAGTCTATAAACATTACTTCTTAACTGACTGAGAAGAAGAAAAAATTAAGTACAGTATTAGAACATATACTACACTTTAACGATAATTTTACTTTGAAAAGTAAAATATACCTAACATGACAACACAACATTTTTAAAGTCGGCCCATATAAACAGGACACATACAAATAAGCACCTGTTTATATATTTTTGTTGATTAGAAGCAAACACTTTTCTTTTATATTTAAATGATTAAATATTTGCTGAATGTCCACTCAATGGTACCAAAATACTATCTTCTTTAGTCTAGAAGTATTTCTATGTGACTAATCGCGAAAAACTTCACGAAGGTTATTTGGTCACATTCCTTTTGTTGTTGTTTGGTTTTATTTTTTGAATAAAACACTACTTAAACGATATATGAGAGCCCATACACAAATGGATGTTGTTATGTGATTTGATTTAAAACTACAACTATTGATTTAACAAACCCAATTTAAATAACCTAATTGTATAACACACTGTTTTAACGAAAGATGGGAGCCTAGTCACCCATGAATGGTGTTATGTGATTTGAGTTAAAACAACAAACATTGATTTAACAAATCCTATTTAACTCAACTGATTGGAAAAAACACTATTTTGAACGATAGATGGGAGCCCAGTCACCCATGAATGGTGTTATGTTATTTGAGTTAAAACAACAAACATTGATTTAACAAATCCTATTTAACACACCTGATTATAGAAAAGACTATTTTAAACGATAGATGGGAGCGACTCACCCATGAATGGTGTTATGTGATTTTAGTTAAAACAACAAACATTGATTAAACAAATCTTATTTAAATCACCTGATGGGAGAAAACACTATTTTAAACGATAGATGGAAGCCGAGTCACCCATGAATGGTGTTATGTGATTTGAGTTAAAACAACAAACATTAATTTAACAAATCTTATTTCACTCAACTGATCGGAAAAAACACTATTTTAAACGATAGATGGGAGCCCAGTCACCCATGAAGGGTATAATGTGATTTGAGTTAAAACAACAAACATTGATTAAACAAATCCTATTTAACTCACTGATTGGAGAAAACACTATTTTAAACGATACATGGGAGCCCAGTCACCCATGAATGGTGTTATGTGATTAGAGTTAAAACAACAAACACTGATTTAACCAATCCTATTTAACTCACCTGATTGGAGAAAACACTATTTTAAACGATAGATGGGAACCGAGTCACCCATGGATAGGGTTATGTGATTTGAGTTAAAACAACAAACATTGATTTAACAAATCCTATTTAACTCACATGAGTTGAGAAAACACTATTTTAAACGATAGATGGGAGCGACTCACCCATGAATGGTGTTATGTGATTTTAGTTAAAACAACAAACATTGATTAAACAAATCTTATTTAAATCACCTGATGGGAGAAAACACTATTTTAAACGATAGATGGGAGCCCAGTCACGCATGAATGGTGTTATGTGATTTGAGTTAAAACAACAAACATTGATTTAACAAATCTTATTTAACTCACCTGATTGTAGAACAAAAACTATTTTAAACGATGGATGGGAGCCGAGTCACCCATGAATGGTGTTATGTGATTTGAGTTAAAACAACAAACATTGATTTAACAAATCCTATTTAACTCACCTGATTGGAGAAAACACTATTTTAAACGATAGATAAGAGCCCAGTCACCCATGAATGGTGTTATGTGATTTGAGTTAAAACAACAAACATTGATTTAACAAATCCTATTTAACTACCCTGATTGGAGAAAACACTATTTTAAACGATAGATAAGAGCCCAGTCACCCATAACTGTTGATATGTGATTTGAGTTAAAACAATAAACATTGATTTAACAAATCCTATTCAACTCACCTTATTTGAGAAAACACTATTTTAAACGATAGATGGGAGCCGAGTCACCCATGAATGGTGTTATGTGATTTGAGTTAAAACAACAAACATTGATTTAACAAATCCTATTTAACACACCTGATTGTAGAAAATACTATTTTAAACGATACATGGGAGCCCAGTCACCCATGAATGGTGTTATGTGATTTGACTTAAAACAGCAAACATTGATTTAACAAATCTTATTTAACTCACCTGATTGGAGAAAACACTATTTTAAACGATAGATAAGAGCCCAGTCACCCATGAATGGTGTTATGTGATTTGAGTTAAAACAACAAAAATTGATTTAACAAATCCTATTTAACTACCCTGATTGGAGAAAACACTATTTTAAACGATAGATAAGAGCCCAGTCACCCATAACTGTTGATATGTGATTTAATTAAAAACTACAAATATTGAATTCAACAATCCTATTTAAATCACTTAATTCATTGACAGTGACATCGATAGTTTATGAGTCTTCTACTTAGTTATCTTCTTACATTTATTTTCATACCTTAAGATAAGTATTCTATATTTCTCAGGTCGACGCTTGAACATGGATACATCTTATTTTAATAATTTGCATTAAGTATAGTTAAATGGGTTGAATCATGTGTTCCTTTAAAATTAATACTCTAATACTTACTTCGTTTTTAATTAAATTATTATTTGTTATTACTTCCGAGCAAGGCCGGGGCATGCGTCTTTCAGAGTATATATATATATATATATATATATATATATATATATATATATATATATATATATATATATATATATATATATATATATATATATATATATATATATACATATATATATATATATAAATTTGAGAACTAAAATCGAACTTTTAGGAAAGGTAAATGTAAGTATAGCAACCATACTAATGCCCCCGACACCCCTCCTCCAGTTCATTAACTACTCCCTACATCTCGGATGTATTCGCTGATACTTCCGATCCCGTTTTGGTCTATAACTCTGCATAACTCTCTCTCATTCATTTAACCTTTTTCTTTATTTAAAAAATTACCCATGAATTCCGTTAGCTTTACAATCCCCGAAGCTTTTATACCTCTCTCCCAGTACCCCCTAAAGCATTGTACCCAACCTCCTTAATCGTGTAACCTTCACATGATATCAATTCTTTTTCTTTTTACTTCCTTTAATACACTCTTTCGATACTTAAAAATATATCCAACCTTTTAATCCTCCCTTTCAACTTGATAACTAACCCACCACAATTGCATTATACCTCAACCTTCTTATTTACTTGATGATTCGCCTTATCTACCTTTAACCCATTTGCACACTTCGATTTCGAACTGCTTACCGCTTTCTCCTTGCACTCTAATTACAGTCCCCTCCCCTGTTAAACTTCTAAACAATTGTTCTTCCCACTCTCTAAATAGTATCGATTATTCCCCCTTGATTACTTCTCCCCTCGTTCACTTCTCTCTGACCCTGTTGAATCCAGACCCCGCCTTCAATCTACATATCTTAACCCCCATAATATTTACTTAAACTACCAGTCCCTTCTCACTCTGGAATAAATTATTTTCATTATTTTAACTAAGGTGTGAATTAAATACTCTTTGCCATCTATTACTTGCTTTATAATATGCATAATTAACTTCCATATTTCTTATTCTGGAATTCATTTTGATTCAAAGATTAATTTTCCTACATCCAAAAACCATTAACATCCCGAAACAGCTTATTTTACTTCGACTTAATCTTTACCGACTTTGGGGAATACCACACCGATTCAATACTCAACGTCAAATTACCATTTCCTTATTCAAATATTTACTTTCGGATTCTAATTTTATCGACTATTCCCCTAATTATGTATTTCTTTATCTGTTTATCCCCAATTTTCCTTGCGGCCTAAGATTTATTTTTATTTTTAACGCTATCCTTCACATCTATTTTGCCTCATTATAAATAATGTCATCTGATTCAACATCTAGCCCCCACCCCCTGTCCATATTCCCCCGACACATTTTGGTATTTTTAATTGTCCCCTCCCGCATTCATTGACCTGCTTCCCCTCCCTCATCCCATTTCTAGTTGACCCCTAATTCACACTAGCGTCTACTTTCATCTATAAGAGACCCATCCCTACTACTCACAATCTAAGTTGAAAATGCATTCACTCATCACACCCGCACCCTTCTCTTCCCTTACACACCCTCACACTCTTTTGTATTGCCTGCTGTTCTCATATGAGTATTTGCCATTCTTCAGACGGTCCTGTTTATCAACGGGCTATTGGCATCGTAGCCTAGCTTTTAAATATAGATTCGCTGTCTCTTCGTCAATTTCAACTTATTTTATGATTTTCTGCCCAGGAATACTTTTTTTAAATGGATAATATTCCCCACCTCACGAATCACTGAGCCTAGTCCACGAATGAATCGTCTATTAGACTTTTTACCGTCTGGATTCTATCTAATTTGTCCGCACCTTAGGAGGTTGGTTTCTGGAGTTTCTTTGAAACCTCTCATTTTACTTCTCGTGCCTTCTAACGACCTTCATACAAATCATTTTCTCCGCTGGACTTTTTGATACCGGTATTTTTTTTTTGCAATCGGCACATGCTTGCATTCGGACAACCTTTTGTCTTGTTTTTTCCCCCACAATCTTTATTTTACTTTTTCAAATTTTAAATCTTGGCCTTTGCCAACTTATCTATCCTCTGATGAAAAGATTTTATTTTTGAAAAGTCTGGCTTAAGAAAAAAATTAATTGAATGAATTGCTTTTTTGCGGAATATACTTTGCATTGAACAACTGAATTGATCTGCGCTGTTGCTTTTCTAATTTATTTTCATCCTTCTACCTATATATATATATATATATATATATATATATATATATATATATATATATATATATATATATATATATGTATTCACATTTTGAATGTTGGCTTTTCCACTGCCAACTTATCCATTAATGTAATTCCTCTGATAATAAGATTTTAATCTTTGAAAAACCTTGGTTTAAGGAAAGAAAAATAAACATGTTTTCACCGAGTATACCTTGCATTGAACAATCGAAGTTTTAATAGATTTGTCATTCGTACATATTATCTCTCTTCTTTCATTTATCTTTATAATTGCTCTATCTATTAAATTGTTCCACTATAGGTTCTATCCTCTGAAAGTATACTCTTAGTTTCATATTTTCATATATATATATATATATATGTATATATATATATATATATATATATATATATATATATATATATATATATATATATATATTATTACTATAATTGATTCGTGTTTTCGGAAATTATCAGTCTGTTTCAATCGATTTGATAATTTCCTACATTAATTTCGGCATAGTTGATCCTAACAAAACAATAATAGACGGAATAATTTTTCCCACACGCCAAACGACTACTACCACCACCCCCAACCTACACTAGGAGTTACTCTTCATAGGGTATTTTCCATAGATAGCACCGCCATGGATACAATCTGCTCCGGAATAGGTTAGATGTTTACAGCGTATATTTCTACATTCTTAAACATAACATCATCATCATTGATGGTAAGAGAAAACCAAGACGAATGGAAAAAAGCGGGAATATTGTGAATTCAATTTTGAAATGGGTAATGAAATATAAGTAATCTAAATCATTATTTTTCGCTACTTAAATACAGACAGAACACTGAAGGATCTGAAATGTGATCACTTCTACAAAATGTTATATTTTATATACGTCATAAAAAGACAAGAATTGGGCCGTTACGTACAACCTAACTAATGTATTGTCTTGTTTTGGATACTCAATTTATATAAACTACATTCTCTTTTCATCGGCCGATGTCTCATTTTCAGTTTAAAATATCAAGTTGGATGTTTAAATCCTAGATTGAATAAACGCCTCTCACTTTAGATTCGCGCAAGCATGTGTATAATATGATCTCTCTATCGGTTGATATGTAACGTTAAATACGGAAATACCATTTTAGTCGCAGTGCCATGCATACGTCTGAGAGAGCATGACTTAGATATGTCACACATAACTTTGAAATGATATTTGTGTCGCAGAATTCGCAGATTGAATCGACTTATATTTCGAGTATCCATTCTTAATGATTGATATCTACGTTTTGAAGGTTAGCATCTATAACAAAACAGGTGCAGGCGACTTGAATATGTACAGAAATATATTAATATTTTTCTGTCTTGTTAATTTTTATTTCGACGACGTTTATGCTGTAGCGATAGTTTAATGGATTGGTTGTCCTCTGCAAAACATGTTTCTTATTTAAGAAGAAGGAAAGAAAAAGTAAGCGAATCCTGGCAATATCCCAGGAAATGCATTAACAGCCAATATATGTCGAGGCAAATGAATGTCGTGTATTTACCTCGATTTTTACCAAATTTCCAAGCGAAATGGAAGACATAAATGCTCTAAAGTGGTAAAGACAACCCCGAATATATATATATATATATATATATATATATATATATATATATATATATATATATATATATATATATATATATATATATATATATATATGAGAGATACATAGAAATGAATGAAGTAAGAAAGAGAACAGGAACATCAAATTGACTTGTCACGTCGTGAACATCGAATTGAAAGCCGTGTACTGAGGAATAAACA
>OY744516.1:39804277-39869277 GCA_963556195.1 Sepiola atlantica
ATCCTAGTAAAATATACGATCATTTTGATAGAACACGATATTTTTCTGCGTTATCTTCGTTGCCATTTGTTGAACTTTACTTTACAAAAAGATAGATAATAAGAAATGCTTGCGAGAAAACGAAACGCTTCCATGAATTAAAATAAAAAAATAATGAGAACAAAAGTTAATTATTATAATAGAAATATTTCGTGCGAGTAGACAAGTAGACATGCATTATGTTTGAAATTTGAGATACATTTATGAACGAACATTTGCAAATTGATGAATATATGTATATAGCATATGTAAAACCTAGCAATAATCTTCATGCTGTGGATGATAAAAAACACCGGTTATTCGCGATTTTATAACAAAATGGAAGTCTACACATAAAGATATTAGAAAGGTAAAATCACAATTATTGCAGAAAATAAGGTATATCTTCATAAGTATATTTATATAAATATATAGAGTCGCCAGTTTTCAGGTTTACAATTAAAACACTTGAAATGATGTATTTAACATTACCATTTATTTGAGAGATATTAGCAATTCTCGAAAGTTAAATAGGCAAAACAATATAACCCCTAACATAAATTGTTAATAAATGTTTAACAGTGGTCATCATAAAAATAAGGAGTTTGACGTACTGTTGAATTAAAACTTTTAAAAATATTATTAAATGAAAATGTTTAACTATTTCCAAAACTTCCTCGATTAAAATTATTGAATTTAAAATAATTGCATACGCTAAACAGTTAGTCAATGTCAGATATTGTTCTCCAAATGAGTAAATTAATCAAGAGGTTGTCATTAGTAATTAACATTAATTTTTTAATATTTTGCTTTACATTTTTGAAAACCAGCATCCCATAAATGCAGCAAATAGTTGTTTTTAAACTTACAATCAAGGAAATAACATTGTCACTAATATTACGTTCAGTAAATGTGTATAGTCAAACACATAACTCCTTGCAGTAAGCGTTATAGCTTCTATTTAGTGAACGGCATGCTCCCTCAATAAACAATCTACAAAAATAACAGACCAGTAAAATTGGTGACACCATGAACGCTTTCGTCTCGCAAATGTTGAGTTTAACCATAAGATGTAATGTTTATAACGCTTCAACAATTACATGTGCGCACGATACCAACCAAAGACGAGTTAGACAAACTTACTGCATCTAACTATTACAACAAAGCGACCTGGCTTATATCAGATTTTTCCCCTCATCATTACGAAATATCGTCGCTTAATATTCGATCAAATCTAACTGTGTGTTAAACACACATGTATATGTTTATACTTAACTACACCCCATCTTTCAACACTCACTCTCCACTTAACTATTTCTCTATACCTATGCTCCTATTCATTTGCTAACATCGAGCCACCTATATCATCAAAAATTATACTATTCGGTTATCTACCGGCACCACTTCAATATATCCGTCTTTCTTACCCTTCTTCGATTCTCTACCTATTCCAGTCTCTCAACATTTATGTAATAGAAAAAATAACACTTTTCTCACGCCAAACCTGTTACTATGTCATATCGACTTAATAATCCTCTTAACCATAAACGCACTAACATATGCATACATATTGATTGTGTTAATTGATCAGTTTTAACATCTTTTATTCTATTATTCGAACTGTCCTGTCTTGCTACAGATTTGTTTATTTCAATTTTATTTTAAACACGTACAGACATGCATATAGTTCGAATTACCAACCAGCCACCATCCTCGGGTGTATTCTATCTCTGTGTACGATGGTTTGGCTGGACAACCTCACACGAGGATACTTCATCCTACAGATAAATTCAAACAAAATATCCAAAATAACATAGTATTCAAAGCCAAAATAAGTTCCTGTCGATACGGCTATACACTAGCTAATACGAGGAATGGTGCACTTTCTCCGATGCTACCTCAAGTAACAGCACTTAGCTAGCTACTCCACCAGATAAAATAAAGTATTGTCCTTGAATCCGATAGACCAACCGACCACGAGAAAGATAAACTATAACATAGTAAACTTGTTAATTGGGAAGGGAACATTTATTTTCTTCACTTCGTTCCTAACTCTGACAGATATAGGAGCACTTTAATGGAATATTCGAATATCTATCTATCTTATATAGGGATAAAGTGTTCGCCCAAGAAGGAGCCCCTTCATTTCTAAAAAAAATCGACTGAAGTAATATATATATATATATATATATATATATATATATATATATATATATATATATATATATATATATATATATATATATATATATATATAGTGAAAAAGTGAAATCGTGCATCCCGGAGCAGGCAATATGTATGTTGTTATCTAAATGAATAAATGCGAAAGTGTGTTTCATTGATCATTCCTATCTAATATTCAAAACGGATTAATATTTTTTAATTAATAATACAACATGTAGATTTGATATTCGGTATATATAGTGCATATAAAAGATTTAGAGATGACATTTTGACTGCCTAATTAGAATAATTATTTTTTAAACCGTTCATAATCAGTTAGCATTTGCTATTATTAATTCGGAATTGCATTTGCTCATGTCTGTTAATGTGAGTTACATCCGCTGATCTTTTTAAGAGGGGTAGCTACTTTTTAGGCGATTACATGTCGTTTTAGTAACTTATCACTCGGACTTAGAATTACTAGTAAACACTTTTGGTAAGTTACCTAGAATGATAGAATAGCCCGGAAATTAGGAAAATAATACGTTATATATATATATATATATATATATATATATATATATATATATATATATATATATATATATATATATATATATATATATATATAACTGATCCCCTACTTTATTCTAAAGTATTGTTTTTAGTTATCTTCGTTTTCCACGGTGTTAAAACGCAATCACCTAAAAAAAGTAGAATGTCATATTTTCAGGAAGTGGGATATTCGAAAGTATTAATCTGCAAATGTATCCATTTTATTTTTTTAAATCTTATACATTTTTTTACTATACGTTCGTTTATATTTTAACTTTAAACAATTGATTTTAGTTGGGTTTACTTTTCCATTGAAAATTGAATAAAAAACTGTAAAATGATTTAACTAATTAAATATTTTATTTTTATGGTATAGATACAGATATAAAAAGTGTGGATATTATTGTAGTTTAACACCCGTCTCCTGATAAAATGATATTCTACTTATTTAGGCGATTACGTGTGAATACCTTAAAAAAATGTCGGAAAGAGAAACAAAAAACACTATTTCGGAATTAAGATTGAGGGATTAGTTTCGCAAATGAAATCAACGTAAATGATCCTCCGTTTTTTAGCCATTCTAGGTTTTTATGCCAGTTAACTATTTTTTGCCATTGCAGATGAATTGTGTACGTTATTGTTTGGGGGCGATTGCGTGTGGTTTAACGACCTTGCCAGTCGAAATTAGGATTGGTGTTACATAATATATTATTAAACTGCCAACGTTTGTTGTTAAAATGTTATAATCTATGAGTACTTTTTGTTTAATTAACAACCTCCCATCTCAATTAATTGCTGCCCGGAGGGCGAGTAGGTTTTGCTAATACTGTATAAATATGTATGCTTAAATGTTAAAATATTGTAAGTAAAGATTCACCCCTAAATAAATAACTAGTCATTACAAATTTTGGAACGCAATTTTTAGACGTAAGGGTGGACAATATAGGTTATATTAAGTTGAAGTTACTTTTGCAAAAGTATAAAAAGTTGGAAGCACTTTTGCAAAATTCTTATATCTCTGATTTTTGTGAAATTTAAGAAGAGATATGAGACTTCACTTAATACCTATTCAAAAAATTCCAGCCTGTTTCATGTATTTTAGAAGTATGATGCGCATACTTTTCACTAAATACATATATTACCTTTAGAATTGAGCACTCTGCCAATTTTATCTCTAAGGAAATTGTTTACATCATATATATATATATATATATATATATATATATATATATATATATATATATATATATATATATTGTTTACTATACGTTCTTTTTTATTTATATGTTTACATGATATTTAAAAATGTACCGAGATGGATCTACGAAAACACTATATATATTTATATATTAATGAATTGATTTGAGATTCCATTCATATTTTCTCTTCTAATTTATTTTTGTTCATCTGTTCCACCTTCCGGTACCTATATCACATTGCTCCTGCCTCGGATTACTAGCTTACATTTATATTTACCAGCAATGCTTCAAGCAAACTACACCTTCCTTTTATATATATATATATATATCGATTCTTTTGTTTTTGAGTTAGCAAAATCGATATGTTATCAGTTTGAACAATTTAATACGTTTCAGTATGGTTTTAAACGTACACCATTCACATTTTACTTCGATTCAACTAGTGTCACAAGAGACAGTAACAGTTAATATACAAACTGAAATATATTACAACGTAAAAAAAACTAAATTGATATATTTTAAATTATATGTTCTTCGTTTAATAAAACAGAAATTAAAGTAAACTAATGATATCTATGTATTTAGAAAACGGTTTAAACATTAAAATTTAAGTTGTATTGGTATTTTTTAAGATTTAACATACTTCGTTTTTTTCTGAATTATTATTATTATTATTATTATTATTATTATTATTATTATTATTATTGTTGTTGTTATTATTATAATTATTATTATTATAATTATTATTATTATTATTATTATTATTATTATTAATGCCAAACAATCAAACATAACAGCACGTGTTCCAGTAGTTCGAACAATATAGGGGCACCCATCCAGTGCTAAAGATTATTGGTTAAAAAATGTGCGACTCAGCAGAGAAGAATATAAGAGTATACATGTCCAAATAAATCTCACAATGTACGTTAAATAATTAGCCGGGTAATTTGACTCAGTTGGGTAAGTATACATGTGAGATCTAAGGCATTAAACGACCAAATTCAGAATAGGAGACGGTCACATAATTATAACATAGAGAAATGAACAAAAATGAAAAAAATGAAGAAGGGAAACCTTATATCAGAGGGAGAAATCCCAAAAAGAAAAGAAACGAATGCAAGAGAAAAGAACAAATGTATATAATTAGGTATAAGAAAGAAATAAATGAAAATAAAAATAACATTTTTAAAATAGAAGATCAGGAAAAGAAAGTGGAAAAGAAAATACAAATGTAAAAAAGAAAAAGGAAAAAAGAAAATATGGCAAAAATGAAAGATATACAAGTGAAAACTGCAAAAGAGAGAGAAAAAAAAGAAAGAAGACGTGACAGCCACAGAAGGGATACTCGAACAGAAAATGACCGAGACCATAATCCCGAGCGAAAATCCAAAAGGCGAATGGAATTGAAAATGTTGGCAAAGATGAAGGGTAAGGTATAAGATAAACAAAATAAAAACATAGAAATAAAAAGAGAAAAAAGAAAACTAATATGTATAGGAAGAGAGATGAGCGGAGGCAGAAACAGAGAGGGTGAAGAATAATTAACAAACATATGTATTATAAAAAAATAATTATACGATGAAATATATTTATATTCAAATTGAAAATTGTTAAATGGTATAACTTGTTTTCACAAATAACAAACATACATTTTTCCACAGACAGCACTTTTCTTGTTTTTTTTCTAATCGTGACAAACTGTATCAATTGTAACCACGCCGAGATTCGAAACTCAAACGTTAGATCACATCCAAATATAATCATCAGGCAAGTACCTAATATTTTCTGCTAACAAACTATCGACTAAAGATAGAAGTAATTATGGAGCAATATCTAAACCTGTTTGTTCACATATTTTATATAAAGCTACCAGTGACCAAGAGAAATCTCTTCTTTACAGTAGCTTAACGAAAAAGAATACGCACACACACGCCATTGTGTTGACAAACGACAAACCTTTATAGAAGTCTAACGTTCAGATATGCGTGTGTGTATTTGTGTCGGTTCAAGCCTAAAATATAAGATTTAAGAGTTAGAAACAATAAAAAAAACACAGTGAAGAGGAAAATGAGTGAGAAATAGATGTGATTAACCAAAATCAAAAATCAAAATCGAACGAACGTAATTTGAAGATAGAAAAAGAAAGTCACTATGATTTTGTCTCAATTCTGTTGAAAAAAAAAGTTACATAATAACATTTCTTGAAGGCGTGGAAATATTTATTTTAATAATTACTATTTATTTTTTATTTTTTTTATTCTCTTTGCTTTTGCCGCGATTCTCTGTCTGATCCTATCGGCTCGAAAATGCACCCACCCACCTCATCGATCCAGTCCCAGATTCCATTCTTCCATTCATTAAATTAGTTCTTCATAATTACACGTTCACACGGATTGATTCACAACACGGTCATATTCACGGTTTAATACGATCCGTCGGCGATTGTCCAATTACATCCAATTAATGCGTAGAGTGTCGGTTTTGCAAGCGTATATTAAAAGCGAAAGAAAAAGAGAAAAATACAGTAAGATTATTGCGTCCAATCAATCAACGCTTGTAACGATGAAAATACGTTTTAAAACATAAAAGCGACAGAGTAAAAAATCTGCTTTTTCCAACGCAAACGTGACAGACCAACAAAAGTACTGATCCAAACTATACGTAAGATACAACTGGAAATGTCATTTAAAAGCTAGTATTAATAAGATTAAAGTGTAAGCAGACAGATCAACAAAACTGCTCGTTCAAATAACAGCGTGACAGAGCCACAAGGAGTATCTATACAATATAAGCTTCAAGTGGGTATACGCATTTCATTCGCATTCTTGGCCGTCTTTAGCTCAGTGCTTACAGGGGTAAGTCACGACTTTCGCTCTTTTATTTCGTCAATATCTCTCTGTCTGTCTGTCTCTCTCTTTCTCTCTTTTTTCTCTCTCTCTCTCTCTCTCTCTCTCTCTCTCTATATATATATATATATATATATATATATATATATACAAGTATCATTAAAAATAACGGACATCTTGTGTCTGGTTATTTTTTCTAAGATCCTTTCCGTTTTTCTGATTAGGTTCTTAGTTTCAGACGGAAACTGGCTGATAAAATTGCCATAGCTTCCCAAAGCGCTTTCGGACCCTTCCAGGTCCATCGTCAGTGGAGCAATGTTAACCAGGCATAGACCTAGGAGTTACTATATATATATATATATATATATATATATATATATATATATATATATATATATATTTGTTATTGTTTATTACTTATGCACGTATACGTTTCGACCTTAAACCGGGACTCACCAGCGTAGAGATATGACTATTCACTACCGGCCATGCGATTCGAAACGCCGGATTACGAGTATTTCACAACTCAAATCCGACGCTATAACCACACGGTCAATTTTAAATAGCGAATAAACTGTGATAATTTTAACACGTTATCGGCGGCTTTAACGTCTAGAGCGTTCTACTTTTTTGATGAAGGAACGATGCATTTAAAGCTAGTGACGTCATGCTGTGTTCATACTACACATACAGTGCTCTACTTTTTCGAGGAGCGACAAATACTAATAAATGTTTTTTTATTTTTTAGTATCTACGTACGTATACGTTTCGTCCTTAAACCGGGACTCATCAGCATAGAGATATGACTTTTCACTACCGGGCATGCGATTCGAAACCCCAGATTACGAGTATTTTAGAACTCAAATATATATATATATATATATATATATGTATAAATATATATATATATATATATGTATAATTATATATATATATAAATATATATATATATATATATATATATATATATATATATATATATATGCATTAAACGTCTGCTTTAAAGAAGTATAAGTCAGCTTCCACTGAATAGGCTAAATTAAACGGTATCCTTACAGGGAAACACTAACATGAAAGTATAGCAGACAAATGATAATAACATCTAAATCTTAAACGTTACAGACCTACAAGAATGCTATTTCAAAATTAACCGTGATGGATCCCCGAACATACTATATAACAGACAAGGCAACGAACTTAAACTTTAGTTTTCTAATGTTTTAACCTCTCTCAAATAAATTATGCCCAGTCAATATAGTCGTTTAGTTATAGAACTCCTTTTTCTGACTGAACGTGACGAAACGATTGATGTGCACTAATTCTAATAGAGACGTGAGGGCGCATCTCTAACCGTATAGAACCTATTGAGATAATTAAAGTGGAGAAATCCTCCTACAATTAGATAAATTATCGCTTATCGATTGTTACACATTCATTGTCTTCAATCTGTCATTTTCGTTTCTTGGAAATATGTTCCATTATTTTAGTGTTTAAAACATTCCTTTGTTCGTCTTCTTTTAGTTGCCCTCGACAGTTGCAGATTATTTTCTGTTCTTCCTTTTTCTCGCTCATTTATTCTGTTTCGCTATGTGTTACTTCATTGTGATCTTTTTCGGTTCTTCTGTCCGTTTAAATTTCTTTCAATTATTCTAACAATTTTATCTATTTGCTTCATATCCTGAATCTCCTGTACACCGTTTTCCTGTAATGTCGCTTTTTTCTGGCTTAAAATCGCATACCTCTGTCGATCCGCCGGTTGCCTTTTACGTTGGCTTATCGCATATAAGTAATTTCTATCGTTAAACTCACAGACCGAATTGCCGTATCATAAGTGTATTGATTTCTGTTATTCAAAACGATATTTTTCTCAAACAAAGCACTTGACGTTGCAGTATTTCAGAATCAGCTCATTTATTCCAAACATTAACCATAACCCTAATCCTAACCCTAACCCTGCAGTAATTCTCTTCATTTTTTGAAAATTCTCAGGCTAGATTATTAAATCTGCAAAAGAGGGTTTTGACTATCTTTAAAATAGAAATCCTTAGTGTATCGGCAAAAAGATTGTCGCTTATTATGTATTTATCTATTTATGTTTATGCTAACATTGACCTTAAACGGAAAATGTAATATTTTATTAAACATCCCGAAATGAAAAGAAAATATTTATTTTTACTGTATTATTCTATTTCGAGTAGTATCTTCTTAATCTTTGATTTTCTGTAAATTAAGGTCCAGCATTTCCATAAGATCATTTTAGTTCGCACTTAGTTAGTTCTACTATAATCTAATACGTACGTATTTATAATAGTTTGTCAAAAACTACTTGTCAGGTAAAGAAATAGTAAAACACTCTATTACATAGACAACAATACTTTCAATGATTCTTTGATATATATATATATATATATATATATATATATATATATATATATATATATATATATATAATGAATTGTATGGGGAACATACTATATAAAATGGTGTCATAAAAGTATGTTGATTAAAAGAAAGTTTGCCATTTGTACAAATTCAGATCAACATATTTTTAATCTTTTTGATTATATTTTGTCTGATATAGATAAGGTTGTGTTGTCTAGAGGTTTTGACTTTTGCATTCCTCCATCAGGCATTGATAGGACCGGAATTTTTGCCGAGTATAAATTGATGTTCTCCCGTTAAGAATCCTTTGCCCTTCTTCTAATGAATCTATAAGTCAGCTTAAAGCCCGTCTTAACGAATATTCTCATTCTTTTGTGAATTCTACGGTACGCTCTGACGAATCTTTTAGGCAAAACAACCATTTTTAAGCTGCCAAATTGCTCAAGACGAGGACTGACATTTATATTACCAAACCTGATAAAGGTTCAGGTGTCGTAATTCTCAATCGAGCCGATTATATTTCCAAAATGGCTATCATTTTAGAGGACACAAGTAAATTTCAATTATTGGGTGACTTGACGGCGGATCACACTTTAAGGACTGAAATTAAATTCCAGAAAAATGTTCTACAATTTCATGAAAATAACTTTTTCTCTAAAGATGTCTATTCTTTGATTTGTCCTCTCGGCTCCCAGCGGCCCAGGATGTATGCATTGCCTAAGATCCACAAACCAAATTCCGCCCTTAGACCCATCTTGTCCATGGTCGGGTCTGTCCAACATGGATTAGCTAAATGGCTTGTTGAAATCTTAGATCCTGTTTTAAAATGTTATTCAATTCATTGTATTTCTGACTCTTTCCATTTTGCTTCTTTCATGCGCAATCTAAGCCCGTCCATTGATACTGAATTTTTCGTTTCTTTTGATGTATCCAGTTTATACACAAATGTCCCTCTGGACGAAACGAAAGACATTTGTGCCGATTATTTGTATCGAGGTCCTACAGAGACCCATACATTTTCCGAGAATGTTTTCGTCGAACTGATGGAGTTGGCCACTAAGTCTGTCGCCTTCAGCTTTGATGATTTGATGTATAGACAGATTGACGGTGTCTCGATGGGTAGTCTTCTTGGTCCTAGCATCGCAAACATTTTCGTTGGTTTCTATAAACGTCTACTGCTGTAGAATGTGTCTAAGCCGTGCTGTTATGTACGGTACGTGGACGACACTTTTGCTTCCTTTCGATCTCGTGATGCGGCTTGTTTTGTTTTTCCACACTTAAATTTGCTCCACCCATCGTTACAATTTACAATGGAGGAAGAAAGGGACAATATGTTGCCATTCCTCGATGTACTCGTGGAGCGCACTCCTTCTTCTTTTGTTACGAGCGTTTATAGGAAGCCCACTTTTACTGGAATTTACCTTAGTTGGGATTCTTTTGCCCCTAGACGTAGAAAGAAGGAGCTTATTAGAACTCTTACCCACCGAGTTTTGATGATCTGTTCTAGTACTAAATTGACGTCTGAACTTGATAAAATCAAGCACATTTTTCTCTGTAATGGATACCCCGAGCATGTTGTCTCGCATGTTATCCGAAGCAAGGTTGATAACTTTAGTAGAACTAAGGTATTTGGTTCTCTTCGATGCCCCATTTATCTTAAACTTCCGTGGTGGGGCTCTTACATCCAACCTTTGGCAGATAAGATATCTTCCTCGGTGACACATTGCTTTAATGCTGCCAATATGCGCATTATTCTTTCCCCTCCTTTCGCAAGGACGTCTTGCCTACCAATGAGCAAAGTTACGTTATTTATCATTTTCAATGTCAGTGCGACGCTGACTATGTAGGAAAGACTATTCAGCGATTGTCGGTGAGAGTGGCTCAACATGTGCCCGGATGTGTCCGCCAACATGAACCGGTCCCGTTATCCGGGTGTTCACAAGCGTAGGAGTCTGCTATAGGCCCCCACCTACTGGACAAAAGAAGCTGTCGTGATTATTATTCTGATAATACATTCTCCATTGTGAACAGAGCATGACACCGCTTCCATCTGGACATATTGGAAGCCATCATCATAAATTCACGACGTCCTACTCTCTGTAGACAAAGACAATTAAAGCATTCTCTACAGATATTTGGGGATTCGTGGTCGTCCATAGGTTGATTTAAATTTTTTCCATTTTACTTGTTTTTTTTAAATTTATATATACAATTTCGCACGTATATCACCTGTAACAATCTGCTTGTAACTGGATTTTACACTAATTCATGGTTTTTGTGTATTTTATTTATTCTACCGACGATTCCCATGACAAGAGTCCGTTGAAAGGCGCCTTGTAACTTTTAGCTGTGTTTTTTTTTTAAATTGCGAATGTGTGAACTTTAGTTTTTATTCGTGAATTCTGACATCATACATAACAGTTTTTTTATATATATTTTTTTTCTATTTCATTTCATATAATATGTTCCCCATACAATTCATTATTTATTTTGCGGTGTGACACCATTTTGTCTCTTCATATATATATATATATATATATATATATATATATATATATATATATATATATATATATATATATATATATATATATGCGTATCTATGTTAACATTGTATTAGAGCTAACTGAAAATTGTGATATATTTTCTATTTAATAACCCGTCGAACCATTTAATAGGGTAAAAAGTCAACGGGAACTGCAGCATAGAAGATCATAACAGGCATGACTGACTGTGTCCGTACATCAAATTCGTTGTGAAGCTGAAAAAAAGAGTACGGCAAGATTCAAGCAATGTATTTCGGGCGTTGCCTTGAAACATGGAAGTCGGAGTGGCAAATATGAAGACAGAGGGTCATCTGAGCTAATTGCTTACCACCAAGTCCGAAAACAACCGCCTTACGTTAGAAAGAAATCAAATGAAGTTCAAACACCTCGTCAAGGCAAGAATGCGATGTCATGAGACACACTTCTACGATGAGAAGTTTCACAACCGGCAGAACAAGTGGCTAGTTGACAGTTCGTACTGAATCCTACGTGTCATGAAGATAATGTGTCTTCAAAACATTAGTTTTGTTTTATTTTACGGCATGCCAACCCTTTTAAGTCATTTAATGCCGAATCCATATATATTAGAAAGCAGATTTTATGCTTGAAGTTTATAATATTTTATAATGTTCAGCACAGATTTTGATGACTTTATTTTATAATATTTTTAAATTTATTAAGTAAACAGTTTGCAATTCATTAATTTTCCTTATGGAGTTTGGTTTATTGAAAGTATAGATATTATATGTTTGGGTTTAAACCCACCGTTTTCAAGAAAATACATTTTTCAAAAACTTAGTTCACTCCAAACAAGGCAAGTTGCAACTGTAGATGTGAGGAGCTACTAAGAATTAGGGCGATAGTTCAGGAGATCATCAAAAATAGGGAGCTGTCCACATTAGTTTTACAATTCTGCATTTCGGTAAAGTCAGAGAGGGAGTTCTAATGGCCGGCAACTTGAGGACATACAATATTGGAGTAGAAGGCTTTCCAGTATCTGGGAACATCCACAGTGAATGAATGGCATGTAGATGATAGTCAGGTTGGTCGAGTGTGATTACGTCTAGGGGTCACCAGAGCAGCAAGTTGATCGGAGCACATTCCATTGAAGTACTTGCAAAACAAGCACAAGGATGCAACATTGCAGCGATTTACAGGGGCTGGAGGTTGGTGGATAGTGAGGGACCTATTAGATTAAAGGCTCGTTTTTGGACCTTATCTTATAGGAAGAGACTAGGGGATAGTGCAGAGGATTAGATGTGACAACACTACTCTATGCATTTGCAGCTTGTGGCTTTGTAGATATATAGAGTACCCTAAGAAGTGTTCTAGCACGGTGAATAGAGCCCACCTTATTAAAGCAGCTTCGGCAATGCATCATATATATTCGTTCCATTTTATGTGACCTGTGAATGTTAGGCGGAGTTGTTTGAACATTTCACTCTTAGGTAAGGTGATTTTTGCCATCACAATCGGTGGTTAAAGAGGTTTCTTGTAGCTGTTCAGAGAAAGGAGCTTATTGTTAGCATCATTAAATGTTACCATCTATTAATGACCCCATTCCACTACAGACTGAAGGTCACTTTTTAAGGATTCAGCAATTGATTCGGATATGTGCGCGCCCGTTTTTCCCACGTTACGAGCGTAGAACGTGTGGTCGTCAGCAAATATAACCATCTCAGACTATGTCATCGGGAAGGTCGTTTACTACTATCAGGAACAATAAAGGATCAAGGTCCGATACGTAGTATAGACCTGCATTTATGTCAGGACTATCTGGATTTTCTTTTGGTTAGGAGCATCTAATGATATTTAATATTCGTCTAGTAATACCATATAATACATTTTGTAAGAGAGTCTCTTTATTCCCGACCTTGTTAATGACTTTGGATATATAAAACGATACCGCCCTAGCTTCACCTGCTTAGACCATGTTATATGCGTTCAGAGATGGCCGTTAGGATATCTGCAGTCGATCGTACTTTACTAAATCCATACTGATGGCCAGAAAGAAGTTTAACATTAACGAGGTGACGGGCTATCGCTGGAGTGATTAAGGATTCAACGGTTTTTTGCGAAGAGCGGGAGTAGACTGATCGGGCGATGATTCTGAGTGTCAGTTCAATCTCCAGAATTTGTTAAGACTGGTATCACATTGGCAATATTCCAGCTATCATGGAATCAATATTCGGCAAAGCTATGGTTGTAGAATGTGGGGAGGCCGTAGTCTAGTTCAGCAGAGCATTTCTTTATTACTATTACTTGTATGAAATTAGTTCTACATGCTTTGGAGATGTTACTGATTTTTATGATAGCATTAGATGAGATTATGCTTGCGGAATCCAAAGTGAGGTTTGACATTATGAGTTATTTTCTAAAGTCTTTAAATAGTTAATTCATAGTACAAACATTGTATCATTTTCCTCGCATGGCAGCCAAATGAACACATTCTAACATAATGTGTTTCAATGTGTATGACAATTAACAAGGTCGTCCTTTCTTCTCAAGCAGGAATGACCGCGTTGCATTTGTGCGGCTAATACGGAGTTGAGAGAGGGGGAATTCCCCCTTTTGTGACGTTCTACAGCGCTGCCTCTATTATCCAAAATCAGGTTGTATTGTCAACAATTTATTGAACGTAGTACTGCTCCATTTTTTCGGTTATATACTTAGATGTTTGTCTTACCGTTTGTTTAGGGAAATTTTAAATTGTTGTTGAGGAGCGGTTTGAGCTGCTGAGTACGCCTTAGCATTGACTTCAGATTCCTATGTAACTTAGGATCCGACAAAATATAATATATTTGGTGTTCAGCAATAGTGTAATTTTACATAATAGTTTGATGATCAGTAGGTTATCCAGATTTCTATTTTTCAAGATTGTTAATACGGATAAAGAGACGGAAAGGATAATAAAGTTGCTCTTTTTACTCTGAGATATAATATTGACTGCTAAATCTATGCCATTGGATTCTGCACTGAAAATAGATGCTTATTTAGGAGGATATTTTTGGATAATTTTGTTATAAACGTATAGCTGTACATCAATCTGTGTCCTTAGATTCGTATGTAAATATAGCTGTATATTTGGGATAACAATCTAAGATTTCATTTAGTGTTTTTATGAAAAATGATAGGATGTGTGATAGTTTTATTAAGTTTATTTATTTCCAAGTTTACTTTTGGTTGTGTTTTTCTCACAGTGATGTTGTAAGATAGATGGGATCATGCATTTGATTGAGTAGGATGTTGGTTTCTTTGATTAATTTTACTATTAAAGATTAGGAGGGCTTATTTGAATATATTTTCCTTTGGTAGTGTTCTTTATAATTTGGTATGAATAGGGTATGTTGAGTTTAGTAAGTATTCTTTTTCTGTATATACTTGTGTAAGGCTAGTCTATGTCTTTTTAGGGTTATGTGCTTCTGTGTACAAACTTTCAACAGGAGAAGTTTGAAGTCTCCCATCTCCATCGCAGTCCTTGTTGGTAAACAGTTGCTAAGGTTGGTAGGTAAGATTTTCGGGTGGATTGATAGATTAAGCGAACACTGTCTAATTTTGATCTGATTAGGGATAACACTCTACCAGGAGCAGGTACAACACATTAATATGGTTTGGAAAGTCGATAGCCAGTCTGATCCAGCCAGTGTCTACTCGTACATTTTACATTAAAATGAAATTGATATAATAAAAAGTCGCCATAAACTAGAAAATGCAAGTTTTTTTAACTTCTGAATTTTTCGCGGCATTCTTGGCATATTTTGATGTCTAACGCAGATGCCCGATCCCGAAATTCCCGAAATACAGATGGATAAGTTGGCTTTCGAAAAAACCAAAGTTCAAATATTTGAAAAATTTGTTTTTTTCGAAAGCCAACTTATCCATCTTTATTTCTCCTCTGATGATAAGATTTCGATCTTTGAAAAGCCTTGGCTTAAGGAAAGAATAATACACACTAGTTTATTACTGAATACACCTTGCATTGAACAATTGAAATTTGAAATAAATTTGGACAATCGTCGCCTATTTATCACTCTTTTTTCTTCTATCTCTACAATTGCTCGATCTCGTATATTGAGCTAATCTTCTTCACAATAGGTTCCATCTACTAAAAGTTTTTACTTTGGTTTATATTTGATCCTATATATATATATATATATATATATATATATATATATATATATATATATATATATATGTATATATATATATATATATATATATATATGGGAAAATGAAAAAGGAAAATCAAAAAATAGATGTTTTTATGTGTACATCAACCATTCGTCTTTATTTATAAGACTTCATCAGAGTAATAATATAAAGAAAAATGTCATGCAAGTACAAACACATATAGGGTTGACATATGGAAAAAGGAAGAAAATAGTAGCCACTACTGGAGAAAACAGTAGGGTAGGCGTCCGTGCTTGGTGGAGTCAATAATTATTTTTGGGTTTTCCTTTTTTATTTTCCCATTACGTCGGATTACCTTCATGCTTCTCTTCCCTATATATATATATATATATATATAAAGTAAAGCATGTAATATAAGTAATATGATATATATAGGTATATATATATAATAAAATACCTTCATTATAATATATAGTTGGGAAACTTTAAAAAATCACCTTTTACCAATCAACACTTATGTTAGTAATGAAATAATCAGGCAAATTGTGAAAGACAGCTGCTATATTTATTTTTGCTTTTAAGATGTTTACTTTTACGAAGACAGTTAAGAATATTGTGAATTAAATATCGACTCTTGACAGGACAATATCGCAAATCATCTGTTTTCCCTCTTCGACTATATTCACTGAACGTTATATGAAAACGTAAGCATGCTGTATTCGTTATCTATTCAACTGTTCTTCTTATACAGCCAAAACACCTGCGCAGGTCATTGTTATGTATTTGGAGGGGGGGTAAAGGCATTGACACTGCAACAAGAGACACGTAAAAAAAGTCCCTCGACAAGCAGTGACACACATCGGTATACTCCCATGCATTCCGAACACAACGCCTAACGCGTCATGTGCAATCGGTGCTCGCCAATGCACATGTACCCTAGTTCGTAGATGTTTCAACTATTTCACACCTTATTAACGAGAGCACATGCACACATACGTCTGTATATACACAATCTCACTAACACAACCAATGGGATCTTATATACACGCATTGTAATGCCTATCGCACTTACAATAACGCAAACACACGAACCGACAGCCGCAACACACATATGTAATCAATTTGTCTCCTTTAACGAAACACATCTATTTCATACAGGAACGTTTGTTGGGAACTTTTAACTGGTATTCTTGTTAAAGATTTGTTGAATAAAATCATTTTTTTTATTAATAGATGTCATTCTTTCATTTGCCATTGTTCTTCCCTTTACACGTACTTAATGTTGGCTTTTCAGGTAAAACTCTGTCTGCATTTCTGTCCTTATTTCGTCTTTGCCTTAAAGCTGGCCAGTTACACGTAACTAATAGCTTAATTTTATTCTAGTAAATGCTACTACTAAAATCATATAGGATCACAGTAAAAAAACATATATCTCCCTCAGATTTCTTAGAGAGAACCGTGATATAATAATACTTTTATAAAACAAATGTATGCAGACAATCAGAGCATCTCGTTTATATATCGAGGAAAGGGAAAGAAAAATCAAAGAGGATACATCAAGTCGAATTAACATTCTGAAGTAGAAAACAAATCTGCCGCTGCAGCCTCCAGCCGACCATCATTTTTATTTAAAGGGAAGGATCGCTTGAATTCATGGGCTTCTTTCGAACCACAGGGGTGATATTTTAGACGCTCATACATTTAGCGTCAAACTATCGAAAACAGACGTTAAGGTCGACGGAAAGTAGAGACTTGGTAGATGGGCGATTTAAATGGTGCCTACGTAGTGTTTATGGCTGCCGACAGGGGGCGCTTTTATCCTAACAATCTTTTGTTTATATTGTGGTGAATTGCTTTTTTTTCTTTTCAGAAAATGAATCTTTCTTGTAGTCAAGGGTCGTGCTTACAGGTTAACCTTTCTCTTAGTTGAATTATTCGTGTCTGCTGCTACGCACATTTCATTCGACGGCTTCCTTTTTCTGTATACTTTTGTGTTTATTTACCTTTGCTTTCTTGCATTTTTTTACTCAAACTTTGTTTTATCTGATCGAACATTCATTTCGTTGGGTCTCATTAAATAGATTCCTTTTATTTTCGGATTCAGTTTGTTCTTTACTCTTTTATTTAATTTTACTATTCTATTCCTCATTCTCCATTCTCTATGCACACACCCCCCCCACACACACACACACATATATATATATATATATATATATATGTATATGTATATATACACCTTGTATGCGAGATGTACTTGATTATTTATTTTATTTCTTGGTATGATCATTTTGTAATCCATTATTTGGAATATTTTTCTTTTACTTAGAATCAACACAGCTACCGCCACACATACGTATATATATATATATATATATATATATATATATATATATATATATATATATATATAATCAATAAACTTGTTGTTTATAAATCCATGTGTCAATGTGGAGCTGACTACGTTGGTAAGACATCCCAAAGATTAGAAATTACAATATCCCAACACATACCACGTGATATTCGCTTGCACAAGGTTTCGAGATCATCTGGGAACTTTCAGGCACAGGAATCGGCCATCGGTAATCACCTCCTTAGTACAAAGAGTTGTTTAGACAACTCTTCCCATTGGTGGTTTTCTGTTTTACACAGTGCCAGGTCGAACTACCATCTTTATATTATTGAGGCGTTAGTTATTAACAATTCCCGACCTAGCCTGTGTAGACAAAATATTTTGAAGCATCAGTTAGAGATCTTTAATGATTCAAAGCCACCATAACGTTGAGAGATTTACTTTTTTCTCTCTCTCAATCTTTTTCTCCAACTTAAACAATTTTTCCCTCTCATATCTTATTCGATTTTCTTAGTTTTTAATTAATCATTCTGACGTTTCCTCTTAGAGGGTCAGACGATAAGGCCTTAAGGAAAATTTTAACATTTTTTTTTTTTACCCGCCCGTTTCATCGATTAAAAAATGTTTCCTCTGAAATGTATCCTACGATTTTGTTGTACGCGAAATTTACTTACACACATATATATATATATATATATATATATATATATATATATATATATATATATATATATGCATATATATATGCATGCATTTGTAATTTTTACTATAAAAAACGATGTGTTGAAACGTTTACAATGTTGATATTAGCCATATTCTATAAATGAATACTCACTATGCAACATTCACGATAATACGTCTCTCATATGCATCAATGATTTTCCTGGAGATAAAGTGTCAGTACGCTTTCCCACATTTATTGTACGCTGCATTGTATCAGAGTAACGCACATGGGATTCTCAAACCACCAGTCAAATATTAGTTTTCGCTTATAACGGACATACTAGCATTGTCAGGAAGCAGAACAAATCTACTAGAGGATATTTTTTTCTCACTATATATTTTCACGCTAATAACAGCCAGGGATGATTCCCTGTGAAAAAAAGTTGGTACTTCTCCTAGTCTGAGTTTATGTTTCCCGAGATTTCCAGTACAATCTATCTTTTGTCAATCTTAATCGCCACTCGTTTTGCGTTCTCGCATCAACCGCGGATGTCTTTCTGTAGCACGTGAGTGAGAATATATGGTAATTTACCTCGCTTAATGTATCCTCTTCGCCCTTACATGTTTAATGGCAAACACCACTCTCGGTGCCATGTGTGATTTTCTATGCGAACGTTACAGTCTCACAAAAAGACACTTTTCTTATATACCTAGTGACAGCCATCGTTTCACTGGATTGATAAAGATATATTAACCGCTTCACAAATATGCATGAGATCATTGCACAATGTCATACGAATGTTCTGATTATAGTTTCAATTATAGTATACGTACTATCGAATAATTATTAATATCATCATTATTACTATTAGATGTGTGATGTGGTATGCGTTTAGATTTTTCAGAAAGTTTCAATTGAGTTGTTCGATTACCGATAACATGCATACGCCCTTCTTTTATATATGTATACCACTTCTTTGCTAAGTATAACAATGCATCTTCCGATCGCCTTGTGTGATAATATTCGTCCAAACTGTTATGTGCTATAGAATGTGTTTGACGATAATCGCCATAAGAACAAACACTATCTGCAAACTCTAGAGGGTTTATACCATTGTTAGATCAGCTGTGTTATTTCTATTCTCATTCATATTAAGCAATTTTACTTGTGAATAGAGTGACTTTTCGCCACGGAAAGACAGTAAGTCACAATAGAGAGGCGAACTATATACCATAGTTACCGAAAAGTGTTGAGACACAGCACATAGGGCTGACTGCATGTGCGCCAATTAAGTCCGCCAAAGAAGCCGACGCCGAATAGATACTACCCTTCTGCATGAATCTTTTGTAAAAACTAACTATATACATTATTACGTATTTTCATTAAATCCACATCAAACTATAATTGATTTTTCAAAACATGACGAAGTAAACATATTTAAAACAATATTTTTTTTAATATAAGGCAAGTACATGTCAGTCAATTTTTCGAGTTCTAAAACTCACAATAGATGTGTCAAATAGTCTACAACAGGTTTCATTTTCTGCAATAAACTAATTCCGGCCAATTACAGGTCGGGTCTGCTTGTTTTAGATAACATTTTAAGGTCGTAATTCCGTATCTGTTCTTGATTTCGATATGAAGATTCCGTTCGATTTTTAGTTTCTAAAATTTGTAAAGAAAGACCTGAAACATGTTGAAAATTATACCAACTTAAACGTTGTTAATATAACTACCAAGGTGAGAATAGTAGTCCGAATAGTCGAAATAATACAGCTAATGAAATAGTTTGGGACTTTGAATTGCATACATTTTCCGCACTGCTATCATGTATGCCCCGATAATTACGTAAGTACGTCAAAATAAGGACACATAAAACTAAACCATGACGAATTCTGAACATTATTTTGTGAAATAAAACAAGAAGTTCGTCTTACGAAACATCAGATTCATTTTGTCAGTTACCATGACCTGTTCATTCATCATGTCTACTCTTATTATTTTTATTTGCATCAGAAAATAAGAAAGAAATGTTCTATGCATATTTTGTTGATACTAATACTACGACTACTACTATTACCACTACTACAACTACTACTACTACTAATAATAATAATACTAACAATGAACTATTTATTTGTTTTTCCTATCGCTTGTTTACGGTGGATCACTCACTGTTTTAACTGCTGCAGCGGGCAAGTTGTTTGATTTAATGGATAAGCGCCTTCGTTTTTTGAAAAAAAAAACAAACAGAAGAGGATGATAATACTAACAATACTCCCAGCCACGGGGCAACTGACATAAGTGTAGATGATCTCCAGTATCCAGAGCGAGAATAGCGAACCCCTGATGGAATGCTACGGCAGTTTTAAATACCAGGTTGACATCTAGCGGAGTTTAACTGCAGTGCATGGCCAGAGGTGTGTCTTAAGCTTTAGTTAACAACGCTCGTAGAGATGATATCCCAATAAAAATACTATTTAAAAGAAACCTTACACAAACAATTCCTAGTATTATTTAAACATGAGTATTCAAAAATATCAAACCGAAAACGACGTGTGTATATGAACACATATTTATAATTATGCATATATATACAGGGTGGGCCAAAATAAGGGTCCTATCTTTAAATTTGAATAACTTGAATTTGAATAACTTCCACAAAATAAAAGTTAAACTCACCAAACTTTATGTGTGTGTAGACTGACCCTTCCGAGATTTTTTGAAATAAACAAAACAAATTTTAGCCGAAAAACATTTCTTAAAACTTACAAAAACTAAAGTATTGTTTTTTACACTGTTTTGAGTTTTTTAAGTAAAAATAATGTTTTCTAAATGCGGGTACGTTCCTTAGGGCTAATACGGCTCATGCTTGCTTCGGAATGGGTCCTTTACTTATTCTAAAAAAAAAAAAAATCAATAAATAAAAAAGTTATGAATTTTTAAAAATAGGACCCTTATTTTTGCCCACCATGTATATATATATATATATATATATATATATATATATATATATATATATATATATATATATATATATGTATATATATGAGGTTTATTCTTCCCTAATTGTTACATTGTTTTACCTGTCATTGACGTATCTCTGATTGCTTGCTTTTTATAAACACTATGTTTAGTCTCCTTTTAACAGCTTATCATATCAAAGAACTTTAAGATATTTAATTGTTAATAAAAGAGACAAGAGATATATTAAGACGGCCAATTTTATAATGTGTTTTTAAAGGAACTCCAATCTTTAATATTTATTTTACTTTTGAAATTAAATTCGTAGAGGTTCTGTTTGATTTTGCAAATAAGAGATAATATTATTTTCTAATATGATGGCACCAAATGTTATTCGAATGTGGTAAGTGCATAATTTAGAACTCATGAATGCTTGCCATATATTACTAGATGTAGGCGACAAATATCATATGACTATTATTCTTAATAGTTTAGCATTTTGTCTACTCAGGATTAATGGTGATTTGCCATTAATCATTGCTGCGATTATCAATGGTAAAATATAATACTAAAACTTCAGTTGCCACTAAATCGCAACAGTGTTGCTATGACGACAACAAATCCGCTTCACAAGACATTAATTCTGATACGTCGAAATACAATTATTTGTTTTTAAATTAATGTCTTATTTTTCCTTCCGTTTTTATCTCATCGTTTCTTACCCGTTTTCTATTGCCCTTTTTTCATCTTTCCTCATCGTTTCTTTGTGTACCTTAAAGAATATGTCTATTGCAACGTTGCATTTGTTTTATTTTCTGCATATTTTGAACTTGTATACCTATTTGACTAAGCGAAATATCAAATCGGAACGTAGAGGTAGAATCTTATCGGATGTGTTTGGGTTTAGTTGAGCACAAATGCATTTGAGAAAATTATGAAACCACAATTCACGTCAACTCTGTGAGAAAAGCAACTTTCAATGAATAATATGAAATGAAAACGTGGCAATAGCTATTCTGTTTCACGATTACATGTCCAGAACAAATTGATATATGGTCAAAATATTAATCCGAACGTTGTTTTTTGTTAGTGTTTGTTTTTTTTCTAATTTACATTAACTTCTCTGTTTTCCTATTAATCTGTTCTTCAGATATAAATGGGTTTCTCAACATGTTCCTCTGGTTTTGTATTCTGCAATACAGGTACTAAAACACGAGTTCTTAATACTACAAACCTTCTGACTCTTTGAGGGGCCCAACATATTCTGAAGTCCTCAAAAGAAATTCTGCTTTACAAATTTAACTTTTCTATTTGTAATTGACTAACGAATAGGCAGACTCACGATCTGTCGGGCAGAAATACATCTCTCTATATTTATTATTTGTGTGAGATTCTATTGATTAATATCCTGCTTGATTAATATTTCTTTTTTTCTTTTTCCTTATATATTTTTTATCATTTGTAATCGTTTTTCTTTTTACTAGTTTTTATTTTGATTTATGTTGTCCTCATTTAATCTTTATTTTCATCTTCACTTTATTAGAATATTTTTTTAAATATCCTCTTTTCTTTTCGTTTTCTTAAGAATGACTGTAGTCTTCGTAATGTTCTTGTAGCGTAAAATTCCTTTTCGCATTGCTGATGTTAAAGGAGGCTTTCAAATGCACAGTACTAATCTTGGATCGAAATGCCTGACGCAAATGAAAAGAAAAGCACGGGAAAAAAGAAGTCTGCGATAACGAAGTGATTAAAGACACGCGCCACGGCGATAAATGAAAGGCGGAATTGAACGGAGACTACACACTCAAAGAAGGTCGAAATACATTGCTAAAAAATGACAAAAATAAAATACTACAAATAAAACTAATATCCACTCCAGACAAGCGAAAGACCCATTTAGTAATGTGTGAGAATAAGAATTGGATTGTGTACATACTCCAAAAACATAACATTGACCAAAGATTAAGGAAACAACACAAAAACTACCATCTCATCTATGTAGAAAAATACAGAAAAATATTTCGTATTCGTTAGTGTAAACTTCTTATAAAAAATATTTCGAACCATACTGTGTTAAATCTGAAAGTATACATGTATGTAGTGTTTCAAGCGTCTAAAAGAATATCATGCAGTGGATAGGATGCATGAATAATGCTTTAGACCAATTAAAAAATAATATATTTATTTATAAACCTACACTGTGTAAGTTATATGAATTCATTACACAGGGTTTAGGAAATTCGTAATCCATCTTTATGCAAATATGCTGATATCAAATTCGAAATTTGGGACTGCTTATTGAACTCTCTGTTTATGTGTATTGAAACTACACTTATTAGAGGAAAGTAATGCAGTCTTTTTACAAGTTAAGTAGAATGGCCCCGCATTTACTCCATTTACCACTGGACGAGTTGTGATTCTAATTTGGTAGACATAACGTTCCTTCGTCTTAAATAATCTGTCCCGTGTGAGTGTGCAATTATAATTGCGGTACTAGTAGTAATATTACAGGAACTAAATTATGTGGTTATAATACATAAATCTTGCACTCACCACTTCATTAAAACGGTATCAATAAAACGTACAATTAAAGTATATGAGCAAATGTACCTAGACTCCCTTCCAGCTATCAGAATATCTATCATATTAAAATCAATCAACCAATTAATAAAAAAAAATGAATAACTTCAATAAAAATACAGATGAATAAAGTAATAAAAAGGTTGCAAATCGCAACGGCAGTACAACTACATAATCATTTAGAAAAATAAGGTTGAAATACATCACACGTATCTATCTCTCTACTTCTCTTTCTCTCTCTGTTTTATATATATATATATTTATTTATATGTAATATATATACAACACTTAATCTGTGTTGTCCTCAGTAAGAGGGGAAAACCTCCTTTTAGACTAAGGCAATTAACATTTTTATTCCAATCCAAAGTCCCCCTAACTTGGGTTGCTGCACAAAAAAAACAATATAGTCTCTAGCTCTTCCCTATAACAGAGGCAAGTAAATAGGATATATATATATATATATATATATATATATATATATATATATATATATATAGGGATACATATATATATGTATATATATATATTGTTACTAATGATGAGCGGTTTAATCGAAATGAGAGAAATACAATGTCTTCTAGAGACATTACATCAAATCAATTTAATCCTACGTCTTTATAATTGTCCTTTGATCCCAAGCAAATCATGACGGAAGAAATGTTGTATTTGAAATGCTGAACCGACCTCGTCAACATATCACCTACCGTTGCGTTCACCAGAAGCGAATCGTGTGTCTGATGAACGATAACAAACCCAGTTGCGCATCGTACCAAGAAGAAATTAATGACGCAGCTGGTTGCTGTCGTCTCTTAAAACATTTACGAACCTAATTGACCTTGCCTCAAAAGGCCAAGTAGCGACGACTTTTAACACTTATTTCTGGTTAGCGGCACCTCTTTCCGACGCTCCCATTCAAACCCCTTAGGCGAAGATATATTTAACATTGGCCAAACACCTGGAAATAGCTATTTACGTTCATGAGTGATGTGACCCCAAATCAGTGCAAAGTGTAATCGCCTGGAAACTCAATGAAACTCTTCACACACTCATTAACTTCGCCCACGCACATCGCCGAGAACATATAGAAATCGAATCAGCGAATTGAGCAGAGAGTTCCTGCCAGCCGAAGAGTAAATTTTTGTCGGTCGAGTCACCCGTCACCCAGCGTATGCGTAAGTTATGAAAATATATATATATATAATACAGTAGAACACCTGTCTGTCTGTCTGTCTGTCTGTCTGTCTGTCTGTCTGTGTTCATGTCTGCCCATGAATGCGAAGACATACTAGGGGGTTGTATATTAAATATAAGTGTATCCACATGTAAAATTTGCATGTACACATAATGGAAGTAATTATGCGTTTCAAGCTGTCCCTCAAATGAGATAATGACAATTTCTTACATGTTACACAATGGAATGTATCTATCATCAGACGGTAGGTTAAAAGTATTAACCTACACCTTAATAACTCAGTGGGTAAGATATCATGCTCACAATATCAAGGTACATGTTAAAGTAAACTCTCTTTTATATTATGTTGCATATAATGCTATCAAACACTTTAATCTGGGCAACGCTGAGTAACTCTACTAGTAAATAGAAAACTATTAGATACACTTGTTATGTCTAGCAACACTGATGTTTCCAAAACTAAAAGAAGAGCTATCTGAGTATTACTATATTTTATTTATAAAATTTATAGCCCCAGATATATTTTGAACCCTCTGAGAGAGGAAATAATAGTTTTCACTTAGAGTAAATCAGTAATCCTCCGTACATAATATATTTATGTTCGTGGCAAGTATCGATGTAAAATATCAAACTTAAGCAATGTACATGTATTACGTTATAATTACTTTACCGCCAGTGGCGTATTACTCAGTGAAATCGATTAGCTACTTGACTACTGATAACATTAAGATGTGTCTTGTTTTTCGGATGTTGAACTTCGGCGATACACGTGCTATGTCTAGCCACACTGACGAGTCGTAAACGAAAAAACAGCTGCCAGTGTGTGACTATGTATATATGTATCCGTATATGGCAGACTGTTAATGTTTATAAGTTTCATGCCGATGATGATATATAAGCACCTATACAAATTTATTCTTTTTTAGATAAAATAATTCGGTATTAATAGGAATCTTATCGTACTTGATGTTATAAATACAATTTCTCTGTGAATTAAAACACTATTATTACTAGTAGTACAACATGTGGCTTACTTCGGAAAGTGTGAAAAAAATGCCTATCACATTTCAAGTAGTGTTTGGTCTATTTAATTACAATTGTAATGTATTTGTGTTCTCAGATAAGCTGTCACAAGTAATCATTATTAGAAGGATAAACGGTGACTCTCATTGGAGTACAATATATATATATATATATATATATGTATATATATATATATATATATATATATATATATATATTTTAAAAAAACATTATTTCATACGTACATGAAAGTAATCCATGGACACGTGTTTCTGGCTCACAGCCGTCATCAGCATGGTTAACTTACACAGAGAGCAAACCTTCGATATTGATGTCTATAGTCCAGCATTTTACCATCGGACTAAGACGCTCTGTCTAGAAATATGTACGATTTTTATCACCTAAATATTTAATGTATTTTTATGTAATTATTTTTATTGGTGATTGCAGCGTTCGTTGTTTTTTGCTTACTATTATTTCGATTGTCTCACTTCCTAAGTGATTATTTCGAAGTTTTTATTTTCTTCTTTCGATATGGATGGTGCTCTTCCTCCACCCTTTTTCCATTACCCTTTTTTGGAACAGCATCATATGTCGGTGCTATTTAAAGTGTATGCCTGTTTTACGGGGGTTTGAGGGGGTTGTATTTTATTTGCTTATCCACTCTGACAGCTTCAGTTTCGTTTCCATTGCTCCGTAGAACGCTCTATCCATGTATCTAGCGGTGCGTACACAGCGCTACACTGCCCTTGTTTATTCGTGATTGGTCAGTACTTTTCAGTCGTGTGAGTTACTTTCTGAACACGAAATATTTCGCTGTTTTTGTCAGTGCCGTTGTTTGTATGGTGTTTATATTATGTATGATCCAAATCCTCCTCCTCTTTTATGTGTTCTTTTAAAAATCGAAACTGTCTCTTTTTCTAGTATTATTTGGTTGTATCTATCTTCTTCAAGTTCGATATTCCCTTCTTTTATTTTGTCTAACTCGATGTATTTTCTGCTTCCTTGAGTTGCACTTTCTCAATTGCTGCGACGAGAAAATATACAGTTTGACTTATTTTCTTGTAAACTATTATCACGTCCGTTGTTTTTTTTTGCTGCAAATAATGTTTTAGTTAGTAAGAATGGCTCGGGATTATGCATTTGTCTTTAACTGGATGTTTAAAGTTGATTCGTTTGAATAATTCAAGATTGAACACATTCCAACGCAGTTATTCCTGTTTTGTATAGTTTTATGTTAATTGATAGCGTTCTATCTAATATAGCTTTTAAATACTACGTTCTAGTCGTTGTCTTATTATTATTATTATTATTATTATTATTATGGTTGTTATTATTATTATTATTATTATTATTATTTACAATTATCATGTTAATTACATTTATCAAATCCATGTTCGTGCATGTTTATCGCAGACAATTATAAATTACTTTATTTCCGGCTATAAATACCTGACTATCAATTGAATGAACGTTATTAACTGAATGTTTTGATTTGAAAAGGAATGTCCTAAAGTACTCATTATTTTTTAACGATGCATGATGTATACAAATCGCTTCTCTGAAACGAAAATGTTCACTTATCATGAAGGTGATTCCAACCTTTGAATTGGATGCATGTTAATTGTAATACATAAAATCGATTCACAATGATATTTACTAAAGATCTTGCGATTCAAATTCTGCAAAGATTAATACATCATAACTCAAACGTAATATTCGGAACACATTTTCTCAATTCACATCTTGAAACAAAATAATTGTATTTTTTTTTCATGATGCAACATCATCCATCTTCTTTTGCTAAATATGTTTCGACACAGTCGTTAACAATGAATAAATACATTTCAGTTAACATATTGATGAGATATCAATGCACAGATATAATTATGTTACATATGTCATCTTCTAATTGGAAAACATGCTTCCTAAATTGGTTAGTGTTACAATTATTTTTGAACTAATACAGTCTTATCTACAAACATTCTTCATGTTAGATAATGGCCCTATGGGGATGGACGTGTCTGTTGGAGATCGGGTTTGACTTGCGCGATTTGTAGCGTGCACGTGCAAGTTGGTGCGATGTGTTCTCACAATTTGCGGGGACAGTTGACGAGACCTTGGGGTCGAGGGGGGTTGTTAGGTCACACCTGCATGTTGATCACGAGATTTCGTGACGTCACAGTTTTTCCCGATGGGAAAACTGGAGTTGAGATTTCAGTTTGGCCTTGGAAGCCGAAGAGTCAACACGCTTTACCCATGTGGCGATTACAAGCTAGGGGATTTCGGATACCCCGAAATTGAGAGCCAAGCGATGTACTTCATCTTCCTTCCTTTACAAGTAGCTAAGTAGTTAGAAAAATAACTAGCGTAAACCTTTTTCTCTGCTACAACGAACTTGCCCAGTATCGACAAGCAGTATAGTAAATAAATGGCTCTAAATTTAAAAGGAGAAGCCGTTTTATAGTTTATTGTACGTGGGGGATTTGATTTCAGCCCACGAAGAAACCACCGGTATTATGAAAGAAGCGAGTGGAGTTGACGCTTGGCGAAGCGACAGACAGGTAGCAGTCGCGACACAAAGCAGGGACAAAAATGGTGGTGAAGAGGAGGGACGCACGGTTAGTACAAATAGTGTCCATAAAACGGCGAGGCAATGACAGTGAAGAAAGAGCCACGGTTAGTACGAACAGTTTCCCTGCAACGGGGAAACGCGAATAGAAGCGACACATCCTCCCGTTTCGGGATCAATAGACGAGAGTTCTACAACGACCAGAGATTCCTACATTCTACAAACGTATAATTAAACAAAGAATGTAACACTACGTTATTAATGTTGTTCAACCTATCCGACCATACTAATTACATCAGAATATAACATGTTTGATAATAGTAATTGGTTATATGTTACCCGATTATGAGAATGCGTGTCTTAAACGAACACTTTAACACAATATTGACTCGTCTAAATTTATTTAAATATTAAAGAATTTGCGATTCAATATGCATTGTGTTTCACTATTGTGGGACTTTGATTTCTTTTTTATCAACTACAACTATGTTTTCGCGCTTCGATATGCGTTATTCTAATCGACTTGCATTTTACCCGTAAATCGCTGTTTTTGTCAACACGTCAATACGAGAAAATGATGTGTGCCTAATTGAAGATCTGCAAAAAGAGTAACAGAAATCCAATGGGGTCGCATCTTATCGATTCCAATCGGAACAAAGTGAGTTGCTTTACGTTAAGCGATAGGAAAATCCAATGTATTTTTCTATTTACTTGACTGAACCAAAAGAGATTTGCCAGCTATAACACATATTGAAAAGCTATTTACTTGATTATCACATGCATGGGGCTACACCATGCCCTCGATATCAGAAATATTCGATCGTTTCAAAATAAAGGCAACTTATATCTTATCATATGAACGTATATATTCCAGTGCGTTCATCATATATGAATATATATTTGATTAAATAAGATTATATCTTTATTTATATGATGTTCGATATGTATACACGTTTATCAAGTTATATCTAACAGATTAACTCTTGAACAGACACACCGACCATTCCCAATTCTGGAACACGGTTGTAAGGCGTAAGATCCGTTAAAACACACTATAGCTAGATTAATTATTTTGTAGGCAAAGGGAGTAAAGAGGGTTTTGAATCCACACGTGAACATTAAGATAAATCTGATTTTTTGTGAAATTTTAACAATACGTATTAAATATAAATTAATAAATATTCCCGCAGTTAAGTTTTTTTGGTGTATTTGTAAATTCTTTTGTGGTGATAATATGGTCACAACCTACATTTAAAAATTTAAATATTATAGATTTCTATTAACATTGATTCATTGTTACAAAACACTTACTAAACAAAATTCCCTGAATTTCAATTTCATTTTAAGACAACTTAAGCATACTCTTTTACTTTAGATGTTTTCCTCAATTCAAAACCATCTAATTATTTTTATCAAAATTGGAATAAGCATTCACGAGATAAAGTTAGCAAGATTATAATTTTCTTAAGAAAATATAAAAGTGGTGCAAAACGGTTGTGTTCAGATAATTAATGTTTCCTGCTATAGGAAGGGTATTACTCTAATATATATATATATATATATATATATATATATATATATATATATATATATATATATATATATATATATATATATATATTAATTTTAAATAAATAATATTATCGCTCTCTTCAGTGTAGGGATGATAATCTCGGACGGTCGCACGGTTGGAACCCTCTAACAGAGTCAACCTAAACTCCATAAGCAAACGCTGGAACCATTAGGATATCGGACATTACCAAATTCAAGAACGGAATTTAAGTTCTATTTATGCGAAGGGCGGCATATCAAGAAATATCGATTAGAGATTCTACGAACATTGTCGGAATATGCCTTATCGCTACGTGTCAGTCCATTATTAACTTCCCTGAACAGGGCTTAACTTTAATCTTATTATATATATATATATATATATATATATATATATATATATATATATATATATATATATATATATATATGAATTCGCATGTTTTATTCGACTATCGTAACTATAGTAACATCAACACAGGTTATGCTTATTTAATTCTATGATATAAACGGTGTCTCCCTCCCACCACAGAAATATGTCGAATAGATCGCGCATACTGCAAACGTGGATGAACAGCCTTGTCATCATTTCTCGATTAGAGCGGCGCAGGCTATTGTTCATAAACAAACTCCTCTCAAATAGCGAAAATAAAGCTTGCACTACACAGAAGAAATACAATAGCCCCACGGAGAAAGCAACAACGGCCAACCCTCTATAGGACTGGTCGTCGAGGACGCATCCTCGACATGTATCAATGTATCTAAATAAAAAGTCTACGATAAAACATATATGTAATAATGTGTAAACACTCACGCACAATTGTAGGTATTTGCATATTCATTTTTTAAACAATTTTACATACATAAATATTCTGCAATATTTATTAATAGTTTAAATAGTCACATTTCCTTATATATACACACTAGTAAAACGTCTAATATCACTGTGAGTCTGAGAGCATATAGTAAACTTACATCTAAGCCAAAAGAACAAAGAAACGAAAAAATAGTTTTCATTACTAAACATTTTTAAATTAATGATAAGAAATAAAACTTCCTATATTCGGAAATCGATCGTGTTATATTTGAATGGCGATTGGTAGTATAGTATCGAGTCTGTTGTCTTTTCAAGAATACTCCCCTCGTTTTTAAGGGGGTTAGGGAATTATTCTACATAAGACAACCTCCTTTGTTGGAGAGGGTAATGTAGTATATCTACTGTTGTTATCAGGCGGTGCTTGTCTTGCTGTGTTTAGAACGATGTATTTACAGTTAGTTAATGTAACGGCTAGTAATTTACGACTATGAAATGAGCATGTGTAGTAATGATATGTTTCATGCGAACATGATTACGCGTTAAGCGAGTGAAAATAACGGCAGAAAATTGGTAATTTTAATTGCTATGCTTGACAATTTACAATGTTGTGACTAGTTTCGTAATTAACATTATTGATTATGGAGTGTTCGGTTTTTATATACAGGGATTCAAGAATTTTCATCTTTTGGTGTTTGTATCGTGGTGTATTGTTAAGTATTATCAACTACAATATGTCTATATTGAGAAAGGGTCATAATATTTTTTCAAATGTTGACAAATGAAACTAGTGTTAGAGGGATGTTTCAGGGAGGGGTTGTATTAATGAAACAGATTTAACAATTTGTTTTATTATTATTGTCGGAGATGCATTCTCCGTTATAACATTGCCACCGATGTATTATATTGTTGTTTTATGATGTGCATTGGGTCTGAGAAGTGTTAATTTTTACTACGTGGTTTACTGTTTTCATTTTCATTCTAATAAATACTAAATCGTATGTTGTTGTTACAATCAATGGGTGATATATACTTATGGATTTTATTTTTAAGAGCTGTTCCCTCTTATTTAAATTTCGATTGCATTTGGTTACAGTATATTATAAGGATATAGTGTGAATTCTTTAGCAGTTTATTATTAGTAGTGTCTAAGTTTCTAAAAATTAACTTGTTTGTTTGAAATATAATTGGAGAATAGATTGTTAATTAGTACTTGTTTAATTTTTTTTGATTAGTGAACACAAGTTTGGCGTTGAAAAGATTAGTTTAGTTTAGTTTAACATATGTGTAACCTTCTATTCTATATCGGTGTGTCATACGCTTCTATAATTGCAAATGTATGTGTAACCAGATATAGGTTTTTCATAGGGAGATGTGGTGAAGTCGTTATTGTTAGACTCAATGAAAAAAAGGACTATTAACGTTAAGTGAATGAGTGTATGTAACTACGGAATTATTTAAAAACAAAGGTCTTGTAGTTATGTTTATCGTAATTTTCTACTAAAATAAGGATACCATCAACATAGCGGACATGAACAGAAGGTTTTGTAAATATATTAAATATCTTTTTTCGAGTTCGGCAATGTGAAAATGATTATTCGCCCCCATAACCGATCCTATCGAACGCCCATCAATTTGTGTATATATGTTTGGTCGTAGAAAAGGACTTACGTTGTGCAAAGTAAAAATACATTTTAAGTATTTCAAAATTACTTTTAAGTTAGGAGGTATATGGTTTATTGTATATGTTATCAATCATGATGTCACTTGTTTTGTCTACTGGTACATTTGTAAATAAGCTTCAAACACCAACTGAAGCGGTTATTGTGTTATTTGTTTTTGGAGTTTCGAGTATATGTATGTGTTCGTGGGTGGAATTTACAGTGTATTTACTTGAGAAAAAGGAGTCGTTAATTCCTTAATTGTTTTGGTTAATAATTATATAAAAATTGTGACTTGAGAAATTATGGGGTGAAGGGTGACTAGGTTTATAATTCCCTATTTATTTTGGTAAGTTTAAAGTTATCGTTTACGGCATTATTGACCGTAATAAGCTTGTCTGACTTTGTTTTAGTACACTCTTTTAACATTTAAAATATCGTATAATATTGTTTGTAATTGTGTGAAAAAATCAGATGTGTTATATGCAAAATATATGTGCGTTGTATCAGCTTTTTTAACTATACTATTTCGCCGTTCATTTGCGACTTTTGTTTCAACTATGAGTTATGATTTTGGTGAATCTTTATTTTTATCATACTTGTTTACATCTCTCTCTCTCTCTCTCTCTCTCTCTCTCTATATATATATATATATATATATATATATATATATATATATATATATATATATATATTTGTATATGTCTCTCTCTCTCTACCTCTCTGTCTCTATACATATAATATATATATATATATATATATATATATATATACTAGCTCTCTCTATATATATGTATACACATATCTGTAGATATACCAGTATATCTATGTTTTTAAATCTTTTAATATATATATATATATATATATATATATATATATATATATATATATATATAGATAATCACTACCCTGTCCCGCTGCCTCACCATGAATCTTTAAAACTCTAGCGCAATTTACTATCACATAACTGCCTTCTCTCTAATTCAAGACAAATTCTAGTTAATTGAACTAAAATTATACATTCCGAAACGAATTTTTAAAAATACTTGAAGTTATCTACATACAAAAACACAAGAACATTAATTTAACAACATAACATATGTAACAAGTTGTAACATTTAAACATCTAACGTAATGCGATTTTGTCCTGTGATGCCATCCAGCGTTGCTGAATTTAAATCGTAAACGACATCCTGGATCAATGCGAACACCGTTCTATGTGCGTTACTCTGCTGTCTTTTTTAATTTTTTATTTTTTCTCCAGTTGTTTTTCATTTGCTTTTAACACCTGAGGATGATTAAACGAAGAATCGAAAACGTTCGTGAAACCTTTGAGACTTATCGCACATTTATAAATTGTTAATACTGTAATACAAAAAATACCATCAGAAACATTTAAAAAAAAGTTCTAATAAAACAGACGGATTCTGTTATTTTACACAATGTTTGCATATATATATATATATATATATATATATATATATATATATATATATATATATATATATATATATATATATATAAATATATATATATATATGCTATTAAATTTCATATACATTATATAGATGTAACTTTAGGTAATATATGTAATCTAAAGATATAATTACACGATTATGTAGACACATAATATTATAAATGTTTCCGGTTATATGTATGAGGCATATTTCCTTTAATCTATTTAGCAATCGACTGAATTGTCTACTCAATATCACGAATCTCATCCAGATAGCGAATCATAAAATCGTGTTTAAGGCGAGATAAAACATTGCTTTATAAGCAAAGAGACAAACATGCGCAACCAATTTTCTGGTTAATAACACATTTGTGCAAAATACGTGCAGTCGTTATTTACGTGAAACAGTGCGGTGTATATTTTTCACAAAGAACATTTCGTCTTATACATTACTGTCATAGACTTGAATATGCTCATATTTCATATCTGATCAATATTAATATAAATTATTATGTCAACTTAATTGATTGATTTTTACTAAGCAAGTTTGAACTCTAATTGAACAGTAAATGAAATAATTACAAAACACAATAGAACACTGGACATGTAGTTAATTTAATAAGATCCTTTGTAGCCAAGAGAAATATCAAGGTTGTCCTTAGTTGTCGTACATCTAAACAACATACATTAATGCGAGTGCTCACAGGAGTAAATCCTTGGACTGTCATAAACTTGTACCTAAGATTGGTATATTTGTTTATGACACCACGCACGTTCATGTACGAAAAACGAACACACGCATATCACAGGTAATGCCTGAATCCTTAGACAATTGCATCATGTATGTTGGGGAATAGTGACGTAACTGAATAGTTACATTTAATGCTACAGAGACAAAGCTCATGTCCTTCAACAATTTAAGAACCATTTTTAACCAGCAATTACTAATAGCAACCTAGCAGCACATTAATCATTCAAACTATTAGGGCTAACATTCACCGATAAAATGTCTTGCACCAAATACATAGAAAATTTTGACAAGGCTACTGCAAAGAATATGGGCGCTCTCTACCGAGCTAGAACACTCGACACCTCTATCTCTACAACGCCATTATTCGTCCATGCATTGCACGGGCACGAATAGCTAGTATCTCCCTGGACAATACCCACAATAAGTCTGGTACTTAATAGGTCCCTCACTATCAAGTATGATCCAGCCTCTGTCTGATCACCACAAGGTTGCATTCCTGGGCTTGTATTGCAACTACTTTAATGAAATCTTCTCCAACGAATGTGCTGCACTGGTGCTCCCTCTACATAAATACCTTCGATCAACCCGTCAGTCATCAATATCCCACACTTTCACTGTTGAGGTTTCCAAATATCGGAGAGCTTTCTACTCTGATAGTATCTTTACTCATACTGCTAACATTTGCAGTTCCTTCCTTGCTTCATGTGTCCCTGACCGCAATAACACACATATTTTTAAATGTAATGTGAACATGGATGATCCTGCAACCCTCTTCATATAGGATTTCCCTAATAAACAGAAGTCCCGCACGCCACAGCAGCATTGCGCCTTGTTTAGGGTTAACTTAAGAGAATTGTATATATATATATATTACCATTTGTTTTTGTCAAAGAGTCTCCTGTACAATTCTTGCCTTTTTCTACATATTTCTGTATACACTCCCCATAGGACATTTCAGTCCTAAATTATCTTTTTCTTCGCGATTGTCGGTGGCACTACAATCAGTGATATAAACAATGATTCACAAGAAAATAACACTATTTTCTCCCGTCTGACCTTTGATTAACACACTCACCAGCATATGCTGGCTACAAACACATTTTACGGTATGTTTTACATTCCCCTCAACTTTCGCACACACTCACACAGCACACACGTACACATCCTTTTTCGGCTTATTGTACACATTTACATCGACAAAATCTCACAGCAAACCCTGTCAGCTTGGCGAGGAATAAATGTTTTTACATGTCGGTTTAACGAAAAGATAGCTAACATTCATAGCAGACTCCTACCAGAAGAAAACAACAAATTACATCATGAATTGTTTTTTTCCCACAGAATATAGAAGAACCTCATTGACATCACATCAATTTAACATATCTGCAAACATTTTAAAGGTTTACATAGTCAGAGGTTTTCCACAAAAATTGTTTTTTTTAAGTCGACAGAATACACAATTACATAATTTTCTTAAAAACATAAAGCACATTGAATTATCACTGATAACGCATATATTAATTGTTTAATGATGTTATGTAGCGGTGTCTACCAATATAAAATATGTCTCAGTAGTTTTAAACACTGTCACTGCTTATATTTTAAAATATATTATTACCTCATATCCCCTCCGTGATGGAATTTACTGACAATATATGTACATATATATATATATATATACATATATATATACATATATATATATACACACATATATATATATATATATATATATATATATATATATATATATATATATATATACATATATATATATATATATAGTACGGAAATTGATATAACTGTATTTTTTCTGTTTGCTTTTCATTGTGCACACCTTTTATGTGTAGATGAATGTTTTAGATGGAAGCAAGAAGAGCAAATGAGGTCAATTATGGACGAATGTTTATAGTAATTGTACACGTGTTGTTGCAAGGTTAACAATACCGATGACGCAGACAATAGTGTAAATAATAAAACAAAATAAAAAACAATGTAAAAAGCAGAAAAGAGAGCAGTTGAGAAAGGAGAGAGAGAGACTGGAGATAGGGTATGATGAAGTAAACAAGAGTGAATGAACGATCTTCAAGAGATATGAAGAACGATTAGAATAGAAAAAGAGAGGACAAGAGAGTGTATTAATACGTCACAAGGAAGATACTATTATGACGTTACAATGTAAATCTGAGTTCCAATCTAGCCAGATTTACATGTGTCAAATATTTATAGAAACCATTTTCGAAATTTAAAAAGATTTAAAATTTATTTTCGAAATTCAAAAAGTTTTTGTAAATATCTTATAACAAATATATAAAAGAAACCCTGAGATACAAGGTCACGTGTGGGCGAATATTAAAATAAAATTTACTCTATCAGACCTTCTGCATATGTATATATATATATATATATATATATATATATATATATATATATATATATATATATATATGATCGTAACAAAAGTTCAAATTAATAAAGGCCGAAAGACTAAAAAAAGGTTAATAAATATACTTCGTAGAATTTTCAAGTGCCCCTTATATTTACCAGCCCTAAAGGAAACGAAATCAATTCCTCATCTCCATACATACACTTCTCAAGATAGGAAATACTTCTAGAAAGTGAGTTGGTGGTCGTATCGACACAAATCTTGAGCTATCGATGTAAGTTAAAAATGTTTAAGTATAAATAATTTTAGATAGATATAGATAAAGACACAACTCCACTATAACAACGTGAACACAGGAATAACTCATTAAAACCGGAGATTTAGCGAGTTCGTTCAGATCAACGAACGTCTCCAAACGAAACTGGTAAATCTCTAGTATTCAATGATTTATGTTTGTGTTTTAACACGCATCTTTTTTCCACAGCATAATATGGAGTGTATTCAATCGTTATATATATATATATATATATATATATATATATATATATATATATATATATATATAATTCAAGCAAAATATGTTAGGCTGAGTCTACAAACTGCATTCGAGACATGCGACCAACTGCAACCACCACACCTGCACATATAAGAGTGTAAGCCCGACCCGACGTCGTCTGTAATATTTCATACAAGATATTTATAGTAAATACCACTTTTAGATTTACAATCTTAAAGATTGGGCTGTGTTTAAAATCACAGTTTAACTTGAGTGTTTAACGCTTATCAACCACTTGACGCTTGCCCCTGCCTCCTGGGTAAGTGTATCTAAATTTCAATTGGTGTTTGTGGTTATTCTCAGCGGCCCCGTCGGTCTGGACGTCAAGCTCGTAATTCTAGTCTAAATCTCTAAATCTATGAATTGCGATCAAGCGCATGCGACTGCCCTGCCTGCGACAACAGCCCCTGCACTGAAACAACCTCGTCTATATGTATAAAACATATTAATATTTAATTTAAAACATTTATATTATATATATATATATATATATATATATATATATATATATATATATATATATATATATGTTGATTATGACTGTCAGTACTATTTCATAAGTATTCTCTTCGAAAAAGACTCATCTCAATGATGGGCAACAAGTAACAACTGAACATATAGAAATAAGACAATTTTATTGTGTATTCCAATAATAATGGTTTTCATTTCCTATTTTTATCTTTGCCTATTTTCAAAACACATAACATTCCTGTGAGATGTATTTTCACGATTCGTTTCTCTAGATGTCAGCCAACTTACATAATAATTCCAATATCGGCTCTGTTACACCTTAATATCACTAGTTCTCAAATTGATGTTTTCTGATTATCTTGATGTGTAGCAGTGCCGATAAAGTTGATTGGCATACCCCCAGAGAAACGAGTCGTAAAATACATCTTACTGAAATGTTATGTTTATTGAAAATGTGAAAAATAAAACGAAAATATAAACCACGATAATTGGAATATTAAATAAACTAGTCCTATATATATATATATATATATATATATATATATATATATATATATATATATATATATATAAAAATATTTTTGATATTAAAGTTGTTTAACCTACAGACAACATCGTTTACGGCTTGATACTCTGTTTCGTGCATAAGTGGCGGCTGCAGGCTGTCTAATTGGATCGAACACAGTTCGTAAGTTAAGCCTAGCCTTACGAGAACAACGTTCAAGACAACACAGTCACGAGAAATCAGCGCATACAGTAATTGGAATTAAAGTATCCTTATCTGGGAGGCGGGGCCAAGTGTCTTGTCTTCTACAGTGTTCGACGCTCGAGGGTAATTGCTTATCGCATAATTGGCAACAATTTTGTTGTCGTCAAACAAAGCTCTACTCTTAAGTCTAATACATTTAAAAGCAGTATTCTACTCTCACTATTAATATATATATATATATATATATATATATATATCTTTCTATATCTGCACTCTCTCTCTCTCTCTGTATGATATAATATATATATATATGTATATATATATATATATATATATATATATATATATATATAATCTGCGTGTTAACACATATGCGTTATCTCAAGAGTGTGCCATTAAGTTAATAATTACATTTAAAAATTACTTTAATTTGAGTTGAATTACTAATATATATGTTCTCATAAAAAGAATTTAAAGGCAATCCCTATAAAATTATGATCATAATATTTAAGTATATTAATTCTCAACTGGTATTCATATTACAATATTGCACTTGAACTCATTAAAAATGTTATCCTTCATATCACTGGCATTTTGAAGATAGTACGTCCACTATACCATATTATAACTATACGGGTGTGTACTATATTTTTACAACTTGGTATCAACTATTTTCACTTTATTCTCACAATTTTCTAAGTTTAAGGCATAAGTAAAACCATAACTGTATTATTAATTATCAATTTTATTACAACAACTTATTTCACCAACACATGTTATAGCAAATTTACTAGTTAACTAAAAATTGTGTCCGCTTTAAAACCATGGAGTTAATATCAGTACACCTAATTGTATTATTATGTTTGATATTTTAAGGTTAATTGAAATTAAAATGTATCGTTCAAATTCCTTGGTCAACCTAAAACCATTTACACGCCATTTATTTATAAGATTACTTACGTGCGTATCGAGGGATGCCTTAGTTTTTATGTTATATTTTAAAGTTTATAATGGTGGATTTACTCGGTTATGCAATACAGAGGGGAAAACTTGTGTCTACAATGTAATCCTATCTTAACCCTTTGATTTAACTGTCCATGCTTATCAGGGAACACAACTGTTGTGGGTGAACCTACCTACCCTTTTAATAACTAAATAGTAGCAACCGGCTACCATAAATACCGGCTTTTGCCGGGAGAACATTTGTACCACATTTAGGCACTAGCACTGCCAACACTGACTTGTGTATAATTTTTCTGTTCAATGCAATTCGTTATTATTATCTCTAAACCTGTTGTTCTTTTATTTCATTGTTGGTACCCCTAAACGGGTCCACAACAACAACAATAGCTAACTTTTCATTTAGACGAGAAAAAACAAGTGGGGTTGTGCAGTGTAGTTGTTTACTCATTTTTAGAGTACGCCATTTTAGTACAGGTACTATACGTTTTTTTCTTTTTGAGATGGTATGTAGTTAGAAGATATGGTGCCTGTTATATTATATAAGCTATTAAATAATCGTGTATGTTTTCTGTATCCTCCCTTAACATAAGTACGTGTTCCCCCATGTACCATTGTTAAACTTCAATTGCAACCAAAACTAATAGTTTTGTTGTGACCCCTTTAATAAAGGGAAACGCTTTGGAAAGGTTTTTGTTACAAAATACATATAAGATATATTTTTCAATTTATACCAATGACTCACAATAATATTAGTTGTATATAAATATGTATATGTATGTATATGAATATACGTAGATTTTGTCATTGTTTTACTGGCAATAAAATAGCGTTGTTATTTAGCATGTTTCCACTTCCTAAGCGGTAAAAACATGCATCGGACGTTTTATTTTTGTAAATTTATATATATATTTATTTAATTATTTTTGTACGTACATTAATTAATCCATAGACATTTTAAAGAAAATATGAAATTACTTATAACCTACATACCCCGGCGTTTCAAGCTTTCGTGTTCACTAGTGTAGAGTATGATACTCTGAGAGAGTCGCAAGAATCGAACCCGGTTACAGAGCGAGCATCATAACGAAACGGCCACGAAGAATTACAACGTCAAGTAATATAAATTAAGTACTATTTATGCGAAGGATGCACATATAGGAACACACACATGCACACACACACACACACACACACACACACACACACATATATATATATATATATATATATGTATATATATATGTATATATATCAATTATTTTTTATAAGTTTATTTGTCTACTGCCAGTAAAAACAATAACACAAAACTACGTAACATTATGGCGATATAAAATTGTACATATTCTGACAAGGTGTGTGTGGTCTAATGCAAAAACGGCATGCTGAATATAGTAATATCGTAGGTGTAATACTTGCCCAGGTTAGCAATGCTGATGACAGCTGAGAGCAAAAAAAAAACGTGTATATGTATTCTAATATTTACGTAAAAATTAATTTTAAAATATATATATAAAATAAAATAAATAATGACACGCCATATCAAAAATCGCGACTTTATGTAATATTCTTTACACATAAAGAACAGCAATATGTTTGTCGCAAGTAAAATACAATAAATATAACAACGTATATATATATATATATATATATATATATATATATATATATATATATATATATATGCCAATGAACCGACAATATGTATTATTACTGAACATTATAAAGTAAAAGAATTAAAAGGCTTGCTAACCGGTTTCGAACCCCGCTTAAAAGAGTTAAACCGATGTTAAGTTTAGAGAATAAAAATAATGCTATAAGAATTATAGTGAGGGAAAGTGCAAACTCAGATATAAACTACCGAGAATAATGCATCTTGGCATTCAATGAGATGCTCGCAAAGCAATAATATAAATACTTTATAAACTCTTGAGATGAAAGTGTGCTGATGTATTTGGAATCGAGTATTAGTCAACACTAAAAGTGGACGAACATATACGGCTCTATGCTGTATGTTTAGCGATGGAAGACACGTATGTATTATTCAGAACATCCGACGGCAAATAAGTTGGCTGGCGCATGTTTGTGCCACTTGTTGTTTTACGCGAACGTTTAATCCTCGCGACCGTCTTTGAACTTAGTCCAAACTGCAGCTATATTTCAATAAATAAATAAATATTAGTGTTGTTAGAGAGGGGCACATTATCTTTTCGAATAAATGTCAGGATTAGTCTGGTGCCAAAGAAACACCTGGCGTATTCGAGGAAAATAATATTGTTGTAAATACAAAGAGATTGTTCTGCCGACTCTATTACTAATATTATTTATTCACGAGAGAGAAAGTAAATAGAATATTTGTCCACAGTGTCTGGTTTAAATTTGTAGACCTTAAACACGTTTGTTTCGTTAGACAAAATGTGTCTCAACGAGTAAAAGTGGGTTTCCAGTATACCGGAGTAAGAAAACCGTAGAAAGATTCACAAACTAAAGCATCGATGAGTATAAGTGAAGCTTCCTTGACTTAAAAGCATAAAACACTGTACTATAATAAACTTAATGACATAAACAACGTCGTCTTCTCTCATAATGTAACAGCCAAAAGATGTCGTCAACATCACTAAAGTAAACATTTTGTATTTTATGACGAGATTACATACCCTCGAAGATTTGGGCCAATGAGGGGTCCAAAGAAAAACATTGATACTCTATATATATATATATTTTCTTCTTCAATAGTTTTCGACAACGACATGCCGATTTACCCTTTCTCACGTTTGCTCTCGCTTTCTCTTCTTCTTCGTTTCGTCTTCTTCAACTGACGTTCTAAAGATACTGGTTGATTGGTATCTCTTTCTTCTTCTTCCTCTTCTTCATCTTCTTTTTCTTTCTCTTTTCATAACATTCCTCGCATTTCTTTTTCTCCCCGTTTTGTTGTTCTCTGCACGTGACATTTTCTTCCAATCGCATTCTCTGTATAAATTTGAAAACTTTTCCGTTTTGAAATAAAGTTTATTAACTGATCGAAAATGGTCGTATCTACGGCCGAGATATCTCGGTGGAACTTTACAACATGAGTTTTTGAGTTTATATTTGTTAGTTGTTGAATTGCTTATTCTTTATTCCATTTTTATTTTTACATATATATATATATATATATATATATATATATATATATATATATATATATATATATATGTGTGTGTGTGTGTGTCTGTGCGTGTCTTTTTAGGGAAGTGGGGTCTGATCAACTCTGCTGGGAAGCCATGAAATAAAATACTGTTTTTTTTTTAATTCCCGACACAGTTTTTCATGGTAAACAACTGACGATCCCTTAAGTTATGTTAAGACTAGTGTAAATTCTTGGAAGCAAACTAATATAGTAACTACAAAAAATAAATTGACATACATGAGTGATTTTCTACTGAACGACTTGGGACTAAAATGTTTTATTTTTCTCCTTATATAGTTTTAATGGTTGGGAAAATTCCGAGACTATATATATATATATATATATATATATATATATATATATATATATATATATATATATATATATATATATTAGTTCGGGACGTTGGCAAACTGATCGATAACATTGATGTCAGCAAGACAACTCATCCTTACACATTCCAGTCATTGTACTTCAGAATCTCCTCCCAGAGTTTGTATTCTAACACAACTGACCTTTACTCCAAATAAGAAGACTTACACTAACTCTGTGGTTACGATCGCTAAAAAGCTGTTGTATAATTATACCGTATTGGAATTCACATCAGACTTGATATACACCTTTGGTCATATAAGAGATAGAAAAGAGAGAATTCCATGCATGGGTTATTATTAATATTATTCTACTTTTGAGCAATTCATTTTAAAATGGGTTAGGCGTAATTTATAACACCGAACCATAACAGACCGTTATCCTCCCATTTCGGAGATCGAACGATGTTATTATTTTACTGGATGTGCAAGGTGAAAACATATGTCCAAACGAAGGTATACGCGTATAATTATACGGATACGTTTAAGTGTATTTAACATCGCATGGCAAGCACTGATGTATACCTATTCCATTTACCTATAGTCATATAACATATTTAACTAAAACATGTGTTTCGTTTATATTGATTTTGATCGTTCTCTTATTTCACAGAGGTCACTATTTCTTCTTGCATTACTCGTTAATTTATTTCTTTTTAAATGCATATCGATCAATTTACGTACAGCGAATCTATCCAGAAATTCTATTCCTTTTTCTCATCTTACATGAAACCTAACAATTCCAGGCGAATCTCAATTCCGTCTAATTGGAATACTTATTGGCTGTTTTCCTTTTTCTTTTTATTCCACGTGCATCAAATGCAAATTTTATTCTCTTGTCTGAAATAATCTAATCAGCGAAATAGTCTGAGAAAATTACCCAACTTCTAAACTGAATGTTTCGTAGCAATAAACGTTTAGAAGCCGGACATGATACATTTGTCCTTCACTGAATACTGGATTATTTTGCCTTCATCTGTCTACGGAATAAGCGGCATCATCTTTGTTTGGATTAAACTGCGCTTTAGTTTCTATTCAAAAAGAACAGTCGGCCATCAGTAACGAAGGTCGCTAAACATGATCTCGTACAGAGAAAAAAAACAGGAAGTCTTCAGGAGGAAAATTAGATCATGCGGTGTCACTTTAACATTGTTAGATGCACGCATTTTAGATATGAACAAAAGCGAATGCAGTGTAAATTTGCTTGATTTGCTGTGAATTGAGCCTCTTTCTGTACGTGTGAGGTTTTTATTTTGTAAAAGTGTTTTTACTGATTTTATATTGATAAGGTGAAGGTTTCTTTTCAGGCAACAGGAGAAAATTGTCAAAAATTCAACTAATTCAATAAAACTATTTATTGACAAGTCAAACTCCACCAAGAAAGATCAAACATTAACTACGATCTTATTAATGGCACGTTCAAAAGTGGTGAATCGATCAATTGATTTAGTTCAAAAGTTTCGTCCTCACTAAACGCATGTGCTTTTTTAATCTTTTTTCTCATCATGAAAAAGTCGGTTTTATTCTTCCAGAAAAAAGCATTGCTAATGTCCCATAGGTTTTAGCTTTTATCATAAATTGAATTGCGAATTCGAAGCAAGAGTAATAAAGGAATAAGGTGTTATGCTCAAGCTAACAGCACACACTATTATATAGATAACAATACATATATTCATACAAACAAACGGTCAGACACAAGCAGATACGAATACACACACGAATATAAACGCGTAATCATACATATACATAAACACACGTATACAAGCTAGAAATACGTAGATAACAGCAAATATAGTAACTTGCGAGCACAATTACAAACCAGACCGATGTGTAACGATATGAAACGTTCGAACACACTTGAAACGTTTCTAATGTTCTCAAAAATTTTTTTATGAATTTCATTAAGTAACGCTTTTTCGCGTATTATACACTTACGGTTTGCGAGTGTCGGAGTGTGTGTTTTCTAATGTATGCGGGTATGGGCGTGGGAGTGCGTATACGTCCTTCATAATGTTTGCGTTCTTTATAATGTGAGCTGTGCCTATTTCATCGTCCATTTCTCTTAACGTGTATTTGTGTGTGCAGATGCGAGTACCATCATTAGCTCCTTTCAAAAACGCCCATAATTATAAATGTTCTGCCATTAAAAAACACTGTTTACGTTTATCAGGTGTGTATTTGCACGCAGTGCTTCTCTCTTTTTATTTCTCTCTTTTCTCATAGTACATATGTTCATTTAAAATTAAAACATAATATATCTTTCCTTTTTTATATCTTGATCGCTCGGGCGATATCATAATTATCTATTGTCGCCTTCATACTGTGATCGTTTCTGTTGTTTCTTCTTCCTCTCTACCGCGTGCCGCCGTCGTCTCATCAGTAGGTCTAGTGAACAATATTTTTCCTTGCAGAAAGAATGAAGTCCCAAGACAATTTATCGAAATATTTATGTATTTAAGACTTATGTCCTCTAGATACACCAGGCACCGTAGTAGAGATAGATGTTCTAACTAATACACTTGTTCTAATTCTTATGTGCATAATCAAATACTAAGAGCTGGACGAACAGGTGGAGCTTTTCGTGTTCGGTTTAATATCGAGACCTTGCTCAATATTTCAGAGCATACGTTTCGACGTCCGTCTCGGTTCAACTCCATAGGCAGACACTTTTTAAACTTTCATTTCTCATCACCAACAAACACAATTTACGTCATCGTTTGCTCGATTCGTCTGCTTTGTTTCTAACCGAATAATTTCTGACCCGAATGCTTTGTTTTCCTCATGTTAAGTTCACCTATCCGTTACTCACTCGTGAGAAAACAGATTCATTTCCCCAAAGTTTGTGTCAGCCTGACCAGCACTGAGCTATACCGATCCCGACCTAAGACCCAATTAGTAAAAGCTGAAGTACACCTTTTCAACATAGGCTCCACAAAATACAACAGATTACATACACGCACACACATATATACGCAAGCGCACAAAGAACCATTCGCCAAGAATATACACGAATGAACAAACATATACGCACATGCACATATTCATATGCACATGCATATCCGCAGATGCACATACGTATTCGTGCAAAAAAAGCACACCAGCATACAAAGGCATACAAACGCACCTTCATAGACCGACACACCGACATACTATCGTATCCTTTCGACTCACACATACATTTCTTTACACTACGATTTAAAATGATAATGCCATATTAAAGATTCATTATTTTTCCCCCCAAAATAATAACAATTCTAATAACAACACTAATTATGATAATAATATTATGAGGAAAAATTAAGACGGTGGACCACATTAGTAGACATGGCTAAGGCTGTGTAAATCATGAATAGCTGTTGCCACACGCAAAATAAGTAATACAATCCAGGGACTTGAAAAATAAACGGTACGAAATCTTCTAAGAATCTGACCTAATCACAGAATATCAAAAAATCAAGCATAACAATAGTCAAAAAAAAAAGATATTACATAATGTAGAATGTAGTGTAATTTTTCTCAATCGATCACTTGGTGATTCAGCCAGAAATATAAGCACTATGCATATACATGCTCGTGTAAAAAATGCTGAAAAAGTCAGGGTAAATAGCAACTGATAAATCTTGCTCCAACCCCAGAATACTATACATATATTTTTACATAATTACTGAAAATTTATAAATGCTAATTATTGCATTTTAAATTTTTTATAATTTATAATAATTAAACTTTACACTTTTGTCTTGTTCTATAACATAGTACAGGGTGGGCCAAAATAAGGGTCCTATCTTTAAATTTGAATAACTTGAATTTGAATAACTTCCACAAAATAAAAGTTAAACTCACCAAACTTTATGTGTGTGTAGACTGACCCTTCCGAGATTTTTTGAAATAAACAAAACAAATTTTAGCCGAAAAACACTTCTTAAAAATTACAAAAACTAAAGTATTGTTTTTACACTGTTTTGAGTTTTTTAAGCAAAAATAATGTTTTCTAAATGAGGGTACGTTCCTTAGGGCTAATACGGCTCATGCTTGCTTCGGAAGGGGTCCTTTACTTATTCTAAAAAAAAATTTAAAAAAATCAATAAATAAAAAAGTTATGAATTTTTAAAAATAGGATCCTTATTTTTGCCCACCCTGTATAATCATCGTAGCAGGTACGGACTATGTAGAGGTAAGTACATTTTGTCTGTTTTTAATTTGAGGTTAGATTAAATATTAATGTCAATACAGAACATTTGGAAGGCTAAATGCATTTTGAAACTAAGTAATTTCTCTGATAATTTTCTTTAAAGAGATCATCATTTAATTTCCCATTTTTGTTTCATTTAACTTCAGTCAATGTATTCAGAATCAAGAGCCCCCTACCTGGGGCCAACGCTTTATTTCTATATGAGATACACATATATTTGACTATTCTTGTAAAGTTCACCTTTATCTGTTAAGCGTTGAGTTAGTAAAAAAGTGAAGACCATCGATGTTCCTTTGTTTATATTCGACAATTTAGCTATGGCATAGTAAATCATTATTCTGGTCTCTTGGTTATTCTGGGTTCTTAGACAAAAAGTAATCAAGCCTGGTGGAGTATCCAGCTAAGTGCTGTTATTTAAGGTAACATCACTTAGAGAAGGTGTACCAGTGTATAACTGTATCGAAATGGAATCGTATTTAGACGTTGAATACTATGTTATTTTGAATAATTGGTCAGGGGTTACTTGTAGGGGGAAGTATCCCCATGCCAGGTTGTCTAAAAAAAAACTTGTACAGAGAGACCAAATACACATGAGGGCTGTGTCTAGTACGTAATTCAAATCGATATTTCATTTGAAAACTGACTCTGATGTGAATAATAAGTAAAATATAAATATATCTGTTTCGGAGAATAAGATTTTTGACAGATAGATCAACAAATGATCCTTAAAAGGCGACGTAACATTCTATTCCCTGTACACGGATGGAAACAAAAAGAATTCATATATAAACAAATGTTGCTGCAGTAACTATCAGTCAAGTTTGAGTGACTACGTTTGATTTGCTTTATTTACTACTCTTCCGTGGTTACTATGCACAAACGGTTCTCTATGAATGTGGTACAGTTCTGACTTCAACATTCGCGCACTGACTAATACATGATCGCGGGTAACGCAAATTACTGCTAATACGATGAATTTGTAGTATTTCCCATTTCTTTCACCAGTAAATTATTACTGTGATTATTTTCAATTTCATAACTTGTTTTGAATAAAGAATATAAATATTGTACTAATTTCTTTTGTCATGTTTCTATGTTAATTGATATACGGTACAGGGGAATATCTAACTCTACATTATGAGATCAGATGGACGCCTTCTTCCATAAAACCGACTTCTGTTCAACATCTATAAAGGTTATCCAGTTAACATACCCTGCTACTTATGTTGCATATTTTAATGTAGTTCTACAAATGTTAGCGAGTCTTAATCGTACACTAATCCAGCATTGTTGCTACATAACACCGAGATATAAAACACACATCAAATCACATGTTCAATGTTGTAAAACATTGATCAAATTGTTTCCTTCATGTTTATTTTACAATGAGCTAATTTTTATTTTAATACTTATTGATCGTCTATTGGCAACCATTTTAATATTTATCATCATGTTATTATACTCTGTAAATCTACATTTTTTTCATGTTTCTTAGATATTTCTATGTTACCTCTGTTTCGCCTGTAGTATCCACATGTTTTCTACAGCCTGCCTTTGTCTTAAACGGAATCTTTCCTGAGATTTCCGACTGAAATCATTATTTTTATCCACGAGATAGACTGGGCTTATTCTGCATTTTAGGCCTATTCTTAAATAACATTTCGTGTATTTATGTCTGACGCCGTAACTATTATATTAGTTCTATTTATATTGTACTATTATACAATCTTCTAATGTTTGATCCAGTGTATTAGACTAATGTGCAGCCTTGCTATCCTTAATTCAGTTGGGTAAGGTAGTATCATTTATGGTGTCCTAATACTATCGTCGCCAGCAGTACCTAACCCTTGATTGCTAGTGTAGTATATGTTCTAGTACCATGTGGTTCTTGCCCGAATGATTAACTCTCTTTTTAGGGGTTGTACTTCATTATTATGATTTTGTCCTGATACAATCGTCCCAGGCAGTACCTACTCATTTATGGTTAGTGTAATACATGTTATTGTGTCATGTGACTCACGTGCGAAACAGTAACATTCCTTTTGGGATCCGTACTGTAGAATATTTTCTGTTGTCCTTATACTATCCTAACAGAAATTACCTCCTAATTTGGAAGGACATTTTAGAATGTGTGTTGTTGCCATTATACCATACTCCCGATTCTAACCCCCTCTTTACGAAGTAGTGGAGTATATGTTGGCGTTTCATGATACAATCCTCACAGGCTAGCAAAAATACACGACTGGAAGAAGTACACATTTCCTAGTAGTATTAATGAATATAAGCATACACTATTTATAGACTGTATTACTGAATACATGGTAAAGTTTAAAAAATGCATAGTAAATTGACATATTCTTATATATTTTCAGTTCAATCCATGGTAAAAGAAAATTCGAATCTATTATCAGATACAAGCAAGATAAAATAACTGTTTTCGTTTGAAATATTTATATTTATTATATAGGAGTTATATTATTCAAAATATCAGTAATGATCCTCACGCACCTCCTTCTGATGGGCTTCGATCCATAATTCATTTTTTTTACTAACAACACACACATTATATATTCTGTTTTAGGTGTGCATATATGCGATCATTACAAAATGGCTCTGGTGTTATTGCTGACATGATAGATATAAGAAATAGGGAATTATCGTCAATGTTATCAGATATTCCGAGGGGTAGTGTTATACGTGTATATTTAGAAATAGGCATACAAATATATTCATGCGCCAAAAGATTTTTTTTTAAGTTCAGAAATAAGAAAATAAACATTAAACATATTAACAGAATGATGAAAAAAAACTGAAATGGGAGAAAATCTATAAAGAAAAAGCGAATAAATAGCATGACGCATTTCAAAAATAGACGCGGACAATTGAAAATAACAAGAGCCAATCGAAAAGCTAAAATGGAAAAAAAACAAAATGTAGGAATTTGTTTTCTCTTTTGCGAGAGTCAAAGGTGGAAGCTGGAAGGCAGTTTGTTGACAAATCAAAGTGGCGACACCTTACTAAATATGAACGGGAAAATGCCTTTTACATTCGGCTGTTTTTTCCTCTTATCTAAAAAAATGATTGGGGAATTTTTTTTAGCTATTACAAAAGCTCGATCATGCATATTTATTTTAGAGATTTTTCCCCTTCCATTGTCCGGATCGATTATTTTTTCTACCGTTATATTGAAACTAAAAAGTGTTAAAACTGAGTTGAAAATAGCATCTCTCGAACCTTATTGTTTCATTGATATGGAAGGAAAAATCTTTTTTTATCCCCATCACAATAAAACGATCTATTAATGCTTTGATGTGCACTTATTTTTTTAAGAATTAAACATCTATAATCTGATACCGTAAACATGCACACAATAGTGCACTTAATGCTTTGTTCGTATAGGTGATCCTCGAGTTCTTCTGTTATTGGAGTTGTCACTATAATGCGAATGGATGTAATTATTTGAACGTACAAAGACAATTGGAAATCTTTTTAAAATGTTAAGAAGCAGAAGAAATAGAATTGTTCATGACATTAAACCGTCGTTACAAAAGATAAGTTTATCTTTAACTTCAATATGGTCACTGTTTTCAACGGGAATGTTAGCCGTGTGATTACATTGACAATTATGTCTATACTTAAATTAAGTACTAAAGACATTATATAGAGAGACACATTTAACAGTGATATTCATATCGTATAAGAATATTTAAAAAAGAACATCGTAAAGTCGGCGTCAATATATAGAAACTAAGACATTTCACTTTATTTTAGAAATTACCAACATGAAGTTCATGGCTGTTAGCAGAACTCTTAATTTTCGCTTGCCAATATAAATAGATTGTTTGCAATTGAATGTTTTGATGCAATCTTATATTTCTGAATTCTATCACGCAGATATGTATTTATTTCTAAAATATATAACCTGCTTGTTAAGAAAGTTATATATTGATTGATTAAGTATAGGAATTGATGTCTGAAAAAACGTTTTGAGATATTATTTTTTATATAATTATTGTAAACTTTTTTCTTTAAATCATTACCAAATAGAACATAAAAAACATACATTTATACACGTTTTTATATATAAATGCCTATATGTACACACACACATATGTATATATATATATATATATATATATATATATATATATATATATATATATTAGTGACCCTTCCATTAAATCTATTGTAGAGACTGTAGAAGCAACCTAACCAAGTATCAAACAGTGTATATAGCGATGTACAAATGGGAGCCATTAGCCTTGTATGCCATACATGTAGCAACACTTGTAAAAACATACGCCTATCCTGCTGAATCATCCGCGTGGGCATTGTAGTCTTGTAGGTATTACTTTATTCTGTAAAGTGCTAACCCCTATGTATATATATATATATATATATATATATATATATATATATATATATATATATATATATATATATATAACTCATAAATCGTGTACAAAGATTATCATGTTTGAAAATTAGTGATCAATTATTTAACTATGTTCGAATACGGGGTCAACAAATAACGTTATGCATGAATACACACACACACACACACACACATATATATATATATATATATATATATATATATATATATATAACAATACTAGCGTAAAATGATATACAACAATAAAGTTAAAGAAGTGTGCATATATATATAACGATGGAAGAAGAGAGACAGAGATAGACAGAAAGAGAAAGATAGACAGAAATAAGAAAGGCAGATTTATAGAGAGAAATAGCAAACTAAAGTATTAGAGATAATGAAAATTAGACAAGAGGGAGATTGTATTATCTTCGTACTGCGGTTGCTACACATAAACAGTAATTGAATCACTTACCCCTATTTAACAATATCACGTTAAAACATTTTCCAGAAGAAAACGGAATATAAAAAGCTGTTGGGATTGAATAGGAAGCGAGGATTGTAAGGTCTTTTCTTGGTATTTACTAATAATTTCTATATGTAGTGATGTTATTAAAAGTAATCAATTTTTTTAACGTAGTTCACATCAAACAAGGCAGGCCACCATTGTAGACGTAAGGGACTACTGTGAAGAAAGAAAAGGGGATAAGGTTGGGGAGGGGTCAACATAAATTGGGATCTGCGCAGCGAGATGTCTGTTTACATTAATTTTAAATTTCTGCATGTCAGTACTACCGGGGAAACAGGAGGCAGGGAGGGAGTTCCAGCGGCCAACAGCACGAGGAAAGAAACTATTTGGGTAGAAGGCTCTCCGGAATCTGGAGACCTCAACAGTGAATGAATGGGATTTAGTTGATTGTCGAGTTGGTCTAGTGAATTTACGTTGAGGGGGCACCAGAGTAGCCAATTCATCGGAGCATAATCCATTGAAGTATTTGTAAAACAAGTACAATGATGCTACATTGCGGCGATAGGGGCAGAGACTGGAGCTTGGTTTACAATGAGGGACCTATTAGGTTGGCGACTCTTTTTTGGACCTAGTCACGGAGGGAGAGACTAGTAGATGATGCACCAGCCCAGATGTGGCAACACTATACCATGCATAAGCGGATGGTCGCTTTGTAGAGATAAAGGATGATGTCAGGTGTGAGGAGTTTACTAGCACGGTAGACGGAGCCCACCTTCTTATCTATCAAGTCAGTTTTTTGTTAATATCGACTGATCTATGTGTCCATAATTGTACGTTTTTCTGGCAATGTCCACCGCATATGTTTCAACATAATTCGATTTATTCAGTCCTGCTTAGTTTGTGGTTTCTTTCTGCGACTATAACTCAATCCCGAGTTTCCACAGACTAAATCATAGTTATTTCCGCTACCATATTTATTAATCTGATTGTTCAGGACACTTGATCTTGCGCGTCTATTTGTTTGACTTAGCGGTATTAAACGCTGACAATATTCCGTTGATTAATTACAATGGGTATTAATAATTCTGTATTCTTATATATGCATATATTTAAGATCCACATACTTTTTCTAATAAACAATAATTTCTAAATGATAATCTGTTATTCAATTTTTATTATATAAATACTTGCAATTTATTGTATTGATATATTTGCCATTCACAATAATAACACTTATTGTTCTGATAGATTTTCCGATAAGCATTTTACAACAATGAATGGATTGCTCAGGGTATATTGTTATTTATTTGTATACCGATCGATGCTAAAACAAATAAAGTAATTTCGGTTTGAATTTTATCATAATGAAACAATTGAAATCAATCTGTAAATCAATTTCAAAACAGAGAGTGTTTTGTGATATTCGGAAAAAATGTTTCGAATACATAAATAACTGAAGTTGTCACGAATTAAGATGACATTGACGAATGTAAGTACTTAACATATTGGCATTTGGCACAAGAAATAAACGGAAACTTATGATAACATATTTACTGATACCCTAGCTTGAGTAGCTATTGCAGGACTGATTTATTGAACTACAAAGAAATGACACACATGCTATCAAAGCGATTCTGCTAACATAGATGACACGCGTGCTGGTAAATCCATATTAAAACAGTTTTGCTAATAAACATTTCTTTTGAATTATAGGAATCGGAATCTGTGTTATTTAACAAAGTTTTAAATCACATCAAACTCGTAAAACTACATATAAACCAACACTAGTAACTGATATTGTGTGCAAAGCAGTAAAAGATCGAATCAAAGGTGTGTTTAGCTTTCGGGTCAGTTTCCCAGAAAAATCTCCTACTTTGAGAGCGAGGCGCTCATATCAGTGAATTTTGACGGGTCTGATGATAGTTAAATTTGAACCCATGCGCAATGCCACCATTTCAGTAAGCTAAATTCGCACAAGAACTCATATTGTATATCTATATTTGCCACCGGAGAAAGCACGTAAAAAAACACTAGAGACACAGATAAGTAATTGTATAATGTCATATATGTCTTTTATACATATAATTTATTTTAATGGTTTAGTTTTGTTTAATTATTATCGGCTAGGTATCAAAAGTTCTGCAACATGGTAGAGAGTTATTAGTTAAATATAAACGAGCTTACTTTATATTTGCTTATAGAAAAATAGGTTTTACTTCAATTTATTTCGTGTCGCTGTTACAACGGCCGCGGCGTTGAAGGTGTCTGATGGGAGTCAAAGGTGATGTGAGTTCGTGGTTCGTATTGTGAGACTAGCATGGAAATTATATCAATCCACATCTTTTCTAAAGATGACAAATATATGTATGTTTATGTTAAAATATGTTTTATTAAAATAATTATAAACAATATAAACGAACACTATACATTAATATGATCATCCATGGGTATTTTTGATTTACGGTAAACAGTTGTACTTTGAACCATATGGATTAATATACTACAAAGACTGATGATTCTTAGCTGAAAAAAAATAAGCGCGACGCCTCTCTGTAGCTAAAATGCTACATGTAAAGTAAGTGTTGTTCGTACCAGTTGTCGATACGTCTTTGACAGTCAGTACGACAGTGACTTTGTTGCTGTCAGATTATGGTATGCTTCTGTTAAGTACAAAATGGCTCTACCTCTTAAGTTTGACAATCTCTCAGAGAAGGGGTTTGTTTCTTGTTAAGCACTTTAGGCGTCCCTAATGTAGAATGCCGACGGGGTTAATCAGGCATAATTTGTAGGCCGTCCCTATATCACTTAAGAAACATAGATCTATTTACATACTACTATATATATACACACACACACTCTTGCATTACAACAGAAAAAAAATTCGAACATGCATTATCAACAAGCAAGCTTCATTGACGTTTAAAAACATAACTGAGACACCGCAGGCGATTTGCGTAGTATAACACACACAGAGCGGTCTTCGATGAATCTGAATCTTTATTATTATTGTCTTTTTGTTGTTGCATTCTCTTTCGCATTACATTCGAGAATATAGGTTTATAGTTTTAGCAAACACTTCGACCATTTACATTCGAATGGCCGCTCAAATGTCGATGGGTGTCCTGCTTGGTTTACTTTTTTCTGTTTAATTTATTTACATAACTTTCGCCAAAACATACATTGTTTAACAAAGTTTACAGTTCATGACACGACCGATCGAAATACATTATATACGAAACAGCATTTAAAAATTGTTATTTATGTGCCCTAACAACTATGCTATTAAACACAATGTGATTTCTTTTTTGGCAAAAAAACAAAAAAAAACATTAGAACTACAATGACACGAACCTCTACTATAAATTTTAAACCAATCAAGTTAAAATATTATTTGAAGCAAATCATTTTTAATTTTACTCATAAGCGTCACGCGGCTACATTAAATGCTGACTGTTAAACTGTTCTATATAAAGCAGACAGTGATAAGTGTTGCTTTTATTTGTTTACGCTAACGAGTACGCTATTAAAGAAAATGTTATTTCCTGACTGAGAAAAAGTAATTAATTAACGATATACATGCATAATAAAAATTAATTTGCTTAACGATTACTTTTTAAACAATTTTTTATTTATTTTTGTTTTGGTGAAATTGACTGTTAACGGTCGCACTTCGTTTTTAAGCAAACACTACCCTTCATTAACTAAACCACGAACCTTAAGTCGCATTGGAAATACAAATTGTCTCATTAGTTGACATAGCAGCCCCCCACAATCAGCTGTTTGCGTTACATTAAAATCGTGGGGTCTGCATTCGCGTCTGATTATCGTAAAATAATTCACTAAGTACGTTTACAGTTCTGGACAAGATTCATTAAACTGCATTAATTACGAACAGCAGCATTGTTTTATTATCAACAACTTTGCTCGACTCAATCCAAACACTAACCTTAAACCGGATTAGAAATTAAACTTTAATTAAACTCCTCACACCTGACATTATCCTGTATCTCTAGAAAGCCACCATCTGTCTATGCATGGAGTATTGTTGACACATCTGGGATGGTGCATCATCTACTAGTCTATCCCCCCTTGACAAGGTCCAGAAAGAGTCGCCAACCTAATGGGCCCCTCACTGTCAACCAAGCTCCAATCCCTGCTCCATCGCCGCAATGTAGCATCCTTGTGCTTGTTTTACAAATACTTCAATGGATTATGCTCCGATGAATTGACTACTCTGGTGCCCCCTCGACGTAAATTCACTAGACTAACTCGACGATCAACTAAATCTTATTCATTCACTGTGGAGGTCCCCAGATGCCGAAGAGCCTTCTACTCAAATAGCTTCTTTCCTCGTGCTGCTGGTCTCTGAGACTCCCTCCCTGCCACCTGTTTCCCCGACAGTACTGACATGCAGAAATTTAAAACTAATGTAAACAGACATCTCACTGCACAGATTCCAATTTAGTTACCCCCTAACCTTCTCCCCTTTTCTTTTTTCTCAGTAGCCCCTTGCGTCTACAGTGGCGGCCTGCCTAGTTTGGGATGAACTATGTTAAGAAAAAAAAAACCTCTCCCATGAATCCGACTGTTAACTGGTTTACATTAGCATCGTGGAGTCTGTGTTTGTGCCTAACAATAATAAGCGAAATACAATTTATTAACTGACTTTCGAGTTCAAGATAAATGTATTCAAATGCATTTGATTTGAACGGATTTTTGTTTTTACTATAAACAATTTCGTTCGCCTTGAAGGTATCTCACTTGTAAATGATTAACATTTACTTTTTCTTCGGTGAAAAGAGTTTGCAATAGATTCCCTAAAAAAGATTGGAGGTTGCATCGGCTGAAAAGTTGCGAATATAAGAACCCAATATGAGAACAACAGTTCAAACAATCGAAATGATCAGACGAAAAAAAATATTTGCATAGTGACTGCTTTTTTTAAATCTTTTATTTGTTTTAAGAAACATTACTTATACGGTCCCATTAAAGTAAAATATACCATTCCTTAACCCAAATACTAGGCGTAGGTCAAGCTTGGAAATACATCTTTTCCCATAAATCCGGATGTCAATCTACTGCAACTGTTTTTTATTAACATTGTGGTGCCTGCGTCCGCGACTGAAATTGTAGTTCAAGATAAAAGCCTGGAATCTTTTGACTTAATGTATTTTTTCAGGGCAACGTGTGGAAAAGGTTTAACTAGTGTTGAAATATAAGTATTTACTTTCTCATGAGACATCATGCATATATGTATATAGTATTGCCACTTTCGTTGTATGTAGTATAATACGTCATTTTATTCTCGGGTCATAAACAATCTCATTAGTAATGGTAATGTAAACTTTATGCCCACTTAAAAGTGTAACATATTTATCGAAGATATATAATACGTCTCTGAACAATTGTAACATCCATGCCTGTATCATCTTATAATTAGACATTATGTAGGGTTATGTTAAACTGAAATAAATAAGAAAGAATTAAAGTGGCAGATGAAAGCGATACAAACAAGACAAAAAAACCGTTTGAGATTTTATCTAACTTGCAATCTATTAATTTTACCCGGGCGAGTAGCGTAGGATTAGGGAAGAAAATGTTATTACTATCAACAGGGGTTATATAGTTTTCTTTCAGTGTCAAAATTGACCAATTCGTACCGTAATTATCTTGTTTGATCATTATAGAATGTATTTGCATATCTTGTTATTCAATTAAATTACATTGCATCGAAGGAAACATAATGAGCGAAATTGATGATTGTTAGAAATCCAGATGATCGAGTGTCAGGTCAAATTTACTGAATTAAACTAATAAAATGGTTATTCCTTTCTTCGCGAACGGTCAAAACCTTCTAACGGTATGCGCCAATCGATTCATTATCTAAATGATTGGATTCCAGAGTTGAATAAGTTTGGAAATGAATCAATAAACTCCCACCTAAATTATGATTGATTTCCTATTTTAATCTGTTCCCAAAGTTAACTTGATTAAATTAGGAGAAATGTTATAAATAACCTGCATCGAGAGGTTATAATCAAGCAGTATTTTCGAATTTATTAAATTTCATAATGTTAAACATGTAAAATGTGTTAGTCTGCATTTTGTTTTAACTGTACAAAATAACTTTTAAATGTTTAGTTACAGACAACACTTTTATAAACTGTTGTAGTTATTGACATTTCAGTGTTTCGTGCTAAAATTAAGCTTACTAGAAATAACAAGTTAGAAAAAGAACTACATACGAAAGGAAATTGGTTTATCTTTGATGGGCATGATGAATGGCGCGATGTAGGGTGTGTAACCAACAGGATTCTATACAATTCGTTAAATGGGGGTGAGAGCATATGATCTAGTATACTTGCCACTCATTGTTGTGCATAGAGAGCATAATCGATATTAGCAATCATAATTCAAATGTGATTTGTTGTTATTTTTTTAAATAATGAATGGATAATATTAGTATTTCCCTTAGCAAGTGACACGTAATTTTATTTATTCTTTATTTGTGTATCTATTTGTTTTGTTTATCTATGTTATAAATTAGCTTTTGAATAGTTTAAGACGTTAGTAGAACTTGTTAAATAGATATATCGATAGAGAATTATATTACATTCGATATATATATATATATATATATATATATATATATATATATATATATATATATTATAAATTGAAAATAAAAGCCATTTTCAATACAATATTAATTTGTTTTTACTTTAATCTTATTAAATTCGGAATAAAATTACATCATCAGAGTGGCCCAGTATTGTCCCAATTTTTTTCATAAAACACACAAAAACAAAAATAAACAAACTCTTTTTATTTTGTTATTTCTGATCAAATATCCCTGTTATGATGTATCCACGCCGATGTCGTTGGCGGTTATGAATTCAAATTCTGGTTGTCGAACGAAGAAAGCATTGGCGTGCATGTAATTTAATAAATGGGTCGTTCAGTTTTAAAGCATTGCTGGGACAGTATTATAAATTACAAATATAAGCCATTATCAATGCAAGATTAATTATTATTTTCTTTTACTTTAATCCTATTAATTTTGGAATAAAATTCCATCATCAGAGTTGACCAATATTGTGTCATTTTTTTCATAAAAAAACACAAAAAGCAAAGGTGTCGAATAACGGAAAGGCAGAAGAGTACGTCAAGTTCTGGAATACGTTAAGATCAATCCCGTAGATGTTATGCGCAGATTGACGTTTGTTTTACTTAAAAAAACATTTCGATACGTGCCTCAAAGATGATGTAAATTTTACTTTCTTACTGTCCGATTGCTAAAAAGTCCGGTGTCGAAAAGTCCAGCGGAGAGAATAAGGTGTAGATAGGTGGGTCATTAACGGCACAATAAATAATGAGAGAGGATTCAAAGTTAAAATCCAAGATGCCACAACTTTAGGTACGGCGAAAATAGAAAATCCAAAAAGGTAAAAAGTCCAATAAGAGGTACGTTCGTGGAAGCAGGTAGGCTCAGAGAAGATTGAGGTGGAAAATAGTCGCCATTAAAAGTACTTCCTGGCAGAGATAACAATGGAAAGTGTTTTAAAGTGGGGAAAAAAAGGCAGCGAAAATGTTTAAAGCTAGCCCGTTTAGAAAGCCGGTTTAAAATGAAAAAGCAAAAACTAATATGCGACCAGTAGGCAGGGAGGGAACGGGTAAGGGGTGCGGGGGAGGAGAAAGGGACGGGTACGAGGGAGGAGAAAGGGAGTGGAAGCGGTGAAAGAAGTGCGGTTAAAACTAAGAGTGTGAATGTGGGGGGTGAGATGTTGGGGGTGAGTCACATAAAGTTGAAATTGGATGTCAGCACGGAATAGGATTCAACTAGAAAAGGGGGAAGAAAGGAGTGGGGGTAAGTTAACGAAAGTTCTTCATATCTACCTGCTCTATCCTGGATATTGAGCTGTATACCCTTCACAATAGGTTTTACCTCTCCTAAAAGTTCGCTTTTAGCACACCTCTTTATATATATATATATATATATATATATATATATATATATATATATATATATATATATATATATATATATATATACAGCGCGGCGTGACAGTCTGAGATTGTAACTTTTCTACACTGAGAAGAGCCGAAACATAATTTAATATATAAATAAAGTAAAATAGAAGTCGAGCACTTTTTGGAGATGAAAAATTATGCATTCACCTAATGGTTCTGTGCAGGACTTCGACTATGCCGTTGAGTCCTATCTGAATGTTTTAGTGTAAACGCTCGCCGGTCTCAGCGTAAACATAATTTACTTTCTCAGATACCACGTGACAACCGCGCATGACCACGGAGATTAGGCGATTGCTTAAAGATTCATGTGTGTCTGTGAACCTTGTTTGCACCGCGTGCCCGTCTGAGATTGATAGCTAGTAAACCAATCAGATTCTTTGTTGTTCTCTCAACTAATCGTTGGACTTCCCGCGAACACATGTATTGTTAGTGTTACTTTCTATATCCTGTTCTATTGTTCTGTTTTCTATAGATTGGCCGCTATCTTGTTTTCTTCGTTGTGTCAATATAATGGGTGAATTTATGTTAACCCGTGGTTCCTTGTATTTCTATTTTAGGTTTTAATTTTTAATTGTTAAGTTTTTGCTTAGTTTTGTTATGTTTGCTTTTTTACATATTTGTTTATTTATTTATTTATCTATCGTGAGTATGATGTAAATTTATTTCTGTGTAAGCAGCTGTTTCCTATCACACTTCTACAGTTTAATAGGTTTCGATGATCTTTAACGTTTAGGATTTCAAATTTTTCATTCAACCATAATCTACACGGGTCGTTTAAATTTCTACATGTACTGGCCTGTCGTATTATGTTCCATATCATTATTTTGTTGTGGGTAGGAGTGAACTTTTTTGAGAGTGTTTGACCAGCTGGCTATGTAAAGAATGTGTGGAATGACATAACCAGCTGGTCAAACACTACTACTCCCCAAAAATTTCACACCTACCCACAACAAAATCTCCCCTCTCCCACCTTACCCATTTCACCCTTTCGACTACTTCTCTCACACTAGTAGAGCGTAATTTCAATGTAATAAAACCATTTACTTAAGTATACTCCCTAAATGAAAACATTATTTAACTCTAACAACCCTTACACGCAGGTAATCTATTTAGGAAAACACGGAGATTACACATTCATGTATTACTGTATTCCCATTGCTTTGGCTGAAACAGATTTTAAGTGAAAAAAATAAATGTGATGTGTATATACTTGCTGTCCGATGAAGAAGTTACATTTTCTAAATAATAAATTGCTTAAAAGGGTGATGTTTATGTATATTGCTTAGGTATCTACCGCCAAATACTCCTTTAACGCCTGGTGCTATGTTACTACAATTAGGGGAGGGCATCCCATAATGGATATACATAATGTATCTAATGCCCTGAAAAGTGCCGCTGTGTCGCCTTCAATATGTGCATATTGGCGCTCTGAATCGCTGCAACATATTTTGCTTACACATATGACGGGTTCGCCCTCAGTACAACATACCGGTGCTTTCTCGGTACAACATTACGTGTAGACACGTTCTCGAAAGTGATACTTTATGGGTCTTAAGGAATGTGTCTATATTACTAGGTTAACTAATCCAAACCAAGAGTTTGCAGCAGTTGTATTGTTTTAGAGGAATTGGTAATTAATTTACATGAAATTTCTGAATAGGCGTATCTTGATGACTTTATTTGAATGCCTTTATACTTAATTACATCCTAGCAAAATTCTTATTCATTTTTGTCATGGACAATCACGTTTTTCGCACAAATTGATAAGTAGTCAAACTTATGGTAGAAGGCATTTCATATAAGATTTTAAAAAAAACTAGCTTATCATCAACCAATTTCACTTCGCAATAAATGTGTTTAATGATCTCATCATATAGGCATCGCCGGAGGCTAAGTATTCTTGAGGCATCCGACGATATATGAAACATACCTCCTCCGTCACAAATTTGATGTGGCTGAAAGTCATCATCAGGCGAATTGAAAGATTACTATCATATAACCAATACGGTTTTCTTTGTGTTGAGTGGTGCTTGTAATGCCGATCTGATTGAAGAGCAAGTGTCGTGTGTCTTTCATGTGAATTGAGAGTGTACATGCTCATGATTCACTGTTCTTCACGCGTTTCCTTTTTTTCGCAGTGACTACCATAGTGCAACACACATCGATGGGGATACCAACAGGAACTGAGTTAACAGTGCCTTATTGATGTGTTATACTAGGTCCTTAAAATGATTAAGCACAGTAATTAGGTAGTGTCTTTCTCAAAGAACTGTAAGCTATGTAAGTTTAATATCGGCGGCGGAGCCAGGCATATATGAGATATACCCCCAATTGTTTTAAAACTCTGCTTTGTAATATTGACCTCGTAGCTGATCCTTAAGCCTGCAAATGTGTTCATAGCGCTGGGGTAAAATAGGGGCTTTTTAGGCGACTTCGGAATTGATTCTCGCACTCGATGTGATGTATTGAGATGTTGTATTCCGATATTTGCATGGGTTGACAATGCTGCCGTAATGCTTGGGTTATCCTGGCGCAGTATTCCGACATTAATGTATTCGCCTTTGCTGAAATAATGTCGCTTGGTCCCCTTGCATATGCGAATGGTTTGCTTGGTCTTTCTTTCCCAAACATCGAATTATACATACAACAATGGATGACATGTGAGTGTGAAAATCAGCCACAGCCAGAACAGATGGGGCAATGTCATTCATGTTTAGTCTAATATTAAACATATGCCTCAATCCTTCGAACCATATAGTTGCCTCACTATCAGAGGATATCTTCAACTTATTATGTAGTCTGGGATACGAACTTGGTGATACTGGGATGATATACCCGTTTATTTCTATTACTTTATATTCGCTTGTGATAGTATATGTGCCCCTTCGTTTGTTACATATGATGTGAGTCCCATTAATCCAAAGACAATGACTATTTGCTTAGCTCACCTTCGAAAGATGCTTAGGTTTCCTACAAGTGCTGCATGGTTGACACAATTCGGTATATTTAAACAAGTCGGAGCTGGCTCAGAATGTTGCGACGTATGTGGCTACTTCAGCCGATGCAAACTCAAAAGGCGTTTGGTTTAGTAAGGTTAGTATGTCAGTTAGAGTAGATTCTGGTACGAAGATCACCTCTATATGTTTGCGGAGCACTGATTTTCTTAGCTGGCGGTATGTAATAATCCGCGCACTATCTATACCGGTTGTGTCGGTCATTGAAGCTTCATCTCGTAATTCTAATTCGAATGCCAGGACTTATGTTCGAGAGATTTAAGTGTTCCGTCCTTTGCCAGCAAGTCTGCTTGGAGTGTGTCGTTCGTTTTTCATCCGATGATTTGATAGTTGGTTCACTAGTAAGACATATCATACTTGAAACTTGGGTCACTAGTAAGACATATCATACCCACGTATGGAACATAAAACAAATGCGATATAGACTTCGAGTCGGGGGAGGACGTGGTAGTTTTGTATGATGTCAGTTTCAAACTGTGACAGAGAAGCGAAAGTGAGGCGACAAACTATTAGATTTGACATCTGAGTGAACAATGCCTCTATCATTCCGAGTAGATTGTCCTGGTCAATGGTGATAGATTTAGGGTACGTGTTTACTGTAGCTTTCAAACCGGACGTATAGGCAGAATTGTATAGCATTATGTCATCCTGAGATGTTTGTATACCGAGTCATTTTGGTGAACAGTTTTCAATCAATTCTGAATTTTGTGAAATGTTAAATACCAACCTCGAGATAAAGCTGGGAAAGTTTGGCTCCTCATACTTAAACCAGGCTTCTCTGAGCTTACTTCTAGATCAATATGATTTTATCTCTTTGATGTACACCCAAGCTGTATTAATATGGCCCGTCTATAATTTGTAGGTTCTCCGTTGTAAGCA
>OY744516.1:39871777-39956777 GCA_963556195.1 Sepiola atlantica
TTAACGCAAATACATAACAAATTAGTAGCTAAAAGAAAGTTAGCTTTTAAGAAGTCTGTTCGAAAAATATATACGGATTTTATTTTTATTTTTTAATTAACTTTAGTTTTTATAATGTGGATATTTTTGCATTGTTCTTTTTAATTTCTTTGAAATAAATACAGTAAAACATTCGGAAGTCTTCTTTCCAAGGGGCAGTTTTAGTGTGGAGAAAAAACTCCTTCAAAAGGGGCACTAAATTGGAACTGAAAAGCCTCCAGCTAGAAGGATTTGCTCTCACTGACCAAAGACAGAACAGATTAAGTTTGGTATAAGATACTACACTCGTAAATATTTTCGCACTTCGTTAGATCATTAGAACATCTGCAGACAAGCGCTGGTAAGAACATTAATAGTTATTGTTTTTTAGAATGTATCTATTGGATATTTTGTATTTACGCAAATAGATCTCAAATTAGTAGGTAAACAAAGAAAGTTGGCTTTTATTAATTTGGCTTTATACAAATATATAAGCTCACTAATGTGTAGGTTATGGTTAGTCGAAAGGATGTTGGCTTTTGACAATAGAGCTTCCTTGAAGATGTGCTATTTCTATGTGTACTTATTATGATATTATAAAGAAATGACATTGATTTATCTCATTTTGTAAGCGTCTGACACAATATAAAATTTCATATCGTTTACTGTTTTACAAACATCTGGAAAATGGCGCTACATATGTCGAAAAAATGTACTACTCTCTTTAATAGAAAAGTAAGTTTGTTACATATTATCTTATTACTATATATATATATATATATATATATATATATATATATATATATATATAAAGTAGAGAACTAAAAGCAAACTTTTAGGAAAGGTAAAACCTCTTGTGAAAAGTATACAGCTCAATATACCGGATAGAGCAGATAGATAGATAGAAGGATGAACAGGAATTAGAAAAGCGACGGAAGCAGATCTTTTTTTCAATTCAGTTGTTCAATGCAAGGCATATCCCGCAAAAAAGCAATTTATTAAATTAAATTTTTCCTTAAGCCCGGCTTTTGCTATCTCATCTAAATACTGATTAATAAATTGTTGATGTGGTATTAACTACAACAATGCCAAATAAATGAGTACATCTTGGTAATATAAAATACAATGATGGTAAGTGATAATTACCTACAACTGCAACCAAAGTACTTGATGTTACTAGGAACCCACTATCTATGTATTTCCTTCAGCAAAATATATGTGCATGCCTTAGCGGATATTGTAGAAAAAAGAGTGTTGTCTTAGAACGGAAACGGACGGTAGGATTTGGCGAGTTAATTAATATACGTGTATCAAATTAGTGCTCGTACGTAGTATGAAGAGAGAGGTTATAAAAACGGCCACCATCCACCCTCTTACATTTACTGCCAACTTTACATGCACGTCGTTCTGGTGAACCAAATTGTAAACGAAACAAACGTTTCTTTCAGCTTTTATAGGCGTAAATAGGCAGCCACTACTTATGTTACATATCGAGGCGACTTATGTTATCAGCCAGATAGCAAGTTTTTATGTGATTTGATCATAGGTGTCGGGATCACGAAACCGAAGCAGTATTTTCGCAAACCACTGCGGGGGTCAGACTACAGCCATCGTTATAACCAGACCAGTTCACTGACAAATGATGTCATGCTCTAAGGTAGCAAATGACATATGTCAAACAGTCAGACTCTGGACATGGTGAACTCTTCTTTTACTTAAAAAATCATCAAAATTGTGGACATAAATCAATTTTAATGAAATATCCAGTATGTATTAAATAACGATCACGGAATATGATTAACAGATTACTTTATTAGAAATCTTAGTGCAAATGTATTATTTTGTGTGATTTGCGAAGGCTAGAGAACAAACATTATGTTAATACTTAATAATAAAATGGTGTTGTCAATAATTGTTAAATTTTTAAAACATGAAGTTTTGATCTGTAAAAAAAAATGTGTCTAATTTAATATTCATTCTTTAAAATAGTTTAGTCAAAAAAGTTAAAAAAAGAAGACGAAGAAGAAGAAGACCAATCATTATTCTTAAGCAGTTTCATTATCATTATTGTTAGTTAAATAATCTTATAAAAGTTGCTCTCATTTCTGAAAATAAGTTTTTTGTTATTCTCTCATTAATCAAGAATGCTAAATGAGTAGCGATTTACATTTCTAGCAATTAAACCACCTTATTATTTATATTATATCAAACTCGAAATTCTCTAGCGACATGATAGGGTCACAGGAAAAAACAATTTAAAATTTACCAAAAAACACGGAATTCTCTAGCGACACATTATACTGAAAAAAGGAAACATGTGTCAGTAAAAAAAAGTAGTAAAAAACGAATGATCGCTTGGTTACTAAATAGTTAAAAGTAAAGAACTTGTGCAGAATAGAGATGTTTTTTCTTTGTAAAGAGGTACAGTGGATGCAACGGCAGACAATCCTGTTTTTTTAAAGTAAATCAAACATGACAAGTAAATCACACATGATAGATTACAAATTCAGTAAAGTAAGACAAAATCAATAATCATCAATAATTAATTAATAGAACATTTATTGAAGTACATTTAAGCGTGCGTTTTGTTTTCCTGTTTGCAAAACGAATAGTTTATTGACAATATAGTACACATGTGTAATAAATAAAAACAGTAATATTTTTCCAAACGGACAATTAAACAAAATGTGAAAAACGAACATTTTCTTAAAAGTATGTAATTTATTTTCAAAACTAACAGTTTATTTACAATTAATTATTATTTGAATACCCAATTAATTGTTTTTTTTTCGAACACTTTCTGACGAAACAAATTAATTGGTCTAAAATTGTATTTTCATCTTGAAATAAAATTCTTATTTACTTTTTAAAGACTTGAAAATTGAACTTTGATTTGATGCCAAAACCGTTGGAAGCCATGTTGTAATTCCCTATTTTCTATTGCGTGTGACATCTATAAAAAATACGTCGGAAAAAAGGAACAAGTTAACAATGATTTCTAAGTGAATGAATAATTGTTAGGAGGGTATATGGGTTTTTTGCAGGGGGAAAACGCCAACATAGAAGGAACAAATTAGCAATGCTTTTCATATGAGTATATTATCCTTATGGGACAGTATGCTCGCTTTGATGAGTTGCTGAAAAAAGATGTACTCCCACGAACGCGCATCAGCGATTTCGGCATTTCCGGTCATCATTGATAATGATTTTTACTAAACACTATCAGTGACGTCAGCAGATGAAGTCAACTCAGTGAACTGGCTGGGGTGTTACGACGGCCTTGGTCAGAGCCAAATGTTCTCTGGACTTGAACCGCTTTTCCCCACTTCGTCGAATATAATAGTTTAAACAGGCCCTTACCATAACTACACAGTAATACATATTTAAGTATTTTGATTTGTGTAATTATATATTATTAATTCTAGTGCCGTTTAACCGGGGTTCTTTTTATATTTGAGTGTTTAATAATATATTCTGCTTTGGTAGACTCTGCTACTTGCCTAAGCAGTTATTTTGTAGGGGCAATGTACTCTTATACAATTACATTTCTCCATTTTTTGTGTCGTCATTAGTATTACTATTATTATGTCATCATCATTATTATAATCATCATCATCGTCATTAGCATCACCATTATTATTATTGTTATTATTATCATGATCAACATCATCATCATCATAATCTTATCATCATCAGCATTACTTTTATACGCATTATCAGTGCTATTATCATCTTTATTATTATGACCATCATCATCACATTATCTATAGTATTATTATTATTATTATTATTATTATTATGATCATTATCATGATCATTATCATAATTAGTATCTATATATTAGTACGATAGCGTATGTGTTCATGTGTCACGCTTACATAAAAAACTCTGCGCATGCGTGCCGCAGCTAGATTTAGAAAAGCATTCAATTCAACTAATTTTTGTTACATTTCCAAGTGTTCCCCTTTGGCGCAACGGTTAGCGACGTAGGATTTTGACGTCGGTTTTTGACGTCGGCCCGACTGGTTTATAGTTCGATCCCAACCAACCTCTAAGATGTTTTTTCTATATCGAAAAGGGGAGGGAGGTAGGGAGGTGACGACCGGGAAGACACGTATTAATACGATAATGTGTGTGTTATTTTGTGTGCCACGCTAACATCAAAATTAAATACCTTCCGAATCTTTGTATGTATTTACTCCTCTCAAGGAGTTAGACACAAGTCCAGTTTTATCTTACTCCCACAAGTAAGATGTGACCCAAGGTCGGGTCTGGAAAGTGGGGTTTGAAAAGCTAGCTCCCGAGAGGTGAGCACTCTGGCCATTAAAAATTGCCTGGGCAGCCCCGTCGGCATTCCCCGGTAGTGGCGCCCTAAGCAGTAAGCAATAAACTTACTCCTCCCCAAAGAGGGGAGGCGAAGTCTGGGAGAGTGGACCTCCTATAACTGCACAGGACAGCCCCATAGACCGGCGTAAATAAAGCCCCGAGGGCCAAGACAATACCAGTCTATGGGGTGCAGTATTTATCGGAACAGATACTACACGAATCTTTGTATGCTTCTCATGAATTTGAGCCCAATTTAATTTAATCTAAAGCATTTACAAAGTAAGATTGATTCGTCGAAATCGGAATTAGTCGATCGATCAAATCGCGACAAAAGTTTGACGGACGGACAGACATACACGAAACCATTTTCAAGTCAAATCTTATATTTTATTCAAACATGTAGAAGTTAGGAACAAGATAATTACTATTGAAAACAACATTTCGTGTAATTTACACGGGCCCCGCTAGTTATTATTATTACTATTATTATTATTATTATTATTATTATTATTATTATTATTATTATTATTATTATTATTATTATTATTATTATTATTATTATTATTATTATTATTATTATTATTATTATTATTATTATTATTATTATTATCACCATAATTATTATCATCATTATAATCAGTATTATTATTATCATGCATGTTACGTAATGGATACATATATATGAATACCGATTACATCAGCTAGTATGAATTTAGTATCTAGGTAGACCAGTTCAAATCTTGACACGAACATCTGGGGAACAATTTCGCTTAGAAATATAAATAAGCCTGAACTCAGGTTAGAAGTCAGGGAAATGGTAAACAAGTGGGTTGTCACAGGTTCAGTTTCCCATCATGAAGCAACGACGTCACGATTGTGGGAATTTAGAAATAAAAAGGTGTGTTCTAGTCCGTTCCTTTTCTGGAAGCGTGCCGATCGGATGAAAAATCAAGATGTAATTCAGAAGAAAGTAACATGGAAATTTAATTCCTAAAATAGTTGATAGCTACTGGTCCGCCACTTTTCTGTACATTCTTCAATGCCCTGATGATGTTATTTTATGTTTTCAGCCATTCGGCATTTCTATAGATTCCAGGTTACCTTTCACATATAGTGTCTGAGATATGTTTTTTCTCTGGGGTCCGGTGGTTTTATTATTGTGTGTAGTTCGTTTAGAATTTGGTAAAAGTAGATTTCGTTGTTTTCAGAAATTCTGTGTTGCTTGTATTATACAGGCATATATGCGAGGAACCTATTTAATATGTCTGCTTTTTATTTTAATTTCTTCTATTCTACACAGCTTAGGGATATGGGGTTTATTTTGTTATCTGCATAATCTCTATGGTGTGTTCAAATTCTGCTGTTTCCTTCTATTTGTGATATGTTATTTCGTAGTTATTTCTATCAGCAATTTCGGTAGTTATGGTTAATCAAGTCTAATCAATATAGAATTCCACTAGGGCAATATATACAATTAAATCACTTATATTCCTCTCTTATTTCGATATCTCCCAACTCGAAGAATCATTCTGTATTGATGATGTGTTTGGTTGTTGTCCTATTTTATTTGATTGCAGAGTTTCAAGTATACATGACCCAGACATTCTTTCTTTCTTTTCGGATCGCCTCTTTGTGTGAGGTTTGATTTGTAATGCAACTCAATTATCACTTCCATTTCCATTGTAGTCTATGTCTGTCTCTGCAGTTTGTTAATTCCTGCCTTAAATAGTATACTTAACTTTGGCCGTGGGATTCAGATTCGTATAATAGGAAGGGTTAACGTTTGCAGGTTGCGAACTGTGTTTCCAATTTAATTATGAAATAAGCACCTGCCTATAATGAAACACATATCTTTTTTTCTGAGCCCAACGGCTTTTGCATTTGTTTGATGTCATTCGTAGAGAATAGAATTCTGTCCTCGTCTGTTTTTACGTCAATGGTTAGTGCTACGTTGGTTATCTATTACTAGATCGCGGGATTAAGTTAGTTTTTATTCGTTGGTGTCGCTTAAGACGTTAGTTTCTTTTCAAGAATTGATTCTATAAAGCAGGAGGTAATACAAATGGTAAATTGCTACTTGATACAAGATAAACATAACAAATCATCAGAGATCAAATAATACATTCATCAATTAATTTCAGAGACTTTAATTTTAAATATAATTACTTTCGTACTTTCCATTATATCTGACGACAGAATTAACAATTTTGTTCTAGATATGGATGACATCGTTTAGATGGTAACATTAGTGTTGGTAATTTGCTTCGCTGTGGATATACTTTCTTTCAGTGGTTAATTCTAAGTTGGGCTATACGAGAGAAGAAACAATAACAAAAAAATAAAAAACGTTCATTTATACTTAGTAAAACATTATCAGGGTACGGTTAAATTTCTGACAATATAATTCTGATATAAGTTCCCATGCATTTTAGACAACGCAGAATTGATATTTCTCTCTAATTTAATGTCGCCATAAAGTTCTGATGACATTGGAATGGAAATTGTGTTTGCGGGGAATTACATATTTATTTAGAAATTAGCAAATTAGCAGCCGATATTATTATTATATATATATCTATATTATTAGTAGTATTATAAGTGATGATAACTAAAATATGTTCCTTCTAGTCGCATATATTAACTGTCCTGAGAATGTGACGTCATAACGAACCCATACTAAAATGCCCCCCGACCAAAGTAAGACGTAACGTCGAAGGTGATCTCACAAGAGCAGAACTTATATGACAATACCCCAAGATTAAATGAATATATATCGCCATTTATTACTATGATTACCACAACTATTAATGTCATTCTTTTTTTTATAATAAAAAAACCCAGACGCTTTGGAATTAAATGAAATAACTTACCAGCTGCAACAATTACAATAGCTCACTATAAATAATAAGCTGCCAAATAACTAGGTTTTATAAATAAATCCGCGCGGCAATAAATAAGCATCTCGACCGAAGAGTACCCCGTTTTTTAAATACATTATTTTTGTAATTCGGTGTTATTGTAATCGACTCTCGTTCGTTACACGTCGTTATATAAGTCTGTTTACACTGAATCTCCGTATATTCTTCTTCCTCGTCTTCTTCTTTTTCTTCTTCTTATTATTGCTGTGGTTTATGATGTTTATTCATCATATTTCTTTTTAATTATATATATATATATATATATATATATATATATATATATGCATATATAAATATATATTTCATTCATTTGTAAATATATATATTGTTTTTAAATTCCTAAAACAGTTTTTCATGGTAAACAACTGATGATCCCTTAAAATAGTGTTAGAAATAAACTAATATAATAACTGTAAAAAATAAATTTACTTACATGGGTGATTTTCCACTGGAAGACTTGGGACTATAAGTTTGTTTGTTTTTTTTTTGTTTTTTTTAAATATAGTTTTAATGGTTGAGAAACTTCCGAGACTATATATATATATATATATATATATATATATATATATATATATATATATATGCATATATAAATATATATTTCATTCATTTGGAAATAATTATTTAATATAAATACCTAATACGATAAAAGTATAATCAATATGAGGGATAGTTCTCAATTATAGAAGAGAACATGATAATACAACAAATATAAAGTAACATATTTTATTACAATATAGTATAGTTTATAAAATAGTCATTTGGTGCGTATATACACACACATATATATATATATATATATATATATATATATATATGTATCTATCTATCTATCTATCTATCTATCACTCTCTCTCTCTCTCTTTCCATACATGTATATATATATATATATATATATATATATATATATATATATATATATATATATATATATATTAAAGTATATTTTAATAGTATACCTGCATACCGCATCGTTTTGAGTTTTTGGCTGTCTTCGGTGGAGGGAAATGACAATCTCAAGCGGTCAAGAGTCGCAAACTCGATTTACATAGACACCTTGAATTTTTTAGCTGTCGACTTCTCCGCTTGGCTGGGAGCGGTTGTCATGCAGTAACATATCATTTTAGTCATGTTTACGCTAAGAGCGACGAACGTAAACATCAAGCCATTTAGATAGAGCTCAACGACATTGTCGGAGTATCGCACTGAAGCATTAGGTGAATGTCTATGTTTAATTACTCTAAAGTGCTCGACTTTAATTTTTATTTTATATCATTTTAAAATGGCATATGCATATATATATTAATATATATATACATATACATATATATATATATATAAATATATATATATATATATATATATATATATATATATATATATATATTGCGTACGTTACAGATGAATCTACTTATTTAAGTAAATCTATTTATTTGACATGGTTCAACGAATGAACATCACATGCATATTAGAATTTCATACATCGTCGAATCCATAGCGAAACAAAATTAGATAAGATTGGTATATGAGAACTTTAGAAAGTTGTAATGGAAGTTGGGGATTCTTGCATATACTAACCAGCATGCTTTAGAGCAACCATGATAATATTAACTGGCAGGTTTGAGAGCTAATATTCAAACAAGCGATTATAGAAGGAAATCATTATGACCAGCGGGGGAAATTTTCTAAGAGATTTCTTGGTGCAAGAAAGTGTGAATTCGATTGAACACATGCACCTGTGAAATTAGCCGTTTTATATTTGATAACGTTTATATCAGCAATCTGCCAACGAGAATTGCATTTTGCTAGCAGGTGCCGCGAAGAAAGTAATTTTTGGCGGCCATGACTTCTTTCTCTGAAATATGATAGATATTTTGAGAACATATCCAGTTGTATTAATTTGCATATGTTAACATACATGTATGCGTTTGTTGGTGCATTGCTATGAGAGCGAGTGTTCACGATAATAATTGGTTAGAATCGTATGAAAATCACCATAATAACGGGGATGAATTGCTGTCATCCTTAAAACTGTTAACATCCCCCAAACCATTTTAGAAGAATATTATTTCAATTTGGTAAACAATGAAACAATATGCCTATAACATTTTCCTAATTAAATCTTTTTTTATCTAAATTTAAATATTAACATCTATTACGTTTATTATTTTTGTATTGTTCTTAACTCTATTTTCTTTTCACATTTCTGTAATAGTTTTTGTTTGTCGTTCTGTCTGTCACACTATGTTCGATTGAATAGTCATTTTATTGATGCTGCTAACATCTTTTAGATATTAAGTATGGTTGTATTACTGTCTCGCTTATCTCTGAAAAAGTGAACAGACGAGTTCGGACTATTCTGTTTGAGGCGATACCGCATGTGAACAGGAATCTGTGTCCGGTGGTTGGTCCGCCTCGGTGTCATGCTTAAGTTTGAAATGATATTCTTAAAGTTAAATTCTGTCAAGTACGTGTACTCATCTGATCTTATACAGACGTAATCATGTCAATATATATATGTTTTACAGTAGGTCTGTGACATTTACGTGAGAAGTAAATGTGTCAATATAAGCCGTTTTGTCTGCCGCTGAGTCGGTCATTATATTTGTGATACTACACTCTGAAAGAGCGTGTTTTTCGGTAAATGAACACATTGAATTGGTGACTATTCTAATGGTGAATTAATTCTGTTTAGTGGACCTTATTTATATTATATGAAGGTGTTTTATTTATACGTCGGTAGATACGCTTAAAAATTAGCAATAACTTTGAGCTTGACAAAATGTCTTATATTTATTTAAAGTACTGTATACTTTGTAGTATCTACTCTGCTATTTTACATTGTTTTCTAACATGTTTCGAATGTTCATTGTGTGTTTTAGACATTTGTCATGCCATAAATCGTCATATTTTCTCTCAAAATCATGTTGTTGAGAATATATATATATACATACATATATACATACATATATATATATACATATATATATATATATATATATATATATATATATGGTGAATGTTTTTATTCAAACATGTACAAGGTCTGCTACACTGGCATATCGATGTTATCGATATACAGCTATCAAGAGCTGAGGTCTAATCAGGCATGTGACCGATCGGTCACATAACTTTTATTTCTTTTTCCTATTCTTCTTTACTTGACTCCATTCTTCCTGGAATTCAACGACCGGGTTGGATAACAAACAACTTTCTGCCTGATGAGACCTAAGCTCCTGATAGCTGTAGATCGATAACATCAACATGCCAGTGTAGCAGACCTTGTACATGTTTGAATAAAAGCATTCACAATACAGCTCTATATTTTTATTGAGCACTCTTTTATAAGCCCAGTTTGATTCCCTTTGGATTTCTACCCTGTGGATTTTTACCCTACCTGGATTACTATATATATATATATATATATATATATATATATATATATATATATATATATATATATATATATATACATATATATATACATATATATATATATATATATATATATATATATATATACATATATATATGTATATCTGTTCATGGACATTTTGATAATAACGTTTGTTATGTGTATATTACAGTTATTCGTGATTTTGCAAAATAAGTTTACATTCGAAATTAAAATAAGAAATTAAAATAGATATTATTGTAGACTAAAGAAAACGGTTTTACTTCTAACATTTAATAGAAGCACATATTAGATAACATAGACATAGTTAAATTATAAAGAGGAAACATTGAAGAAAATTATGTCATTCATTATGAGTTCGTTATTATTTTAATATCAACGCAATATGAACAGTATAAGTAGAAGTGTAATCGTAAGGAAACACGATTGCGTCTATTGATATATTTAATCACATTACCTATTTCTAAATGCAGTATATATGAAGCAACATTACCCCATAATGGTTCGTTAATAAACAAAGGTGGCTTACCCTGGAAATGTCCGGATTTCTAGTAATATCTTTACTATAATATTATTAGTTTAACTTATTTGCTGTTGTTGCACCAACTGTCTAAGCAATGTTCCAGCTAACGACAGATTCATGGAATACAATACTCGTTGTGTGTATACTTTTTGTCTATTTTAGAAGCAAGCGCTAGATGTAAAGGTGACAGAGCATATTCTTCTTTTTGTATATATTCAGCTAAACAATTCTATCAACATTTAGATGTTTAATGTCATCATCTCTGCTTCCACTCTTGTTTAGCATTCATGTCATTTTCTTTCAACTTACTTCTGCTTGCCCGATGTAACACCGTAATTATGGTTACGTTTTGAACTCGTATATGCAGTTGTTTATATAAGTGGCGTGTTTGTATGGTATTAATCCTTTTGGGAATAAAATAGTATTCTAATCTTGTTTCTTATCATTTTCTTTAGAACTGGTCATGCACGTATTGCATTAATGTGTGTTACATCTTCAACAGATTCATCAAATCTCTAGCGATATTCATGGATTTAATTAGTTTCACTGTATTCTTCACCTTTAATTTTTAGTACAATACCTATTTGTATTAGTATTTCTTACTGAATAGATGTTCTTATACGATGCATTTACAGTCACCGCGCTGTGGCAAAAACCGGTGGTGTTCCCTGGAGTCCGATTGACTACGAGTCTATTCGCAGATTTCCATTACTCGTGTGCTCAAATGCTGTTCTCGCATCAGTCGTTTAGATAGGATGTAAAGTTGATAACAATTTGATGTTTTCTTTGAGTTTTTAGTGGCGATAAGCCGTCTAAAGATTTTAGTCTAATTTCTATCATTTCAATCCAAATCATTATCTTTGACACTTCGAGTCTATTTTCCAGGATTCCAACCAATGATCGTACAAGATAATAGTTTAAATCAAGGTACCTGAGTTTTTCCTTTGTCCAGTTTATAACCAGTCCTGTATATCTTGGTAGTTGTTCACCACGTGTGGTTGTTAGTTTCCTCGGAGTGCAGTTATGTTATTTAGTTTGAGAAATGTTCTCTTAATTTGACGCATTCTTTATTTTTCACATTTTAATCATTATTGTAATGATGATTATGATGATGTTGGCGGTTGTGATGATGATGATGCTGCTGCTGCTGCTGCTGCTGATGATGATGATGTTGATGATGATGATGATGATGATGATGATGATGATGATGATGATGATGATGATGATGATGATTATTAGGAGGAAGATGAGGAGGATTAGAAGATGGAGAAGGATGAGGAAGTGCTTTTTTCCATGTTCACCTGAGGTATTTTATGCTTCCATGATTTTTTACTCATTTAGTACATCGGAATGTTTCACAATTGAACTCAGCTTATAAAAAAGATTATATAAAACACGACATATTAGAAAGTTAAAAAATGTCCTTGCCTTCCGGTTTTTGATTTATCGATTTCACAAGTCTTTCAATACTTCTCTGATAAAAAAAGGCAAATTCTGCAAGGTTAACTTTGAAGGATGGTCTTTATGTTGAAAAGAAACGCAACATATATATGTGCATAAATAGTTTGACATTTGAGTTTTAGTGGCTTGTTACTTTAAACATTGCTGGCTTGTTCACGTATATGTAAATAACAATATATCACCAGTTCATAGCACAATATAAATGAAGATGTACGATGTTTAAACTAATATTAATGTGTTTTGCACATATGTTAAAGCTTGAAATACAAGTAGGTTATAATTAATTATCATGTTATATGTGAACTTATTTATACATTGCAACTAGATAGACTTGTGTAGCACAAAACGTAATCATAAATAATAGTATGTATCATCTATATATAAATGGAATAAAGTATAATTAATCTATCATATATATATATATATATATATATATATATATATATATATATATATATATATCGGAAAACCCGATCACGGACGCAAAACGCTCTTTCCAACACCTGCTTCCTGAAGTTACCGCATTTCAACGACAGGATCACCACATCTATCCGCAAAGCTATAAGGATGGAAAAACTCGATATTCAACTAACACACACCGGTCCTTCTCTCCGACAACAATTGACACCAATTACAACAATACTCCCTGCACCGTGACGAACTGCCCCATGAACACCCCAGACAAATACCACCGTACTTACACTGTATACCGTTTACAGTGCACCACATGCAACAAAAAATACATTGGTAGTACGGTGAGACCCCTACATATTAGAGTCAAAGAACACCTACAAACACGCACCTCTTCCTTCCACAAGCGCATCCACGCATGTGGCAACACCAGCAAATCATTCAAGATTGATATCCTAGCTACGGAGAGAAACGTTGGCAACCTTCGAATAACAGAATCGATACTAATAGCAAAACTATCTCCGCAAATAAATCACCGACTCGAATTAGGATCTTCATTTCTAGTCTGATATAGTTTTACATCTTACTCTTGTTGTATTTATTTTATCTTAATTTTACCCTTAAATGAATACAAACAACTAATAATCTAACAAAAACATCACTTGATAATAATAACAAATAATATAACAACATAGGTCAAATACTCACATAACAAAAAAAATAAATAAATAAAAAAACTGGGGGGAAAATAAAAAATTAAAAAATAAATAGATAAAGATAAATAAATAAATAAATAAATAATAATAATAATAAAAAGATAAATAAATGGTTATGTAAAATAAATAAGTAGATAAATAATAAATAAAAAAATAATAGAAAACATAAAAAATATATAAATAAATAAATGAATAAAAAGATAAAAAATATTAAAGTCTATAAACTAATAATAGTAATAACTTAACCTAACAAAAACATTAACTATAATAATATATAATAATAGTATTACAACAAGACATTGAATGAATAAATAGTAAGATGAATAAATAAAAAAAAATAATAAAGAGATTATTACAACAATATAAGGAATCAATAAGAAATGTCGAGACTGCCCACGCGTGAACATTCAATTTACAACATTAATAGTTAATCGACATTAATAATAATAATAATGGATGAAATACCGGAACCAGCCCAGATAACATTAATAATAATGATAAAAAAGGAAAAAAAAAACTTTTTTTTTAAAATGTAAAGAAAGGAAAGAAACACATTCGTTATTACAATATTTAAGCCTAACAATTAAACATAACTACTTTATAAGCGACGTAAACAACATTAGACAGACCAAATGGACTCAATTACCCCCCTTTCATTGTTTTCCCTAGCGTTAAACGAATGAGACGATTAATGAACAGATAATATTGAATTAATTAATGAAATAAACATATTTAAAAAATAGAATAAAATAAATAAATAAACTAAATATTAATATACGCAATCATTTAAAACGAACAAATAAGTTTATTAATTACACCATGGAATTATATTTTACATAGTTTAAGTTTATTGACTAATCATCACCTAAAATTTAAAAAAATAATGAATCCCAGAAAAATATCAATTGATCATTTCTGTTAACACTCCTCTCACGATTGCTTCTAAGGGTTTTATTTATTTATATACATAACTTAATCATACTTACCCAGGGAAAATACTACATTAAAAAAAGATAGTAATATGATATCCTGTATGTGTCATTTATATATGGCAATACGCAATGTGGTGTTGTTTTAATTGAGATCACGTATGAAGGGAAGAAAAAACATAAAATGAAATGTAAAAAGATAAAAAGGAAAAATAGAGAATGTCTTAGAAGAATACCTCGCAAGATGTTCACCACATTGCGTATTGCCGGTTGTTGTTTATACTTATTCAAGGTACTTAATTTCCCTGATGATCTGCCAAGGAAGGACCTGCTTGGTAGTAAAACACGTGTAGGTAAACAAGTCTTAGATTTGAAAAATGATAAATTAATATTTTTTTAATGAAAAAGCTTTTGTGGTGTTGATTTGGCTCCTGAACGGAATGCTTTGGTAAGCCTTCAAAAAATCGCATATACATGCTCTGTACCCTGTAATCGAGTATCATCGAGCTTGTTTTCATTGAACTAATCCCGGTCTTCACTGAATAATCTCTTTTCTAAGTGAAACATTCAAATCTCTCTCTCTCTCTCCCTCTCTCTCTGTATATATATATATATATATATATATATATATATATATATATATATATATATATACATATATATATATATATATATATATATATATATATATATATATATATATATATATATATATATATATGTATATATATATATAGTTTTAAAGGTGTTTGTGTTAGATATGGCGATTAAGCAACAACGAAAAAATAAACTATCTACAATGTATATGCTATTTATAGGATACTTCTATATGAAACGTTAATTGCATTGTTTCCAAGAAACATCAAACATTTTACTTTAGAGAACAAAGTGAAAACGTCAATATGAAAAAAAATGTTATTGACAAGCAGCATTGTTGAGCGACAAAAGAATTCGGCTTATGTTTCGTAGTAACAAACGACTCTGAAAGCAAATATTCTAACATCAAAGGCACCGAAATAGTCAGCGATACCGGGTAAGTGTTTATACATTGCTAAATGTGTTGTTACACCTGTTTATGTTGCGTCCATGTAATTCAGCATCAGTTTGTCTGTCTGTCTTACACGGTTAAGTATTCTGATGTCTATAACGCTTAAGTTAGTAAAACAATTATTCTCAGTCTGTTACGCTTACATTTCAAATAGATGCCACGTTCTAAAGGTGAGATTTAATACACACATGTTTAGAATATATTTGATAACAAACCATTGTTTAGAAACATTTGTTAATGCTATTCGATATTCGATATTAATAAAACAGATTATTTTACACAGAAATAAATATCGATGTACCCTTCATTGTGTATTCATAAAACATACATTTTTACAGATTGATAGTTCCTTATCTACACGAACTTGGAATATCTATCAGAGAAGAAATCATTTTTCAAATAAACATTTCATTGTATTCTGTGTTTTTCATTTGTTAAACATTATCGAGAATGAAATATTTAATCCGGCAAATGCACATCATTTGAAAAATTCAAAAAAAATTCAATGCCCTATGAATGTTATGGCTTTTTTACGTATTACCTATGAGACAGTGTTTGAATCTATATTACTAACTGTGACACATTAACATCATTCTGTATTCATTATTCAAGATCGTATCAGGTGTGAGGATACCATGTTTGACCGTGATGTCTATCTGATGTATTTAAAATTGGACAACGTTATATGTGCATAATATTAATTTACTTCATGTGAAATACGTGATAAACATACCATTCACTTTCATTTATATGCAGCTTCTCTAAACTTTACCATTGATGAAAGTTATATGTACCACTGCCGGAAATATGAACTTATCTAACTGTTTTTTAAATTTCCTCACCCTCACTGTATTTCACATTGTTCAACCAAGCAGAATATCTTATCTGTCAGCCTACTTAAATCTCTAAGGAAAAGTTCAAAATGTTTGCATTATGTTATACTAGTTTCGATCGTAATGTGGGAAATTATGGATTAAGACTTAAGGAACATCTACTAGTCACTGTCTGGTTAAAAAAAACTGATATGCACATCGACAATATTGTCATACACCATACTAATTAAATACAGTTTAAGAATCAGGAATCAGGGAAACAATTAAAAATAATTGAATTATAATCCACGCTCGTATTCTGAGCTAAAAATATAAAGAACAGCAATTAATAATACTTGCGTTTTTTTTATTAAAAATATTACAGTTTATTAGTCATGAATTAAATCATCATTAACTGTATAATTCATAATTTGCTTTTTGAGTAAAAGCACAGTGTATTATCTGTTGTAATACTACACTTAATATTTTCCATTCATCGATCAGTGAACAATAAACCATTCTTGACTGAGGCAATGTTTATATTTGTCTCAATACAGAGTGCACATTTTCCCACATTAAAAATCGACTTTGTGTCTATATGTGTCGTCAGTGGTAGACAAAATACGACCTCTATGATTTACATGCTCAAATTTCGTCTAACTAATCACGTCCACATCTGGAAATGCTTTCTGTATTATTTACCAAACACACAGTAAACAAGAGAGTTGATTATGAACCTACTATTTCTAATAATGCTAATAAACAACAGCCAAATGAAAAATGTTGTGATAAACGATACTTTAATATATATTAGGCAATATTCTTTGTTCATTGAGTATCTGTCGCTATGTAATAATACAAATGTGACAACAATAGTTCGTACAATGCCTTGGATGAATTTTATTGACTTTTGACACTAAATAATAAAAAAAAAAAACATAGTGTCTGTAATGCTCATGATTTGAATTTTAAATAAATAATATTTTATTTTAAAATAAGTTAGCATTTATTGGTCCCCACCGCTTTCAAAATTACACATTTAAAATTCATTCAAACAGTAGAAATATTTTACTCATGGAATACACGTGCATACCAAGGTGCACCACTTTTATCGGATATTGCACACCAGACTTCAATGTGAACAGAAGTTTAAGATTAAGTGACAACATGTCGCCTAAAAATATTTTCTTTATCCTCCCGATGAAGATTCTGTTATAAATCAATAATTTGAATTTTAATTAAATAATATTTTTTCTAAGAAAATGTCTGCATTTATTTGTCCCTTTATTGCTTTAAAAATTACAAATTGAAAACACATTCAAACTATGGAAATATGTTATTCATAACATATACGTGCACTCCAAGGATACTACACACCAGCCTTCAATAAGCACTTATGCGTAAGATTAAGTGACAACATGTCACTTAAAATAATAAAACAAGAAATATATTGGCTGTATCCTCATAATGAAGATTCTTTTATTAATCGAAAATTTGAATTTTAAATAAATAATATTTTATTTAAAAACAAAACCATATCTGCATTTATTGGTCTCCTTACCGCTTTAAAAATACACATTTAAAATGCTTTAACACAGTAGAAATATTATACTCATTAAACAAAAAGTAATCAAAAAATGCCAATCATGTCATTTAAAAGAAACGTGTTTTCTTAAGCAGAAGATTATATTTAAAAAGAAAAATGTTTTATTTTCATGGATTCGAAATTATTAAATATATTCATATTTAAACAATTAACTATATGAAATAACCGACTATATGATATATTATTTTTAAATAATAAACTATCTTTAATAGAATATAGAATGATAATTAATACGAATTAAGATATTAACAGACAATGAAATTGATACTACATGTTTAATTTGCTATTAATACAACTTTATTTTCCTAAATGTATTAGCTTAAAATTTGCAGTTACCATAGAAACAGCTTATTAGCATATACTTTGCCCGTCTTGTTTTATGTGTTTCCTCATTATGATTCAACTAGGTGAACCGTTTAAATTAGCGATAATTGAAATCCGAACTTGGTTTCCAATTTGAAGTATATATTCTCGAATATATATGAAATAAAATTTTGTTCATTCGCTTCATCGTTTTCTATCCTCTCATAATATTCTTCTATCAATAACATGACAGTACACCCAACTGAGTGATATTTGGTTTTGTAGTTTGCTTACTCCTTAGTATAAACAGAACCAATTGCATGAAATAATGTTCACTTCTGAGATTGATAATAGAATGACATACACTTATTAGTTGTTTAAATTATGCATAATTTACGAGTAAGAAACAGAGTTAGGATCTGTAAATAACGCTAAAGTAATCTATTATTTTAGAACAGTTTTCAAATAATTGATATAACTGACTTTGTAGTAATCACGAAAGTAAATTTTAATATGTTGGGCGAAGGAGAAGGGTGAGAGTTTGTTTTGTTATTGTATGTTATGGAACACATTTAGGACGGGTCAATACAAATTCAGGCCTAAATTGGTTCCATAACATACAGAAAACACACAGATACAAATTCAAACAATTAGACATAGTAGACTTATTCCCATCTATAACAAAATACACCCTAGACTTTGCACTTTCACACACAAACATCAGTCAACTAGAAAGGGACACACTACTACAGGCAATACAAACTTTACTTTTAACCCAACAAGGCCTGAGGTTTGTAAGCTAAGAAAAACCATCCTAGAGAATATCAATAAGTAAATAAGGATATATTGCGGCTAAATCAATAGATTAGTACAACGACTATCATTAATTGGTTTGAGAGAATTAGCAACAAAGATAACCGTACTTGTGTCCAGTTTGACATTGTGGACTATTACCCTTCAATCACAAAGGAGTTATTCCATAAGGCATTAGACTTTGCGAGTAATCACGTGCCTATGACTAGTGAGGAAATGGGCATAATATACAATTGCCGGAAAACTGTACTGGTTAAGAATGGGGAGCAATATATTATCAATACTCTATTGATTCTTTTGATGTTGCAATGGGTTCATTGGTTCGGCTGAAATGTCTACTCTGGTTGGATTATTTATATTATACAAGCTTATAAAGACAAGCATGTTTAATGATAGGGGTATATAGAGACGATGGTTTAGCAGTTATTGAAAATAGTAATAGCCCTGCAGTTGAAATGACTGAGAAATTCATTTTCAGAACTATGAAAGAGTTAGTACTCAAAGTTTAAATACGTGCAGGTATCAAAATGACAAACATTTTAGATATTATCCTTAATCTTAACAAAGGAGTATACAAACCATATATAAAGGATAATTATGATCCAATATACGTACACACACAATCACACCATCCACCAAGCATTATTAAACACATCCCGTTATCTATAAGGCATAGACTTAGAAATAAGTCTTATGATGAAAAAAAATCTATAATAATATAAGTGCTTAAAATAATGATCTAAGTAATAGTGGTTATAATATACGACTATGGAATATCAAGATGGGAGAAACAGAGATAAAAGTAGGATGAATAGAACACGAGAAATTATTTTGTATACAACACAGTTTAACCTACTAGTTAAATCAAAGATTGGGCATATGTTTCTTAACTTGTTAAATACGCATTACCCAATGATAACCCAACTGCATAAAGTCTTTAACAAAAACACACTCAAACTTAGTTATAGTTGCAATACTTATTTAGGAAATATAATCAAAAGTAACTATAGATTAATATTAAAGGATAATGATAAAAACAACGTTAGTATCACACATGATACTATATGTAATTGTAAAAATAAAAGTGAGTGCCCGTTACAAGAAAAATGTTTCAGAAAAATGTAGTATATCTAAACACAGTTTCCTAGAGAATGCTCCTAATTTCCAAAGCTCCTACATAGGGGGACTAATACTGATTTTAAGGATAGGTAAATACACCATAATTGCCCATTTAACAACATAGATACGGATAGAAAGAGCACTTCACTATCCAGATATACTTTATCTCTACAGAAATAGCATAGTTCCTGTAATGAAATGGAGCATTAATAAAAGGCACCAATACATACACTAAACAACCCTACCTGTTTTCTGTGTTTAAATGAAAAACTGGCTATAATTTTGTTACCTAAGACTGCTTTACTAATCAAGAAAGACGAGGTATGTTACAATTGCAAGCACTTCAAAGCGTTCACCTTAGATAAGTATTTTAAGAAGGATGTACACATAACTGAAAAGGTAAGAAAATAAATATTACAAATAAAACATATCTCTTTAAACATAACATTAAACTATTACAAACATCGCGTAATAACAATGATATATATATATATATATATATATATATATATATATATATATATATATATATATATATATATATATTATTTCCATGAAAATAAAGGTAGGAAAATCAAAACAACTATTAATTTAAATTCTAGACATGTATAGATAGTAGTATTATAGATATAGTTTACAGATTATTTAAGTAAGTTATTATCATTTATAATAGGTTATGTAACTGATCGTATTGGTATAACTCCGGGATAACTATTAGTAACCATGAGATCTAAAGGTAATTAAGTTACAAAGTTCAGATTTGATATTGAAAGAAGAGATATTTTGAAGGGGAACATAATGATACAATTAGAGAACTTAAAGTAATACCAATTAAACGTCTATTAGGGTAAATGAATATAGATGGACACATAATTTAAGATCACTTCAAAGAGAGAATATAATTAATCTAATGTAAAATTTAAAAGAATCAATTATTTTATAAAATAACGCAAAATTATTACAAATAATAAAGTATTAAGTAGTTTATTATAAGGAACTAGATAAGAATAATAACTAGTCGATATTAAAAAATTGGTTTCTAATTCTCAAATAATTAGGGGAAGGATATTATTGTTGGATCAACTTAGTTTGTTGGTAACTATGATTGGTATACATAAAGATGTTTAATTAATCAAAAATAACGAGTGTCTTCATATATATATATATATATATATATATATATATATATAACAATATATTTAGCAGCTTATAAAGATCATGATCAATAAAAATAGAAGGTAAAATAAAACATTAAAATCCCTTAAAAATAACGCAATATATATATATATATATATATATATATATATGTTTTTATTTATCTATGTACATAAGTGTGTATGTGCGTATGTGAGTGTATGCATGTGTGCGTCACGTGAGTGTGGGTATGTCTGGCTGCGTGCATGTAGTTAAAGAAGGGGATACAGGCCGATTCTAGTCTGCCAATAATTTGAGTTGAGCGACTTTCATATGTGTCGATAAGTAAGTCTCAGGAGGTCATCTTACGCAAAGGGTTTGTCGTCTGAATAATTTTAGATGTAATTTGTATGTTTGTTCTTTTTGTCTTTTTTATGATTCGCGGATCTGATCTTTGCTCATAAGTATATACTCACGAGGAGCGCAAGAGGTTGTGAAACAATCGTCGGATACTCAAACTATGTTTACTTAAATATAAAAAGCTCTTATATATATTGAGCACTTTTGAAAAAAATATGTTTCGTTCATTTTCTTAACATTTGACCGTAATTAATTAATTTATTTATTCATATATATATGTATATATATATATATATATATATATATATATATATATATATATATATATATATATATATATATATATATATAAAGATAAAATATGAGAATAACATTCGATGGAATACAAAATGTATTACGCCCACAGTTGTTTAAATAAATATATAAAATTATAATATATATAATATATATATATATATATAATATATATATATATATATATATATATATATATATATATATATATATATATAAGTACAAATATGTAAAATACACTTCAGGCGTATTGGCAAAATATCATTAATGTCCGATAACCTTTATTATAAATTTACTTGTTCAATATTTTCTTTACTTTCAACTTTTTTTCTCAAAAACATAAAGTGTAATTTTAAAAAAACTTCTTTTTTATAGTTTGTAATATAATCATACTTTTTTTACATATATTAGAGCAAAATCTCCTATTTTGTCTCAGTATATATGTATATATATGATACATACATATATATATATATACATATATATATATTATTTTTATCTACTGACTACGTTGTTTTGAGCTTTGTACTCTCTCTCACTCTCTCTCTCTATATACATTTATATATCAGTATATATATATAATCCCTCTCTTTATATATATAAATATATATATATATATATATATAAATATATTTCAGAGGAAACATTATTGATTGACCAATGCCACAGGTCGAGTGAAAAACAAAAAAAATGCTAACATTTACCTTAGGCCCTTTTGTTTCACCCTCTAAGAGAAAACGTCAGAATGATGAATAAAAAAACAAAGCCGTTCGTATAAGAAACAGGTGAACATTGTTTAAGTTGGTGTAAGTTCCCGAATTATCTTGAAACCTTGTATTCTAACTTTTAGAATATCTTGCCAACGTAGTCCGCTCCACACTTATATATGAATTCATAAACAACAAAATTATTTCGAAAGGTCGGCAAAATATATTCTAGCAGAGAGGAGAATAGCTTCGACTCGTGTAGACTACTTTAGGAGTGAACATAGCCTTACACGTACCACATGGATGCTTGGTTACACAAAGTTTGGTGATAACCTAGGAACTTTCAAACTTATTTATTTGCCATCTGTCATCACCTTTTTAGTACAAATATTTTTACTGCCCAGTATTCCGATGGGTCGTTTACAGTTTTACACAGTGCTAGTTTGAACTATCATCTCATTATTATTGAGGCGTTAGTTATTAACAATTTCCGACCTAGCCTGTGTAGGCATATGCTTTTTAAACATCAGTTTGAGATCTTTCACTGTTCAAATCCCCCATAACGTTAAGGATCTGACGATTAGGGTTTAAGTAGATTTTAGCAATGTTAACTGTTTCCACACGGCCTGGTTTATTGACCACTATATACTGTTTCCTTTTAAATTGATCTTACCATGTCGTTGTGTAAATAAATAAATAAATATATACATATATATATATATATATATATATATATATATATATATGTGTATATATAGTTAAGGAGAGTTTGCATCACCTACGAAACACCATTCCTGATTGGATTAACACCATCTGAACAAGGGGTTTTCAGGACAACTTCACATAAAGATACTTTCTCCTACAAGTAAATCCTCACCAAATATTCAAAATAACATAGTATTGAAAGCCCAAACAAGACACTCTCGACACGGCTATACACTGGCTCCTACGAGGAATTGTGCACCTCGTCCAAGTAAATTTACCTCAAGAAACAGCATAGCTGGATACTACATCAGACTATATGATTGCTTGTCCTGGATCCCAGTACTTAAAGATACCATAAAAAAGATATACTATAACATAGTAAACTGGTCAATTGGGGAGTCGAAAATTAATGTTCATTGATTTCTTTAGTAACTCAACGTTTGATAGGAAAATGGGAACTTCAATGGAATATTCGAATATCTATGTATGTCATATATAGAGAACGTGTAAGCAAGAGAAAGCCTACTTTGATTTCTGAGAACTTCGACAATAGTAAATTGATAATATATATATATATATATATATATATATATATATATATATATATATATATATATATATATATATATATACACATACTATAAATATTATTTTATAAACTATTAAAGGGTTTATTGCTTACAGACGGCGGCATCGTTTCGGGCCTTTTGCCTTCATCAGTGCAGGAGTGTTTGTCAGGCAGTCGCATTGGATAGAACGCAGTTCATAAATTTAGGTTAGAATTACGAGAGTAACGCTCGGGACAACACGGCTACAGACACTCAGCAAATACAATATTGAAATTGAGATACATTTATCAAGGGATGAAAAGAGAGCGTGTATTACTGTCGACTAGTGTTTAACACTCGTGCGGAACTCGTTTTGTCGCAAATAACAATTAACTTATCTCAACTTCACGGTGCTCTACTTTCAAGACTATTACATGTTTGAAATGGAGTTTTCACTATAAATATATTTTATTAAATTTGTTTATTACCTACAGACGATACCGTTTCGAGCTTTTTGACTTCATCAATCCAGGAGTGGTGGTCGTAGGCAGTAACATGGGATCGAACGCAGTTTACAAATTAAGGCTAGAATTACGAGACAAGCATTGGGACAACACGGCTATCGACAATCAGCACATACAATGATTAAAATTGAGATACACTCATCTTTGGAGGCATGAACAGCGTGTACTATTGTCAAACAGTGTTTAACTCTGCCGCGGAACTCGCTTTGTATATATGCATACATGTATATCCTCAATAAATAGACATGATCGGTTCAAATGACAATTAATGAATGTATTCAAATACCAATTCTTATCGCGCATGATAATGTATCTATAGTTTTTTTTTAGCCCTTATGTAATTTTATGATTCGCGGCGTGTTAAATGTGTGAACATATCTTTCGAATTATAACAGAAATTAATTCATATCTTCAGTCTGGAAACTTTCATAAATTTTGTAAATAAAATGACAACCATTGATAGCAGAACACATAAAGAATATTAATAGAATAACACGAGAAAAAAAAAAGAACTTTAAATGAAACGTGATTTCTGAATTGTTAACAATTAACAAATAATTTCTGACAAATAATTTCTCTCAAGTGAGAAATTATCAGCTTTCAAAACCGAATGAATAATTTGCATCACATGAAATCCCAACGGGGAAGACAAATCTGTCGTTTGTAAATATCATTTATTGACAAAACCACAAATATTGAACGACGCATGAAAGCAATAAAGCATTTGTTTGATGATTATCAGATCACGGCTAATCATGTAAACGAAATATTTGCAAATGCTTGCATTTCATTCAAATCCACTTGATCCTTGTGTTAACGCATTTTTCAGTTTTGACGATTTTTTCAGATGAAAATTTATATCATGTTATATGTTCGACATTTTCGTAATGTTGGTTTCACGCTTTAACTCGATATTTAAAAGGTATACGCGGATACATATGACTATTTGACCATGGGTGCTGATTTATGCTATCTTCATGTAATATTTTCACGTACTATTTATTATATGATATATATAAATATATATATATATATATATATATATATATATATATATATATATATATATATATAAATATGAAATAAGACTCAAACCAAAAATAGACTAAGAGAATAATTATAAATAATCATATATATATATATATATATATATATATATTAGTACTTCATGTATCCACATAAAATATTATAAGGAGATATAATTTTTTATGTATCAGTTTTCAGTATTTACTTCAACAGTGCTCGATACGTAAGTAGAGCTAGGTAGTAAGCAATGAAAATATATATGGCAATCAAGCTACACAGAGGCATTTAGCCTGACGATTCCCCCCGGGGATGAAACACGGGAGCCTCTGTGTAGCTTGATTGCCATATATATTTTCATTGCTTATATATATATATATATATATATATATATATATATATATATATATATATATATATATATATATATACATATATATATATACATATATATATATAGTTATGTATATTATAAAGAATATCTTTATCATTATTTTTCAAATCCATCATCAGAAAGTTCCTAATATAGTAAAATTATGTTCAATGTAAAGACTAGAGACTTCTCATAGTTTAGTGAAAGTAAATATACTCATATATATATATATATATATATATACCGTATTTCTTAATTGGGAGAGTTTCCCAGCAGAGTGCTCAATTATTAATGCAAAAGTAAAATTAACTAAATAATTAATAAGAGCATGATATTTATTAATATTAAATAAAGTGTTACAACAACATCCGGACCAAGGTTTCAGATCCGAGAAAATCGGACCTTCATCAGCGCAGTCGTATAGCTTAATGAGTGAGAACAACCGCCAGGAATTTCAAAATATTGTCCGTTGGAAAGATGGAACACTTTCAGATTTAAAATTGTCACGTGCGTGGAATATTCGTAGTCAGTTATGGAAAAGTTTCAGATCAAAACAACAGCAACGCTGTACATCGAAAAAGCAAGAAATTAAATGGGAATAACGTTAACAGTTGGATAGATGGGAACCTAGCATGTTTAAATTGTCACGTGCGTGGAAATAACGTTTTTTTAATTTTTATAAAAGTCCTATAACACGATTCAACAAAAGTTTTCCTTAGAATGTCTTACTCATAATATTATATACATGGTATAAAATACACTTTTTGCAAGTGAGATACTAGAAAAACGATTACCCGCAGATAATAATCAGAATATGTAATTAAACGCAAACGTATTTTTCTAGTCAACTTGTCACGATTATATTTTATATAAAAAGTAAATTTTACGCGTGTATTAATTGCATATGAAGTACATGATAAAACCAAAGAATTAAAATCATTAAAAATGTAATGTACCAATTGCTTGTTTATATGAGGTGTTTAATAATAGCTTAATGAGGATATGAAAATACACGTTGTATATATTTGTCGCCTGTAAAAGCATATGTATAACTAGGAAAATAATGATAGTTTATGCGAGCGAGTTTCAATTGAACCTTGATTTTTAGAAGTAGTTTAACACGAAGGAATACTTTCAGCCTCAATGTATTCTTTAATGATGCTTGATCCTTTTTGAATTTAGAGGATCGTGCTGTTCGTAAATATAAGTTATGAATGACAATTAAAATTTAAAAGAAGATATAAGGTTCGTTAATCTAATCACTGATATAGCAACTGTTTATTAAATGCATATTGCATTATTAGAAATCATAGCACTTTCAACATATCCATGTCAATTAACTATAAAGGAACACTTTTCATGTGAGAAAGAACCACAACATAGACAGAAATACATACATCTTATTACATAGTTCCCCCATTATTTCTTTTTCTTTATTTTCGTAACGATTTCTTTAGCTTCATTATTATTATGTTCACGTGAGTAACAAATAAAATATATAATACTTCATCCCTGAGGATGTATATAGCTAGAAAATTCACGTAATACGAAGTCGACGAGAGGAAATCTCGTAATAAAACTATTTTATCTCATTTATATATAACAACACATTTGGTGCCTCAGATACACCTTACTAGACAACATTAAATCAAAATACACGTTAATGCAGGCAAGGCAAATTTATGGCTGAGATAACACTCGTTTGATAAACGTGCAGTATACGAGAAATGGGAGGTAAAAAAATATTACGACTCTAATACTAATAAATGATCACAATAATAATTATCATAATAATAATTTGATGCCTCATACCACACCAGACTTACAAATATAAACTCGATGTAGCCTAAATTAGAAGTGGTGGTTCAGGATTTGACCGTCAGGAAAAGGCCCGACAAGAACTTGCCTTCTAAAGTAAATTTAGACTCAAATTTAAAAGACATCTATCAACCTTTATCAGCAAGCACTCAATGATAAACGGCTGGTACAATTATGCAAAATAAACGGCAATTATAATTGAAAACACCGTTAAGTACTGAAAGTCTGGTCAGATACATTATACATCTGATTAATGTAGACATAAATGTACCGCTTTTAGCAGTGAAAGCCGTTAACAACTAATGTAAGAACTTGTAAGTAAAATAAGGATAATAATAATGCTAATTATCATAATAAAATAAATAATAATAATAATACTTAAAAGGCAAAAGTATGTGTATACTTCATTCAGGACCCTACATGAAAGACTAGCGCGTATACTGGGAGGATGTACTTACAAAACAGACGTACTAGGGTAGATGCCCATGGGAAAGACAACGCTGATAGAAAAAAATACAAAAATGAAACGACCTAAGCAACCACAGGCCAGTAACCTATTTTCCAAGAATATGGAAAATCTTAACGGCAGAACTGAGAGAACACATCTTCCATACCTTGTCAATAGTAGAATTTTCCGCGAGGAACAAAAGAGAAACCGGAAACGGAAAAGAATGATACATGAACTGTTATACATAGATGGAAATATTGTGAAGGAAGTTTAAAGCACAAACAAACAATATACACATGGACCAATCTGTCAAGAATAGATAATTGACTGCTTACACATATACACGATACCCAAAAAATAATTAACCTTACTTAGAAATATATAGCAATGATGCCACTCAACTACGTGTAAATGTGATGCCGGATACCAGAGAACATGGACATTAATGACAATGCACAGGGCAGTAAACCCAATAGATAATACGGACATACTCTACATGAAACGTAACGAAGGGAGAAGAGGACTGACAGGTATATAAGACTGTGTGGAAGACCCAGAAAAGAATTAGAGAAATACATTACCAAGAACACGGAAAGAGTGATTACCGTCATAACACCCCACTTGAGGAGCACAATAAACAGACACAAAAGAAAAGAAAAGAAAAGTGTAAAGAAAAACAGCTACATGGACGCTTAATAAGACTGACATGAGAATAAACTAACGAATATAGCTGGACATGGCTAAGCAATAGACGCTTGCATTGATAAATGGAATATTTACTGACGGCTGCACATAACAATACGATTACGACACACCACATTACAGCTAAAATAGATAAAACACTGGAAAAAAGTAAATGATACTGTGTTAACAAATAGGCGAACCAGTAAATTATATTATAAGTGAATGCAGCAAACTAGCCCAAAATTAATACAAGAACAGACATGGCTGCGTGGAGAAAGCAGTACACTAGTAACTGGCTAAACGATTGAATTTCAGAAAGGCATACAAATGGTACAGACATAAAACGGAGACGGTACTTCAAAACGAAAAACACAAACTCCTCTTGGGTATGGATATACAAACAGATGCATTCATACACACAACAAGCCTGGGTGTGATAATAATCGACAAGAAGGAAAAACATTGTAGACGTCGCTTATCCAGCACACCACATGGTGAATATCAGAAAGAGAAAAAAGAGAAGCAAACACACGGAGCTTGCCCAACAAATGAAAGCAATATGGAGCATGAAGAAAATAAATATAATACCTATAATCGTAGGGGAACTAAGAACAGTCCCCTTAAACGGAGAAAAAACTGAGAGAAATTGGAATCACAGATATCACTGAGACCATACAAATAACGGCAATGATCTAAACAGCTGCAATCTTAAAGAACACCTTCAAGTACGGACGCCAACCCGCATGGTAATGGTACGAATGGTAACCCGTAACATGGAAGTTACACTTGGAAGAACACAAAACCACAGAAAGAAAGCAACATCACGAACCAAGGAACAGAAACCACAAGAAACATCATAAGCAGCCACCTCCCCCAAACACATTTCACTGGTCGACATTACATAAAAGTCATAGAGGGTTTAGGAAGATGGGACAACCGATTAGGAACAGCACAAACTTGTTCTGCACTAAAATAGTGCGGAGACTGCTTGGACGTTAGGAAAGCTTATTGCGACGCAAATCACACAGGATACCAATGGTTGTTGCCAGCGAGAAATCACTAGAAAGCTGCTATTGCGATACCGTAATATCTTTTACGGTTGTAATCGAAAAGAGGTAGAGAATACTGGAACCTTTCAGAGGCTTGTTGTCATTTAGCCTCCAGATAAAACCACTATCTTTTGTCGGTGAAAAATCACTGACTATAACTCATCTGAGAACTCCTATTATAGCGAGATATATATATATATATATATATATATATATATATATATATATATATATATATATATATATTATCAGCGATAAGTCATTCAGAACTACAACCTGAAACTCCAAGTGAGTGACAATAATTTTGCAATGTATAGAGGGTTGTTGGAATAATGAGATGCTTGTACAGTTCTTTATTTCAGAGTACTCGTCGTTATGAGAAATACATTAACTAGCAACGGTTGTTGTGAATGATAGTACCACTACTACTATTGATGACAATAATGATAATGATTTACTCGTGTCTCGATGGGAAACACTCCATGCATTTACCAGAAAGGCAAGTATGGGAAAAACAACGGCTTATTAAAAAAATAATACTTAAGGATTGCAAAAACCTTGTTGTAACCTGAGCAAAGCTTTTATAGACACTCTAAAATATTCAATACTGTGTGTCTGTTGCATGCTTAAAATTCTGATATTTTAAAAACTATAACCTGTAATTGTGGTCTTAAATACGACTAATTATTTAAATGCTGGCCACAACACTGTACCTTGATAATAGTTATACTACAGCAACTACTGCTCCGTTGAAGTCTCGTAGAATAATTATTGAATATAACTTACTGGCACCTTACTTTGTTTTGCCTCTCTCGAATCCCACAAATAAATCGGAATAAAGTTAACTAATCAAAATATATAATAGTAGTTTATACAATATGCATTATGTACTGTCAGAGACGTTTATGAAAAAGAGATGATAGTTAAAATCTAAAAGTGTAAGATCAATTCTATGAGCTGTAAATTGGATAAATAGGCAAAGATAACAATTAAACATTCAAGAAAATGAAATAGTTTAATTACATCGAATAGCTTCAGACACTATTGAAAAAGTATCGGGTGAGGGCTACAGGTACGTTAGTACATGAAAATGAAGTCAGATTATCAGTACTCAAATCGAAGGGAAAGTATCACAGGAATATTAAAAGTATGTTGAATTAACGAATCAGTATATACTCGTAAATGTGGTGTCGCTTAGTGTAGTTCAACAACCATATTGTGACCATATTTAGATGCTATTTAAACTAATGTAAACAACGGAAAGTTTCTTACGTACAATCGCATCAGGTCGGTGGTCATTACGAATTCAGAGCAGGTGGAACCAAACTTATCTTTAAAACGACACAATTCTCTTCAAAGATCTCAGGGATACATGGAGAGTACAGCAGATTAAACTACATTGTATGTGAAAAAGCATAAACTTGGAGCCAACAAATGCACTATAATTGAAGCTAAACAATTAAAAAATGTAATTTCAAGTGAGCGAAGTATTCACCTTAACTAATTTAACTTTAAAAACCTGAACAAAAAAGCACCACCCAACGCAACATATATAGTATGACGAATATATTCGCGATCCTTACCTATTAATTGTTTTGCCCTTAAAAGACTGAAGGCGAACTCAGGCTACACAATGTTCTTATGACTTAACTATTAACTATAAATCATAAAGCAGTAATACTGAATATAGTGTAAACTGAACTATGTAGATTTTGTGATGAATATGCAGAAATATTCCACCATCATGTACCAGAAGCGATTCCTAACATATGATCAAAAATCATAGAATAAATAAAACAATACTTCTCGCCCAGACATAATGAACAATGACCGGAAGATCAGACAGTTTTTTTTCAAACATGACAGTTTTTAGGTTGCAATATCGTTTTCGACTTAAAATAATATGAAGATATGATATCTTCAATTATTATTAACGTGCTCATATGTATCATTATTGCTACTTTTATGATAGCAATAATACGGCATATTAAAACGTTTATAATTCCATATTTATGTATACATATACCGAAAGAGAGACATAGAGTATATGTTATATGCATGCAAATACCATTGGCTACCTATGTGCATACATATTTCAGCTCGGAGTTTATTCCAAGCCCAAGATCGTCCAACCATATTTAGTATACTGAAATCAATACATTCATAACATTGTCGCATGGCGTTTTTGGTAAGAGGGAAGGAGGACATTATGTAAGACATACAATATAAATCAGCATAAATACAGTTTGTTATCAATATATATATATACATATATATATATATATATATATATGTATAATATATACACACAACTTAATATCTACACACATCTGAATTCGTATACATGTGTGTATACAATATACATTTATACACTAACACCACTCTACACGTGTATATCTTCCCGTGATAGAATTGTATCTATACATATGATCTGCAAGTAATTTCTATCCCGGTGGGTCTCTCAGGCTCTCTGTCTTATTAAATACTTTCGCAGATTTAAAGCGCATATATTTGTTCACATAATAATACAAGTGGAATAACGCGTATATGTATAGACTAACTCATAGAGACCAACATATAAGCATATATATATATATATATATATATATATATATATATATATATATATATATATATGTATATATATATACCAAATTTATTTTATATTCCAATGCCCATGTTTGTATTTTGTTTATCTTTTATCTTTTTTTACATTTCCAAAAAAGATAACATTTCTGTGAGATGTATTTTTACAGTACGTTTCCTTTGCCGTGAGCCAAACAACATTTTTGTGTCAATATCGTCTCTGCAACACTGCAAAATAATTTTATAATCCACAATAATAAAGGTATTAGATTAAAATGTCTTATATACACACACACAAACCCACACACATACAAACACACACACACATACATATATATATATATATATATATATTAAAACATACATATATATGTCAAATATACTGTTTAATAAGATATTTTTAGACGACTTTTTTATGAATATATTCAACACTATAAAAAAACAATATATATATATATACACATTCACGTAGTACCTTCATTTATTATTTATGCACAATTTATACATACATACACATATATATATATATATGCATATACATATATACATATCTATGCATATATATATATATATATATATATATATATATATATATATATGTAGGCACACACAAATACATACATATGCCTACACGCATACCCTCACATACATATATATATATATATATATATATATATATATATATATATACACACAGGCATGCATATACACGTACACACATATATATGAATACACTTTCGGGTAAACCGCTGGCGTTCATGGCAATTGTAGTGATATTGTCCGTTAAATAGTCTTCATCGATATTGGAAGATATTAGATATTAATCAGGTCTACTTAAAACATGTAATTGTTATATTTACTTACACTCCAACATTTATGCATGTGCCTAACGTACAACATCCGTACACATACACACCAACACATATATATATATATATATATATATATATATATATATATATATATATATATATATATATATATATATATATAATCTATATCCGCACACATACATATGCACGCATGCAAACCAACATAGATTCACATGCAATGTGTTTAAACGTAAAATAAAAAAGGTATATTTTAAATGTTGCAAACTTTCATAAATATTGATAAATTAAATTATGGATCGACTTATTAAGATTCCAATGTAATTAAATAAAATACCGGTACATATAAACATTTATCTCCCCCTGGTCTTGTATACGGATCTATATAGACACTTTTCTTCTCTCTCTCTCTCTCCCTCTCTCTCTCTCTCTCTCTCTCTCTCTATATATATATATATATATATATATATATATATATATATATATCCCTCGTTCAGACATATATATTAAACCCCTCTACATACCACCAGCTCATACTCGTATACACATCAATTTTGCAGACATAGATACACAAAATAACGAGAGTCACATATAATTTCCCCTTAAGTTTTTAAACCAGTATACTACTGTGATATAATCTAAACAATTAAAAGTATTATAATCTTGACTTACACAATTTAGCACAAATAATAGTAAATGTATAGCTACAAAGAAATAGACATTTAGAGATTAACAGATTAAAAAGTTAAAATAAAGATTTAAACTATAAGGCATCATTATAATTGAAATTAAAATGTTAAGTTAATTAAAACGCCTCTAATAAAAAACAAATCTTTAAAATATAAGAATAAAATAATAATAATAATAATAATAATAATAATAACAATCAAAAGATATGCAATCTTAAGGGAAATACTCGAATGCATATGCTACAAAGGGTAACCAATCACAAGGAATGTACAACAGTTAGAAAACAAAACTACATGAAGAACACCACCATGCAAACCAAGGAACAGAAACTGCAAGAAGCAGCACTTTATAATCCCCCCATAAATTACACGGCTTCAGCTATCACTACACAAAAATGAACCAAAGAAACAGAAATTACAAGAAACATTATAAGCTCCTCCCTGTCTCCCCACCCATTCCCCCCAAAAAAAGAAAAAAAATTAAAAGGAATTAAAAAGATTCTTTTTCTTTAACTCAGGAAAGAGAAAAGGAAACACTTCAGGAATTGAAGTAAAACAAATGGAAAAAAATAAAAAATAAATAAAAATAAAAATTAATTTTTTTCTAAATTAATTATAAAAAAATCATTCTTTTTATCTATTTATTTATTTATTTATTTTTTTTTAAAATGGTGCCGGCCTAGGCTGACACCAGACAACACATTTGTAGAGGGCCGAGGAGGATGAGAAGACTGAAGAGGTCAGCACAAACCAGACCTCCACTGGAAAAGTACAGAGAATGCTTGGACCTTGGGGAGGCTTATTGCCACCCAAATCCCAGAAAATACGAATTGTCCTTGCCAGCGAGAAATCAATGGTAAGCGGCTGTTGCGATACCGCATCGTTATCGAAAAGAGGTGAAGAATACTGGAAATCTGGGGAGGCTTGTTGTCACTCAGACTCCAAGAAATACCACTGGTTGTTGTCGGTGAGCAATCACTGACGATGATCTGCGTGCAAACTCCTAGTGAGTACAATTAATAATAATATACTGAAACTAATCTGAAATTAAAATAAACGATTATGGATGATTATTCGTGGAAATAATACCGGTTGTGAGTAACGGTGTGTTATACTAATTTCTGGCAACACATGCCTTGTTGGTCAAAATATGCACTGTGTACGGTGTTAAATAAATGTGTTTATGTTCTAAAATCTCATCATGTAAAGTTTATCATTCAGACATTAAAACAAAGACGAGTTAAAAGTGCCTGTGCTTTTATAATTATTGCCTATTTACTTATTAATGTGTTTCGTCCCTAATACATTTCAAGAAATGTCTGAATATTTAAGTGTGCTCCTTGTATCATTGATTTATAAACGGAGATCTAGGTCCGTTAAGTCTACCTTTAAACATCAGTGACATTCTTCCTATTTTTAACTTTCTTACTATTGGTTTATGCACTCTATATATTTATGGCCGTTATATCACTAAAGCAGTAAGACAATTGTTTTGTAAAGGCATTTATTCGTTTTTTTTCGTCAATTACACTTATTTGTGGTTGCATTTTTATTCATATCAATGTTTGTGTCATCGTTTTGTAGTATTGTATTGTTGTATTTCTTTCTTAGTTGTCGATGGAGCAATAGCTCGAATATACTGTTTTTTTGTTAAATACTTTTTGCTTTATGTTAATTGCTTAAAAGAAATGTATTGTTATGCATGAGAATTTACAAAATGTTTTTGTTTAAACATTACACTGATTAAACTGTATGTATATATATCATATATTTGCATATATATATATATATATATATATATATATATATACACACAGACATATATATATATATATATATATATATATATATATATATATATATATATATATATATATATATGTATAATTGTCTTTGGGATACACAATCTTATTCGAGCAATTTCGAAGTAGAGACGAGTGTTATTTCTTTTGATTAAACTATACGGTATAGAAAAGGTGCCAGTCGACTGGTATCGTCCACACTGTATCGTAGGAATTCATAAGGGCAGCAGGTAAAAATAAACCCCCAAAAACGGGGAATTATACATTTTTAAAAAAGTCATATTATTTGTGATAGAAGAAGTGTTTTAGAGACTAATCAAACACAACCCCAATAGGCACCCCTTCTGTTTACAGAGGGAGCACCGTTTAAGACGTATGGCAAATGAGTTGATGCTGAAGTTCGTTGCGTCCCAGGAGTTTTTAAGCAAATGGTCGGTTATAAAAGATTCCAATGTGTTTTATAATATATATATATATATATATATATATATATATATATATATATATATGAATTCTATAGACCATAGATAAGTAATAAAACACCATCATTTTCATTAGTTTAAACAATGCTTTTTTCTGTACTTTGAGGAGTTTTTGACATCTCCCATTTTAGAAACCAAAGTAATTTACCAAATTTTATATTAATTCATACCCCTTACGCGCATGTTAAGGAAAAATTCGAATAAGTGCATTTTTCAATTATTTGAATTTTCTCAATCTTCAAAGAGCTGCAGTATATGTTGTTAAGTAGCGATAAATACATGTCATAACAAGAACACCGGAGAGTAAATACGGTGAACATTTTAGTTGATTTTTTATAAAAATTCGACAACCTGTAGTATATAAAGGCCAAACACTATCTTAGAAAAAACTGATCAATTCAGAACAAAGAAAACTTAAAGAATTCAACTAACAAATAAGATCTTCACAATTATACTTCTAAAATGATGGCTGCAAAGTAATATTTACGAAACATACTTAATAAGTCCTGCTTTATTGGAAGAAAGTCATCCGAAATACTCGAAACACTTAGTAACTTAATTTTAGCTACGGAATTCAGATAGGACTACACGACAGAGTCGGAGTATTGCACTGAAGTATTAGGCGAATGCCTATATTTGAATATCTCTACTTTAATTTTACTTCAAGGGGCTTCTTATATTAAATTATATTTTAATATGTTACTTACATACCACGTCGTTTCGAGCTACCGGCTCTCCTCAGTATAGGGAAATAACAATCTCAGACAGTCACAGTGAATGTCTCTCTCCCCTTCTCTCTTTCTCTATTTCTCTCTGTGTATATATATATATATATATATATATATATATGTTTATATATATATGTGTGTACATATATGTATATATATATGTATGTGTATATATATATGAGTGTATATATATATAAATATATATATATAGAGATGAGTCTATACATATATATATATATATATTTAAGTGAAATATTTTGAAAATCAACACAACGTGCAATTTAAATTAAAAAGTCATTTATTTATTCATTTTTGTTTTGCAAGCTTTCGTTCTAGAACAATTTTGTCTTATAGTTTGTTAGTTTTCTTTCGTTTTTTATTCTCTTTTTTCTCTCTTTTTTCCTCATGGTTGCAAAACGAATGTGTTCAAATGGATTAATTGAATATATTTTTGGCAATCCATATGACGCAAAATACAAAATGGTAGCAGGACACATGCTTCAGAGGTAGTAGTACATGTCGAAAAAAATAAACACATTTTTGTGTTCTTCTGTGCAAATTGCCATGACGTCATTTTTGTCCTGACTCGCTGATATATAACAACAGAGAAACAAATATACAACCGATTTCAATGAAAAACGAATACCAGTTAAAAGGCTGGATGGAGCCAGAAGGGTATTTGATATATTGTATCAATCGCTTATTAGCTTATAAGCACTGAGAGAAAATTAATATTATTGCACATCATAAAACATTATATACGCAGCATAGCTCACATTCTGCTCACGGTCAGATGATTGTAATAATAAAAGTATGATAAATGCCGCTTTTTGAAGTGATATTAACGTAGCGCTGTTCTCTAACATATACTATTTTACAAGCATTAGACTTTTAAAACATATTAAGGGAAATTGAGGAAGTTGAACATCGTGTATTGACAATCCGAAATTAAGCAGGTAATTCAAATCATATGAAGGTTGTGTAATTATGTTATGCTTTTACTTCGAAATCTTGAGTTTGTTTAATAATTATTTACAAACAGGAATGGGTAATAGAGATATAAAGTAAAAAAAAACTCATGGTAATATATATATATATATATATATATATATATATATATATATATATATATATATATATATAATAGCTTCGCTGCCTAAATAGGCAATGCAGTAATTATACAATACATAATATATGACCTAATAATACCGTCAATATGATCACGAAAACCAACAACTCACTCATATATATATATATATATATATATATATATATATATATATATATATATATATATATATATATATATACGTATATATATAACACATTTATTAGTATATGTGTGGTAGTAATACTTATAATAAGACAGATCTTAATAAGACAAAATTCTCGAATATGGAATATAACACACACAGGTGAGTTGAAATATAATAGCATATTGTAAATACAAAGTGAATAATAAATAGAAAATAGCAAGGTGACCCCCATGTATCTGAAACAAAAAAATTTATATATAACAAGAAATCGCATGATACGATCACGATTATGAGTGGTGGCAGCAACATAGATCTGCACATAAAAATGGTCCTGAACGACTTAAGACGATGGAAAGAAAGAATATTAAATATACAACGGCATCCATGACGGAAAAGGTAGAGCAAATACTTTAACCTTAAAGAAGCATATTGTCACTGAAACTATGAGAAAATGAAAGTCCGCCATAAGCGATGATACTTCAATAGATAACAACTGTTATCAGATTAGAAACTGGCATACTCTCCTGATAGAAGGCGTAGAAGAATTAGAAATATGTATAGATTTGTTGTTACTCGGATTCCAGTGAACGAACTAGTTTTTTGCTAGTGAGTGTTTATTAGTGATGATTCGTGTTAGAGTTACTAGTGAGAAAAGTTCAACAAAAGAACTACGGCAAGTATAACGATAATGGTGATACAAATAAAAATATTAATAAAAATAGTAATAATAACAATACCAATAAACCCATTAAATAATAAACCAATATATATCATACCTCAATTGCTCAGTATCCCATACATTTAAATTTATTTAAAACATTTCAAAGAGAATTTAAAATATGCATGCTTGAACTTTAGTTGAGCATTGTTCTAAAGAAGAAAAGAGTTCCCGAAATATTATATCATACGAAGTTTCCACCAGACCTTTCCTTTTCTATTAACCATTACGTCGAATTATTCTCATTGCTCCTTTCTGATATATATATATATATATATATATATATATATATATATATGATTAAACGTATAGTGATAAACATTTGACCAACATGCCTTTGGTAGTTGTGAAACCTTGCATTTCTCATGAAAGTTTTCTACCCTTTCTTTCCTTCCTAAAATCTGGTTTCTTAATTTTCAGTTTTAGTTTTGTTTTTATTCAGTTCTTTATTAGATGCCATTCCTAAATTATTTGTGAGTTTGTTTCTCTTAAATCTGATTGTAATTTTAGTGCTGTATTATTTTGATGAAAATAATTGATATATATATATATATATATATATAATAAATATACACATACATATATATATGTATATATATATATTTATATATATATATATATATATATATATATATATATATTAGTATACATCCATTACTTATTTGTGAGTTTGTTTCTCTTAAACCTGATTGTAATGTTCGTGCTGTATTATTTTCATTAATAATGTTCTTGATAAGTTGCATAAGTTCGCAATCATGGCGGTATTCTTGCACAGCCATCGTAATAAAGGAGTGTAAATCTCTGGAAAATGACGTCATGCTATAAAGTAACAAACGAGATTCATCGAACAGTCAGGTATTTGAGCCTTCTCTTAAACATTTCTCAAAATTCATTAAATCAATCCATTTTAAATACATTGACAGTATGTATTAATTTATGATTACGGAGTATAATTAACCAATTTTTTTATAAGAAATATTAGTGCAAATGTAGTATTTCGTGTAATTTGCGTTGGCAAACGAGCAAACATGAAAGTAATACTTAATAACATAGTGTTGTCATACATATTAAACCATGATTATTTTTTTTGTTAACATAACTGTCTGATGTAATATTCATTCTTGAAGCAAGTGAATTATTTCATGATTATTTTTAATGTGCTAGTTTATTGTTATGGCACTCTTGCTTACATCGAATGAAAAGACTTGTTTACTGCATGGAAATATCTCTCACACAAAGAAGAAGAAGGCAAATCCTTGTTGTTGCGCAGTTTTATTCTTTATATATACATTCTATTATCATTAGTTTTAGTTGAATAATTTGATAAGAGTGGCTTTCATTTCAGAACAAAATAAATGTACCTTTGCTTTTTTAACTTAAAAGTTAATAAAACATGATAAGATAATGTAACATGAAAACCCACGTATTCACTAAAGTAACAGAACATTAATGATTGAAAATAATACATTAATTGAACATTTATTAAAATACATTAAAATGTTTTTTTTGCAACGAACAGTTTATTTATTATATAATAACAAATGTAATAAATTAAAACGATTATGTGATTTTGGGGTAGGGGACATTTCGAATGAAATTTATGTATTGTCCCCAATTTTATTTTGTATCCCAAAATAAAATTTAAATATATTTTTAACACTTTTTATTCGAAATTTAATTTAGCCGTGTCATTGGCAAGGGGAAAAGGTTACAATTACAGGAACAAGTTAACCATAAGTTCCAAGTAAATGAACAATCCTATAGAGTTGAGTATTCTCGCTCTGATTAAAACCAACTAATAAAAACGATCTTATACATTTTCAATCTAACTACAACAACAGAATACAATTCGGAATAAACATGAGTTCGTTCTATAGAGCCTTTAGAATATGCAGCCCCGCAATGACGAATATTATATCCAGAACACTTACCAAGCTTAAAAAATACGCTCAGTGTTTCATCAAACACGCTAAATGCAAAACCTCTAATACAAACACCCCCCCACACACACACATACATATATATATATATATATATATATATATATATATATATATATATATATATATATATATATATATATATATATATATATAAATTTCCCACTTTTATTTCCTTTGGTATAATGGATGTCGATAATAGTAATGTTAAACACACCCATACATGCACATATATATATATTTTTCCTCTTCTCTTCTTAAGTGACCTCAACTATTGCAACGCCACATTGTGTATTGTCGGCAGTTGATACCAGTATTCCAGACATTTAATTTCCCTGATGATCTGCCAAGCAAGTAACTGCTAGGTAGTGAAACACGTATAGGAAAAAACATTTAATTTGAATGAATAATATTTGTAAGTAAAAATATCGTTAATGGTGATCATTAGTGAGCTGAAAGGAATGCTTTAGTAAGCCTTTATCAAATCACATATAAATGCTCTGTACTCTGTAATCGAGTATCATCGAGCTTGGTTTTATTGGAACAACCCCGGTCTTCACTGAATGATTTATTTTATAAGTGAAAAAGCTAAATCTATATATATATATATATATATATATATATATATAGCAATAGATAAAGTGAAAGAATAAAATAAGGTGTGAATCAAATTTTATTACAGTTCAATGCTCAGGTAAAGTTCTTTAAAGTCCTTTACTCATGAGTTTTCAAAGAAAATCTTCTCCTCAGAGGATCATTACTGCAATGACATTACTGCAGGTAATAAAATTAAACTATAAAAATATATTAAAAAATATATATATAAATACTTAAAGGTGTATAAAACATCAAATAAATCGGTCCAAAACATACTTTTTTGTAAACCTATACAGTTCATCCACGTCAACAAGTTTAAAATAGCTGCAGGAAAGATATCAAAGAAGTTGATTAAAAAATAATCCAAGTGGTAAGTGGTGGTCCAAAAACGAAAAAAGTTATCCAGGCGAGAAATGGATTTGCTATCGATATAGATAACAGTGAATATATATATATATATATATATATATATATATGTATATATATATATATTACACAGGCATTATGAGATGAGCAGGTTTTAAAAAATAAATTTGCTAAAATTTTCCTGAAGGCCGTCTCGTCATGACCCTCTAAAAGAAAACGATAAATTAAAAGCTAAACACATTTAATTAGAACTGAGGGGAAATGTTTAAGTTGGAGAACTCAACAACGACAAAAAAAGAAGGACAAAAAGTGCACACATAACATTTTAGTGACCGGATCTCCTCTTATATTAAAAACAGATCATCTCAACGAAGATAATGACTACGTGACAATAACGATCACGAGCAACGTCACGCATAAACATTTAAAGCAGATACATAATTTACTATTTGTAAACTCAACAACAAAGATTCGATAAAAGAGATACCGTCACACTATAAACATTTAACGCCGTGGAACACATCAATATTTTCAGAAGAGCCACGTAAAGGATACATTTTTAATTAACATCACGCATGAACATTTGAATAAGGAGTATAACACGAAATATACTATTTACTTTTCATGTTACAAAATACGTGTTTATGTAAATCATTTTAATAAACAAGAACAGGAAACAACTTTCTCCAATCTAAGATGAGTAATAGAATGTACATCCAGAAAAAAAAATTGTTTGGCACAGAGAATGAATTATAAAAGCCGAATTCATAAATGCCGTGGAATGTTTGATATTTCCTGCCACCTGCGCCGCAGGCCACGAAGAATTGCAGCTGGCTGTAAAAGTCTATTACGAATTCACCAATGTTGAAGGGATGGCGGCCGGGGAACGTATGAGATAGCAATCATTTCTTATGATGCAGGGACTAGACACCATGATATATATGTATATTTTGTATATTTGTATGAGAGCTGGTAGAAAATCACATACATATGTGAACAAATATCTATTTTTAGATAGTCATTCAAAGACAAACTGCATTATAGCTCTTAAGTGCCACTGGATTAGCACCTGCCGTGGTTGGACCTACAGCTATTCAGTTGATAGTTTCGGACACTAACCACTTGCCTAGTTGCGTCTCAATCCATTTATATAAACACCGACAACCATTAGATAATGCTACAGTTGTTTACTCAATACGTTGCATTGTTGATAATAGTAGTCACATTGCTTCCTTTCGGAATGCTCATACATACTTCATAGTACTATATCACGGATCCTACTACATTAATTATAAACTACACGTGTGTAATCTTTTTGATTTCTTTTCTGGTGTCTGTGAAAATTCACTTACTTTTCCAGTAATTATAGAAACACATCTATGAACACAATAGATACACTTGTTTTGTTTGAGAAATTATTTTGTCTAATTAGTGTGATTTTATATATTTACCTTTACTGTAATAAATGAAGCAGTATGAATCCATACACCAACCATTTCTTTGAAGATTACTGACGTAAATCTGAACGTAGTTTATTGTTCTCATCTCAGCTGTCTTAAAATTCACGATGTGTCAGCGAGTGCGATGTATTCTTCAAGTAGATTGTATTGTAGTTTTTCGCTGTGGTAATTTGTAAAAATTATCAATATAAACATACACTAAGTACACAAACATAAAGTATGAAAAAACAACATTTTTAATACTGAATTCGAAATGTTTGAAACACTTCAAGTGGGGTTGGTTTCTCACTAAGTTCAACATCTTTTTAATTCATAAAGTTTGAATTTAAACTAATATTTCAAAACAGTGATGAAAAATGTGACACATGTCAATGTATAACATTGCCGTATACTTATCGATACTACACAGTTAGTTATTTATTGAAAAGACTTATTATGGTTTATCATTGTACAATTTAGATTTTTCTGACTATTATTCTCACATTAATGATCATAATTGAAAGTTCTCTGGCTAAGTTAACCTCCGACATATATTTAATTGGATCTATTCTCACTTAGATACTTTCTTCTAAGCAAGCTTTAGAAACGTGTCAAATTCTGCTATCTAGAGAAAATGTCTAATTGAACCCTTTATTTATGCCACTGGAATAGATTTTTACATGACCGAGTAGAAGAGTTTTTTATGTTATTTTAGTAATTATCGACGGTAGTAAGAATTGAACCTTTAAACTCAATAATGCTAGCAGTAATAAGTAAAAACTTCATCCGTTAGGCCAAACGTTCAATTCAAAATCCTAATATCGAAATGTAAAAGATGATCATTTCCTAAACATAACTTTTTTGCAAATGCTTGAATTTCGGATTGCTGTTACAAAGCAATGCATAACCATGTAAAGACTTAACACATTTGAAACTTACATTTTATTCGTTTATATCATCTCACTACGTTAATCAATAAATAACATTTTTTTTATTTCATTGAACTTTTTACTAAGCAGATATATGAAAAAAAAAGTATAATTGGACTAAATCTACGCTCAATGTTTGGTATGTGTTTTCTGATGTTTGCTTTGGGCATATATATATGTATATATATACAGGGTGACCCCAAAAATCGGGCCTCCGTGTACACTTTATGTGATATATTCTTTATTTATTAACCGATTGTCCTTATTTTACAGGACATGGCAGAATCAACGACCGTGTGTATACCAATACCTCAGTGGGAGCTGGGACAAATAATACACTATGTTAAATTTTACTACAAACAGGCTCGTTTAAGAAAACCCAGGACAGTTTCATGTATCAGTTTGAATGTGAAAAGTCTCCATCCAAATATAGAATTCAGAACTGGGTGGGCCACTTCGAGACATATGGGACAGTGGAAAACCTCAACGCTGCCAGTGAGAACCGTCCAAGCCACTCGGGACGTCCCAAGAAGCGGACAGCTGAGCTGGTCGAAAGTGTGAGAGAGTCTCTCCAGGAGAGTCCGAAACGCTCTGTGCGTAAGCTAAGTCAGTCCCTCGGTATCTCCCGTGAGACTTCCAGGAGAGTGCTGGTGAACGATATCAGGGCTTACCCATGTAAACTACAGACGCTGCAGACACTTACAACCTCAGACAAGAAGCAGAGGAGCGCTATGGCAATCAGGATGCTCGATAAGATCGAGGAGACACCAGGTTTCCTTAACCTCCTTTGGACCTCAGATGAAGCACACTTCCATCTTGACGGAAAGGCAAACTCTAAGACAAATGTCTTCTTGGGGTCCTCCAGACCATATTAAGTAGCCCCTGTACTTTCCTAACTGAACGGTGTGGGCTGCAATCTCAATCAGGGGCATCATCGGACCAATCTTCACCGAAGAATCCGGCGCAGCAATGACAGTCACCAAAGAGCGGTATGTGGAGGTTTTCAAAACCTTCAAGAGTGAGCTCCAGCCTCTCTATGCGTCGCCTATGAGCAAGTTCTGGTTCTAGCAAGACGGAGCAAGTTCTCACACCTCAAACCTGTCCCGAGATTGGCTGAAAGAGAACTTCGGAGGCCGAGTGATCAGTCTCAAGACTAATTTTGAGTGGCCACCCCATAGCCCGGACCTAACCCCCCAGATTGTTTTCCTTTCGGGCTATCTTAAGGACAGAATGTACGCAGGGAAACCCAGAACCATCACGAAACTCAAGGAAACTATCAGATAGGAGATAAGAGCCATCCACAATTCAGTCTGTAAGAACGTCATGGACAACTTCGTTCTGCGCCTCAAGACATGCACGGAGCTAAATGGAGGCCATCTAGAACACATGCTGTAGAACGGAGAAAAATGCCAAATACACTAGTGTTTTGACATGATGTTGTGAATATAATAAACTAGTTATGACCAAAAATTCATTTCATTCGGACAAAACACTAAGAAACGGGGCCTAATTAGAGCTGGGGCCCGTTTTTGTGGGTCACCCTGTACATATATATATATATATATATATATATATATATATATATATATATATTAATAATGGGTATTATGTATCTGTCTCTTTGTCTGTCTCTTTGTCTGTCTCTCTGTCTGAAGTCGAAACTCAATTAGAGTTATATGACTTTTTACTTACTCTGCCAGCTTCTATATATACTACTACAAATACCGCCGTAAACACTATACACATTTCTCAATTTACATAATTAATTGCTTTTACACTTCTAATAAATTAGTATTCGCAAATATACACTCATGGTTGTTTTCTTCAGATTTCCACATGTATTTACGCTATTTTGCTAGCTAAAAATCTTACTTATAACTTATAATTATTTATTTTATTATTTATATATGTATATATATATATATATATGAAATGAGTTACGCAGTTAATCTACCTACTGCGAAACTGATTGAACAGCCAGCGTTACTCCATTGAATCCGTTACCTCCCTCTGATTATTCAGTATGGACGTAAGACGGGCGCGTTATTTCAAAGGTAAACAAAACGCTGACATTTTCCTTGTTACTTTTACTCTGATTTTTTTTATTACAACGTTCTGAGTTTGTTTATTTTCTTAATTTTTTTACCATTATGTTTTAAAACACAACTTTATTGAATCTAATTGTTTAATTAAAATAATAATTGATTTAAAAATTACTATTCAAAACACACACACATTATAATGAATTTAGTTTAGGTAAACTTTTTTTTCTGAGAGCATTTAAAAAACAATTCGTGTTTACTGTACTGTATTTTTTTATACTTTTATTTTAGGTACACGTTCTTTTCAGATTCGAAAAACTTCCAATACTATCATTTTTTCACGACCATAACTGTGGTTATGATTTCGATTTTACTTTATACGCTCTAAAGCTATTATTTACAAACTGATTTTATTATTCCGTGTTTTATTCATTAAAATAAAAGATGTGATTTTTTCACTTTTCTGTCAGCAAAAAAATTAACACATTGTACTGGAAAACTATATAACTGATTTTAGAATCAAATTGTTTAATTAAAAAAATGTCATCTAACAAAAAAAACACACACATTCTAATGAATTTAATTTTGGTAAATGTTCTTTTCTATAGCATTTAAATAACTAATCGTGTCTACTATATTTTATTTTTGGTGCTTTTTTTACTGTTAGACCCGTGCTAACTTTGACCACGTTATTAGGGTTAGGGTCAGGGTCAACACGGAGGTAAAGTCATGGCCAAACTGAGCGCTGGTCCTACAGTAAAAGAGTACCAATTTTTTATTGTTTTATTTTATGTACACCTTTTCTCCGATTTGAAACACTTCCAATATTACCATTTTTTAACGACCTTAAGTGTGTTTAGGATTTCGGCTTTGCCCTTTACGCCGTAAAGCTTTCATTTGCAAAGTGTGTTTATTATCAATGTCTAACCACCCAAGAAATATGACTGGGGCTCCATCGGTTTACGGGTGAGCGTTTATTTCTGACGCGGCAGCCTAGCAAAAATATGGGACCGGAGGGAGCATATATTTGCTAGTATATATAATGTATTGTCGGATCGCATCATGGAATAGCGACGATTAACTTTATACGATCATAGACACTGAAGTCATTTTTATTGTGAAGTAATGCTTTTTCTAATAAACATTGAAAAAAGTAGATTATAGAAGAATTGAACACGACACAACTTCATCCGTAGTACGCGAAATTACATGCGTCTATGTGTATGTGTTAGTTTAATGGGTGTCACTTAAAGAAAGGGGGTCATTTATATAAGCCAAAATCAAATTATTTAATATAAATAGATAGTTATGAGAGTTCGCTAAACCATTTCATTGCCTCTGTTTCTGTAGTTTAATGTGATAACTCAACCTTGAAATTGTTTAAACAACTTATTCCCCAAAATTGGCTGGTTCCTGACGATTGAGAAAATTAATTTGACGCCATTTCGTTGAGTAGCTGTGTAATGGCCGTTGCAACATTTCCAGCTTCATGCATAGGGTGGGCATCCGTTAATCTATGCATGCTACTATGCGAACAGTGCTTATTAACAAGTGATATTGAAGAGTTACAAATATCATAACGTATCAAGTTTCATTCTGAAATAATGAATCACATAAGTACAAATAAATCTATGGAGTTTTAAATGTACGCATTAATCCAATACCATTATTTGATTTAATATGATGTCCATATCTAATTTGATATTCTTCTCTTTATACATTTAAAAAAAAAGTATTCAAATTCATCACTTCCAGGGTCTCTGAGTGACAACTTTAAGTCTCAGGTTTCGATCATGGCTCAGATTGCTTTTTTTCTTAAATGACAACAATTACAGAAAATGATATAATACAAGAGAATGGATGTGTGTCTTTATAGAACAAAATATTAGAGATAGTTCTTAATCTATAAAGATTCATACACGTGTATAATTTTGCTATCAAAATAATGGGATTAATCTTGACACCTTTTAAAATAAATTACGGGCTCTATTAAAACATTTTGCACGATGGATATAAATATAAGTATGGGTGCTATTAAAAACGGCGACTGACTCCAATTGCTAAGTAGGTAGAGACTCAGACTCAGACTGTAACCCTAAGTGGCTCTTCCTTATGTACTTGCACATATATTTAAGAGATTTGCCCGAACTAAAGTTTTGACATTTATGTGCGGATTAAGATTTTGAAAATGGAAGGGAATATAAGGCATACTATATCTATTGTTAAACTTATGTTTGCCAACCATAACTTGTCATCCCAACTTCTGTTTGGTTCTTTTTCTATACGATAGGTATACATCTTAACGAAAAGGAGCAAGAAGTATAATACCTTTGAGTATCTTTTTTGTAATTTAACCATCAGCAATGACAGGTAAATTGCAGCAAATATTACTACAAGGTCCATGTCTAGGTGAGTTTTCAATATTTAAAATACGGTGTAATCAATCTCTAGACTGAATGACCCGGCTATTATTATCAGAATTAATTGATTTGGAGTTATTTTTTTGTGCTAAACCCGCCAAAATTTAGGAATGAGGCAGGCCACTTTTGCTATTGAATAAGATAAAACAGAAACATTTAAGTGGGCCAAAATGTTATTTTCTTCATGAAATTCATCAGCATGAGTAACTTCTTGCTATTAGATCTTATCGATGTATTTATGTTCATCTTTGTAAAAATTTTATTGTGAATCTTTTTCTACTTAAGATTTGAAGTGAAGTAATCAACTTTTATTACATATTCCCATCATGACATACGTATTGTGTCCTCTCTTGCATATACTGTAGATTACCTGTATAAATGAAAGGTACAATACAAATGTGCCGTACCTATAACGACCATTTGGACTCGTCTATTCTCAAGAAATGCTAGAAATTGTTGATTGAGCCACCGCCCGTTCGGTCTCCTATAAACTACGGTTGATTGAAGACTTAGGAATAGGGGAAACTGATACCAGTTGAGGATTCATTCTCGACAATCAATCCGACAGAAAATGGGCCATTTTGGTGGTCTTTTATCTGCCGGGCTGAGATATTCAGTTATGGGTTGTCCTAGGAGGTGCACCCTCCCAGGCCTTGTCTCCACTCTTTGTGGGGGGGGGGGTAAGTTACTGCCTGAGGTGCACTGGCCTAGTAATGTCGACCGGTTCGCCCAGGCTATTTTTACTAGGTAAGAATACTTTTCCTTTAGGGGTGCTGGCTTGATTCCTCCCTAACCTTCCTGATCTCGTGTTGATCCAACCCCAGTATAAACTGGAAGTCATTACTGACGTACTACATCTCTTGTTCTTCTGTTGTATATAATTTTTTCCAATATATGTGTTTTTCCTAAGCCCGTGCCCGTGTTCTCATTCCGGCCCCTAAACAGGGCCATAACAATTGCCGACGAGATTTTCGAGCTTACACGGGACCCTGTCACCATAACAATTGCGGACAAGAAATTCAAACTTACACGGGAACCCGCCACCATAACAATTGGCGACGAGATATTCGAGCTTAAACGGGTCCCAACCACCGCAACAACAACAACAACTGTCGATTAAATATTAGAATTTACAGGAGAAATAAAAACATTAACGAAGTTTCTGTATAACCGTCAAAAAAGGGTCCCACAACTACCGGCAACGTGGGATTTCCAATTTCAAAATTACACTATTATAATAGACTAGCCTGGTTACAGTAAAAGAATCGGAAGAACTTTTGAAAATATACGCCGCAACAGGCCACAACATTAAATGTGAAACACTTTAAAGAGAAAGCAAACTTGGAGAATCCGACTACAAATTCAGTAGAAATCGTCCTCATTCAAAAAGCTGGCTACCGGTGGAAAAACACGTAAGCACAACTTATTATACTCTTAAGTGAAGAAATGCCAGTTATTTTTTGTTTTAATGTCTATTGTTGTAATATTTAACGATAAGGTAATACCTTATGTTTTTCTCTCTCCAAAAGAGAGAAAGTTACTTCTGCCGAAAGTTAAACAAATTGAAAAAAAGCATACTTAAAAGAAAACGATTTTTTATCGAGAAAAAAGGGTTTATATATATTTACAACTAAGATTACATCTAGCAAGCTTCATCTTAAGAAAATATTTTTAACAAGCCGTACGTGAAAAGAAAAATATACTTTCTAACAAGAAAAGAAAAAATGGAATAATTAAAAGACATGATTGCGAAATTAGTAAACTCTCAAATGCAACAGAAACTTGAACATAATAAAGAATCAGGCGAGAGAATACGCACAACTGAAGAAAGATTTCAAAAGAACATAATGTACAGCTTATAAAACAAAAGAACAGAGGCGACGGCAATCGTATAGAGCACACGATAGAAACTGGAAAATCTCTGACGAAACGATTGAAATATTAGTCCAAACGCTTTGAGGCCAAACGATAATGTTTTTTCGCAGAACGCCGTGTGGAGTTCGATCGATAACTTCACGTATTCCCCTAATTAAAAGAACTCCTTTGCTTGGTATTTTAGAAGACATACAGACTTATATAAAATTGATTGCGGAAATTGGTCCGACTGTTATTTAGGAAATTAGGCAACGCTGAACATACAAAGTTCGTGGATTCTAGTTTGGCACGATTTGAATTTTGCGGAAACCATCAAACATTTAATGGAGCTGTTCAGCCCAAGGACTTTGTTATTTAACAAACGCTGGAAGTGTTAAAACATGGGAAAAAGGACGACGAAGATTATTCAACCTTTGCATCAATAGTAAATAAGCACCGCAACGACTTTAAATTATCCGAACTTGTGCTGGTAATTTTAAATGCTTATTGTTTGTTTAAGGATTGGTATCAGGAAAATACGCTGAAATTAGGCGTAGAATTCTAAATAAATTATTAACTGAACTGAACTTAACTCTGCAGAAATTAACTGAGACGTGATAAGTATTTATTAGTGTTAAGCAGGATGCGAAGGGCATGAAGCAGTCGGGCATTGCACACATACGAAAACTGCGTCAAGATTCAACTCTAATCCAAAAACAATTCAAAACAAAAACGGGATTTTCAGGCCTGCAAACAAACCAGCCTTATGAAATAAAATTGCCGTCAATCCCTAGTAATCGATGCGGAAGTTTGCATGGGTTAACATACTGCCCATTTCGGTTAAAAACCTTCCTGATTTGTAAAAAATCAAACACAAAAGTTCGCTTTGTAGAAGGGTGAAAAGAAATACCACGCGGGTAAAGACTATCAAAAGTCTAAGAATATCATAAGAAGATATGTTCAGGTATAAATAGTAAATAAAAAAGTAGAACTACAATTTGATTCGCGCTCAGACGTGTCAATTATTAGCATGCATACATAGATACGGTTGGAAAAACCGATCACATTACGAGAACCTATCAAATTGCAAGGAGAGTAACTGGTGAAAACATGAAATTCGAGGAGGAACTAATTATTGACATAACTTTTAACAGAACGACGAAAAAATAAATATTTACATATTAAAAAAAAACCCATGTAATTTATTTAGAGTAGACCTTATTCAACTATTTAAATCATGGGGATAATCAACCAAGAAGTATTGCAAGAAGAAAATGAAATCTTATCATAAAACAACGAAGATAATACTATTTTGTTTCAACCATTAATCGTATGAAATAGACTCAGAATAAATTGCCAACAGAAATGACAGAAATTAAGTCACATGAGGAAACAAAATACACGTTAAAAAGCGGACAAAAAAACTGAAAAAATAAGCCAAATTATTTGAATAACCAGTGGAAGGTTAATCAGAATGAACTCATAGTAAGAAAAACTTCAGTTAGAACTGACATTTTTTCATAAGAACTAAAAACTATGAAATATAATATTACTTGTCTTGAAGCTGAATGTCGAAGAAGAAGCGACATTTTTTCAAAACTTAAAGATGTGTTCCAAAGTTAAAATCGACAATTAAAAAGCTGGAGGATATCAAATCTGAATTTAATACATACTATCAGTTCTCTCATAAGAGAGACATGCACCAAATTCGAGAACGACTATCGGAAGAAATCGACAGCACAAGGGTTACCAAAAAACAACACTTTTGACATACAGCTATCCTAATAGCATCAATCCAAAAACGAAACAATACTAGACTCTTGATGAGGTCAGGCTTCGGAGGTTTGTATTATGGTACCGTATATATGACGAACATGTGGACTCATCCATTTTCAATAAATACTGGAAGCATTAGGATTCTCACTTGTTGATCCAATAACATTTTACACTGTCAGTCAGTACTGACGTACTACTAATCTTGCTTCTTTGTTGTACATACTTTTAAGCCCCCGTGCCCGTGTTCTCATTCATCCCCTACACAGGGTCATAACAATCAATAAGGGATATTGTAGGGTTTCATAGGATCGGTGAGTTTACGATATCTGGTACAATGACTTGAATTAATTATGACGTCTCTATTATCGCAATTTCATACCATTATAATCATGGCAATAACAACATTCTGCATTGCAGAAACTAAACTCTTCTAGAATGTGAATTTGATTGTTTCTCAATCCGTGTAAATGACTACTCTAAATCGTCATGTTAGTGCTACCACGATAGCTGATATGAAACTGTTTATGCATGCACAATTACTTGTAAACTCAGTGTCTTACCCTTGACTTAAGATTACATATGCTATCTAGTTGAATATCATAGCCTCCAATTAAATACATTATTAACTATTAACAATCAACGGTTTTTGATAGCAATATACGTTCTATTCTATGATAGATATGGCTTTGGATTATGAAGGTAGGCGTAAACCCCCTTTAGCGTAGAATATATAGTTTCACTTGTAACTTGGATGTTCAGTTAATACTGTTTTGATTTGGGATTCGATCCCAGTAACATAATCATTATTTGCGAGCAGCGAGAAGATGTAATAGAATATTTCCATTCTTCCATTGTTCATGATTCAATTCTTGGAAGTATTGAAGTTTCATAATATAAACAGAGATTCTATAATCACAATATCCTCTGATGTATATGCATAATAAGACATATCATTGACAACATGAATTTACCCCTGTTTAGTAGTAACAAATCGTACCCGAACTTTATGATTCCTCAATTTATTTGATCTACTTCTTGTGATAGCTGCTTCTCTGTTTCAAATAGTCTTATTGCTGTTAAAGTCTGTTGGGAATTGCATGTGCGTTTTTCTTCAGCTTCTTCTTGGATTTCTCATTCTTTTGGCTGCTGGAATTTGTTGAGAATTTCGTAGTTTTGCTTGTCGTAAAGTTTAAAACAGCTTCAAGAAAGATGTCTAAGAGGTTGATTAAAAAACAATCCAGGTGGTGAATGGTGGTCCAAAAATGAAAAAGTTATCCAGGCGGGAAATTTGTTTACTATCGATGCAGTAATAACAGTGACAAGTGTATTCAAGGTGTATGCAAATTAATTAAACGATAGAAAAAAACAAATCCTATGTCAAATTCAGAAAACTCACTTGGTGTTGAATACAATAATGCCCAATTAAGGGTTCTTATAAGCTGATAGGAGTTGTGCAAACCATAACTTTCTGGTTAGATGCAAGTGCCGCTGAGAAGAATATTGTCTTTGAAAACTCATGAGTTCAGGACTTGAAATTACTTTGCTTGAATTTTGAATTGTAACAAAATTTGATTCGCACCGTATTTTATTTTTTCACTCTATCTAGTGCTATATATACACACACACACACACACATATATATAAATATATATATATATATATATATATATATACATATATATATATATGAAAAATATATGAAAGAGAAGAACAATAAATGTTTTTATTAAAGAAACTGCTCCTTGTTTTGAACAACTGAAGATATTGATTTGCTTCCATTTGCATGTCTAATCAATTTCATTGACTTACTATATATATATATATATATATATATATATATATATATATATATATATATATATATACACATATATATACATATATATATATGTATATATATATACATATATATACATATATAAGTATATATACACATATATATATACATACATATATATATATATATATATATATATATATATATATATATATATATATATATGTATATTGTTGCTGTTGGTCACTCTTCGCTCCTCGTTGTAAATACCCGGCGACTTGGTATTTTCAAATCTAAATTCCTCCAAGCTAATTTGTGGTGGCAAACGGGTAAGACCCTTGACTTCAAATCAGTGGCGATTTGTAGTCAGAGTTCGCCCCTGCCGACTGTCGGGAATTAACTCTTTGCACTGAATACTGCGTAACCATGAAACATCGATGTATGTAAGTAATAAATAATTAATAGTTATTTATAAAATATTATGATTATATATAAATATGTATATATATATATATATATATATATATATATATATGCAAATATTGTTAAACATAAGATAATTTGTCTGTTTTATTATACCTTTTTTCATCTTTTCAATGTCTTTTATGTTTTTTATTTCTATTAATATTTAAAAAAAATAATAAATGCACTATAGGTATCATAGACGTTTTTGATTCTTCGTCAAAGCATAATCATGGCGAAAAACAAATGAAAAGAAAGCAGTATAAAGATGGTAATTTTTAAAACGACAGGGGGGAATGCGCGAAAAAAGTGTTTGCATAGTTCCAGGAAATACGTTTACAATTAAAATTCAGCGATGCCGGAGTGACATCACATAAAAAATCGCATTACGTTAAGTCTTTTTAAATGTTTCCACTGGTACGATATGTTATGTTATTAATTGTAGTCGGTTGTGTTTTTATGTAGATTCTTCAGTATTGCTAATTTTTCTTTTTAAATATGATTCAGAATGTATCATTATAGTAGTATTTAGTACAATGTGTCTCAAATCCGATGGAGAGCAGTTATATTTTTGTAGATATTGGTAAATTGAGCTAGAGTTTACCAGATTCTTTGTGAGGCGTTGGGATAGGGTAGTGGTTATAAATCAATTATTATGAAAGTTACATTTTCCCAAAGGTAATTAAAACTTATAAATAACATTGGTTCTTTCTAGTGGTTTAGGATTTTGAGGCTGATAGCAAATTGTATTATTTGTACTCTACCCGTTTAAAAGAGGAGAATATTTATTTTATATAATTTATTTACAAAAAATATGTTATGATTGGATTCGTATTTATTATAGAATAAGGCATACAGTTAAATAAATAACTTAGTAAAATAACTATCCTAATTGTAATTCATTATTTACATGCAAAGTAAGAAGTCAGCTAATTCTATTTTTCTGACTTTAAATTATTTAGCTATTACTCAGGTATGATTAAGTAAACATAAACTTAAGCCCCGTGCTCTATCGGTATGAACAGCAGCATTAAGAAATGTCTATTATAATCCTAAACGCTAAGATAATATATGTATTTAATGTAAATGATATAAAGGTTCATACACGTTGCTTTTCCTTTGTAGTTTTTTTTACATCTTGTATCGCGTTTAATTTAACCTAATTGGTTCTGTATATCGACATTTTACATGCTGTTTAAGTATCGATACAATGTTTTCTTCTTAATTAAACCCCTTTTTATAAATACAATGTTCTATTTTGTTTTCTTATCTATATACATATTTCATGTATACATCCTCATGACGCTCTTTTAAAATGTGTAATTATTTCAGATAAAAAATTTCTACCGAGGTCTTTAAATATTAGAGACGAATATTAAGACACTCAAATGAATCGAATCTATTATATTCTGCTGTTTAATTACATGTTTTAACTATCTTCAATACACCACACACACACACACACAATATATATATATATATATATATATATATATATATATATATATATATATATATATATATATAATGATTTTTTGGTGAGTACTACATTTTAGTATTGCAAACATGAAGGAAAGACGAATGTTATCGTTCATGATTAAAAAGTAATCAAGAAAAAAAACAGCCGACCGGTTTCGCCCTCTCTTAACATAGACTGTGTCGAGGGATTTAAACAAAACGAATGATTTAAAACAAGGGGGTAAACAGAGAGAGTAGAGAAAAATAAAATAGCGTTATGCTAAATGTACAATGAAGGATTAATTTTAGAGTGTGATCTCGTGTAGTTCTAATAGATATTTCCTTTGATCAGAAAGAGAGGGACGTTTAAGACGAGCGTAGATCGTCTCTAAGATTTTTAGATGCTATAATGAGTAAGCATGACTGAGAATGTTGAAGGAGTCCATGCGAACATTCCTAGCGCACAGCGGGTTTTTAAGTTATGTTTTGTAATCTCGTGAGTATTCCTTTGTTAAGAGAGGAGGCAAACCGGTCGGCTGACTTTTCTTTTATTTTCTTGATTAACTTTTCATGATGAACGATAAAATCCGTCTTCCCTTCATACTTGCAATAATATATAAATATATATATATATCTATATATATATATCTATCTATCTATATATATATATATATATATATATATATATATATATATATATATATGCGTGTATGTGTGTGTGTCTGTGTCTTGCTTAATATACGAGCTTGTTTATGCGTTCAGTCCATGCTTGTGATTCATGTAATTAACTTGTGCACAGAAAGTATTTTAGTTGCGTATTTTCAATAGTAATTACTGGTAACATTGAGGGTGAAATGTTTGAATATCAATAGAAACTATAAAATATGTTAGGAAGTGAAGTTAGATCGACTATTTGTGTTTGCGATTATTTTTCCTTGATATCTTGTTTAAGGTGAACATTTCCTCCTTTCTATGTGGTCTAATCATGAAATCAAATTACAATTTTAAGAATAAACTCGCTTTAGGAAGGCACTTTAAAGAAATATTCTTTCTGCTTGTTCGTTGAACCAATTCGGATTGATTTTCATTTCGATAATCTGTTTAAGATTATTTGGCCTGCCGTTTCAATTAGACCAAATAATAAAAAAGAAGGACTATGCGGAGAAGCAATAGAAGAAATATAGCGATAAGGCGAAGAGAAAAACGAAGAATAGTATGGGAAGTAGAAGCACAAGATGAACAATAACAAAAAAAGAATAAGATTTTTGGATGAATCAATCAATATAAATGAAAGGGTTGCCTTCGTCTTCGACTTTTTCGAATATATTCGATGTCGTCCTGACTGAGTGTAAATAAATATAATCATCTTTGACCTTCGTTTGACAATGTTCATGGCAACACCATCATTGTTTTAACTGACACGAATAATTAACAAAACGGAAGTCGATTTCGAACTTGAAATACATAGCATAACATTTAATATAGACATGAACTTAGCTTCATAGCGCTTTATTAAAAGTAAACTATATTTAAGTGCTATTCCATCAGTAAACTGATCACCTATATATATATATATATATATGTGTGTGTGTGTGTGTGTATGTGTGTGTGTTACGTATCCCAGTCGGTGTACGGAAAAGTTGTTCATAAAACAGATGCACCTGGCGATTGTCAAAAGATAAGATACTTATCGGATGACTAAATAGTTATTTGAAAATAAAATAAAACTCACAACCAGACAAACACCTGCACAGGAAGAGGCAACATATGATCGATTGTCAAAAGATAAGAAAACTATCAGATGACATGAAGGTCAGTTTTTATAAGAAACACTGTACCAAAACATGAAACACCTGCAACGGAAGAAGCGACATAGACTGATCAATTGTCATAATTTAAAATTATGTTGACAAAAGATATTCACTTGCAGTTGAATAACTTAAACGGTAAGAACCCAATGCCAAAAGAAAGAGATATGTCGGAAGGGTTAAAGCCCATTTTACTAGGTGTAATTGTATCATGCCAAGAAAAAATAGACATATTTGTTGAATTGTCAAATGAGTTAAAGCCGTCACCGAGTACAACCTCGATGAGGTCGTTGAGGTGGCCACGAAATTGTTATATAATAACAACCGACAATTGAAAGAAGTTAATTGACGATCGAGCCTTGGTTAAGAATCAACTGTCTGATTCCATGTGCACAAATCCTCTCCAAACCAGCACCCTCATCGTCATCAACAAATTAAGATACATCTATTATTTTCATAAGATACATGTGTTGTCATTTTTATTAATCCCTGCATAATAGTACATATATAAATATATATATATATATATATATATATATATATATATATATATATATATATATATATATATATATATATATATATATATATATATATGTATATATATATATATACAGGGTGGGCCAAAATAAGGGTCCTATCTTTAAATTTGAATAACTTGAATTTGAATAACTTCCACAAAATAAAAGTTAAACTCACCAAACTTTATGTGTGTGTAGACTGACCCTTCCGAGATTTTTTGAAATAAACAAAACAAATTTTTGCCGAAAAACACTTCTTAAAACTTACAAAAACTAAAGTATTGTTTTTTACACTGTTTTGAGTTTTTTAAGCAAAAATAATGTTTTCTAAATGAGGGTACGTTCCTTAGGGCTAATACGACTCATGCTTGCTTCGGAAGGGGTCCTTTACTTATTCTAAAAAAAAAAATTTAAAAAATCAATAAATTAAAAAGTTATGAATTTTTAAAAATAGGACCCTTATTTTTGCCCACCCTGTATATATATATATACTAGGAAAACCTACCCCTTCCGGACAACAATTAATCGGAAGGGTAAGGGGGTGTATAGGTAGAAACATATGTTTTTACTCAGAGAATTCCATAATTTAAAGTTTATACTTTGATAAATGTGTAGATTAACACTCTGCTTCCAAACCGTTTGACCTTTATTTAGGTGATTACATGTGAACAACCTGGACACACTTGGCGATAAAAGGAAAATAATTAAAAAAAAGCAATTATCTTAAAATTAAGAGAAGGCGGTTAGTTTCGTATATAAAATGATCCTCAATTTTTCTTATTAGGGCAGTGAAATATTTTTTACGAATAACCCTAATAATAGTGAATTGATAAACTTACTAATACAGTCATTCAATTACAAAACAATTATTAAATTTAAGATGACAATCATTGAATTACACACAATAAAAAATAATAGTGAATTGATAAATCAAAACAATAAATCAAAAATTAATCAAAAATTAATCAAACAATAAATTAAAACAATAAATCAAAAGAACAAATTAAAAATAAATCAAAACAATAAATCAAAAATGAATCAAAACAATAAATTTAAACAATAGATCAAAACAATAACTCAAAACAATAAATCAAAACAATAAATCAAAACAATAACTCAAAACAATAAATCAAAACAATAAATCAAAACAATAAATCAAAACAATAAATCAAAACAATAAATCAAGACAATAACTCAAAACAATAAATCAAAACAATAAATCAAACCAATAAATCAAAACAATGAATCAAAACAATAAATCAAGACAATAACTCAAAACAATGAATCAAAACAATAAATCAAAACAATAAATCAAAACAATAAATCAAAATAATAAATCAAGACAATAACTCAAAACAATAAATCAAAACAATGAATCAAAACAATAAATCAAAACAATAAATCAAAACAATAACTCAAAACAATAAATCAAAACAATAAATCAAAACAATAAATCAAGACAATAACTCAAAACAATGAATCAAAACAATAAATCAAAACAATAAATCAAAACAATAAATCAAAACAATAAATCAAGACAATAACTCAAAACAATAAATCAAAACAATAAATCAAAACAATAAATCAAAACAATAAATCAAAACAATAAATCAAAACAATAAATCAAGACAATAACTCAAAACAATAAATCAAAACAATAAATCAAAACAATGAATCAAAACAATAAATCAAAACAATAAATCAAAACAATGAATCAAAACAATAAATCAAAACAATAAATCAAAACAATAAATCAAAACAATAAATCAAAACAATAAATCAAAACAATAAATAAAAACAATAGATCAAAACAATAAATCAAAACAATAAATCAAGACAATAACTCAAAACAATAAATCAAAACAATAAATCAAAACAATAAATCAAGACAATAACTCAAAACAATAAAGCCAAACAATATATCAAACTAACAAATCAAAACAATAGATCAAAACAAGAAATAAAAAAAATAAATCAAAACAATAAATCAAAACAATAAATCAAAACAATATGTTACATAGCCACCCAAAGGGAGCACGGCACCAAAAGGGATATGTGAACTAATCCTCTCGTAACCGAAAACAATACGAAAAGTCTATGAGAAGATTATTAAGCGGTTTCAATCTTTTTTAATTCATTTCGTAAGGTACTTTCAAGCGACATTTTCTCAGGGCGATTTCAAGCCTTTAAACTGTCCACCTATTACACATTAATTTTCGTTCACTCATGTTTTCTGACCTTTTTTTGACCCGATGTTGTCTGTTCCGGTGTCGACTTTTGAAACCTTGTTATAGTTTTTCAAAACACGAATGACTCATAACGGTTCCATCCGGTGCGTGTCAGCGTGATCTGCACCGATCACGACACAGTTCAGCCCTTCTCATAATAAAACCTAGTGGACCTACACACTTCCAGGAACACGGGGGCCCTCATAATATAACAAATATATCAAAACAATAAATCAAAACAATAAATAAATAAAAACAATAAATCAAAACAATCAATCAAAACAATAAATCAAAAATAGATCAAAAGAATGAATTAAAACAATAAATACAAACAATAAATCAAAACAATAATTCAAAACAATAAATTTAAAATGAATCAAAACAATAAATCAAAACAATAAATACAAATAATTAATCAAAACAATAAATTAAAAATGAATCAAAACAATGAATTAAAACAATAAATCAAAACAATATATCACAACAATTAATCAAAAACAATAAATTAAAACAATAAATTAAAACAATAAATTAAAACAATAAATCAAAACAATATATCAAACCAATCATTCAATTAAACACAATAACAAATAATAGTGAATTAATAAAAAAAATAGAATGAAATTAAAAAAACAAAACAATATGCAAATTAGTTAACTTTGCGGCTCTGATATCTTATCTACATAAACAGTATATAATAAGGATGGTGCGTTTAGTAGTGCTTTGAAAGCATCTCCAATGTTATATAGGTGGTTTCAGTAGCTCTCTAAACGGGGAAAATAAGTTATTTAGTAATCAAAAGTGTTTACTACATTAGATAGAGAAGGTGTGTTTAAATGCAGCGTTGGCAGAGAGAAAGTGGTTCGTTTCCATTTGTTAACCTAGGGTTGTCCGGAATATTTGTTAGTGGTATAAGTAAATCAAAAGTGCCCAATTCCAAAATAAAGCAGATGAGTTTACTTAGTGTTGTCTGGGAGTCATCAATATCCTAGATAGAGAAATCAGACATAGAACATATGTTTCTAACTGCCGCGTTGCACAGGAGAAAGATTTTCACTGTATTTCACTGCACAGGGAATCAAAATGCTTACTCATCTAAGTAATTCCAACGTTTGTTATAGCTTAACATAACTGATCTGAGGAGTACCGACGTTCAAGTGTATGTATTATCATATCAGCATCGGACCTTTTCCATAATAAATGTTACATACAACTTCAGGCAATTGATTCGAAAATGAAATCCAAATGTTTAGAATTCATTTGAAGCTTCACAAACTTATAAAACGTTATTTTGTAAAGCTATAGAGTAAGTGTTTTGTGTACAACTAATAAGGAATCTAAATACTCCCGATGTAAACAGACATTGAACAGATCGTTTCCTGAGCTGATAATTCTTTAAATAAAATTATAATTATCTCATGTAGATGTTATCCAAGCATTATGTAATTGTTATATATTTCTCTATGTATAAATCAATATACAGGACCGTCTAACATTATGGAACAAAAATAAAATCTTCCTAATCACAAAGAAATTATATTTTAATGTTTGTGAAAAGTTCACTACATATGTAAAGTATATAGTTAGACTTTTACCGAGATTTTCAGATCAATTAAAATAATAGTATAAAAGTTATCCACCGTTTTACATATTTCAAAAGTCCAACATTAAGAAGCATTAAAGAAAATAATGGTTTAAAGTTTACAACAATGTTTTTCTTGCATAAAAGGATAAAAATAAATATTCTAAATATGCTGCTGCAAGTCACGCAATATCAACTATGTCAAATAGAAATAAAACTGATTAAAGCGCCAAAGCGGAAATCGTCAAATTAAGAAAAGAAAAGTTGACAATAGAAGAAATCGGAAAACATGTGAAACGTTCAAAAGGTGTTGTAAGCCGAGTTCTCAAACTCTATAAAGAAACTGGAAGGTTAAGTAACACAAAGAAACCTAGAAGACCAAGAAAGACAACGGCAACGAGGACAGAGTTATACAACGCCTAGTGTTAAAAGATCATTTCCTTACAGCTGGCAAATTTTCTAAAGAAATGGAAGGTGGCACGAATATTTCACAACAAACTGTGTCCAGAAGAATGCACGAAATAGGTCTTTTTGCAAGATCTCCGGTCAGAAAAAGGCGCTAATAAGTAAAGAAAAATACAAACAAAGCAGCTAGATTGGCGTTCGCAAAACAGCATGTTATATTGACGGAAGAAAATTAATAAAAAGTTTATTTCAGTGACGAATGAAAATTTAATGACTCTGCCAGTGATGGAAAGCAATTTGTAAGAAGAAGAAAAGGCGAAACTTTGGATCCTAGCTGCATACAAAATGTAAAATTTGGTGGAGGTAGCGTGATGGTTTTCGGCATGATATCATGGCAGGATACATAACAACTTGTACGCTTAAATACAAGAGTAAATAGCACTAGAATACAATAATGTTTTAGAACAATATGTTTTGCCAGTGTTGCACAATTCTGGTATCGAAAAGCCTGTTTTTATGCAGGATAATGCTCTCTGCCATAAGGCAAAGTTGGTCATGAATTATCTGGCTGATCATGAAGTAAAAGTAATGGACTGGTCTTCTCCAAGTCTTGACACACACACTATAGAACACTTATGGAAGACTCTAGGACAGAATGTTATAGCAAAATATCCGGAAAATATCGAAGACTGGCGGCTGAAACTGAAAGATGAATGGACCAAGATATTCATGGCCCAATGTCAAGATTTAGTGAAATCCTGCAGTCGTAGATGCACAGCAGTTATTGAAAACAAAAGTGGAAGTACAAAATATGAAATCTGTTTTGCCTTTTTAATGTGATTTAGTTTAACATTATATCTTGTTTCTTAATTTTGGACATATGAAATCTGTAAAATGGTCGATAACTTCAACAATCTTATTTTAATTTTTCTGAAAATCTCGGTAAAAGTCCAACTACATAATGTGTATATTCAGTGAAATTTTCACAAAAATTAGTATACAATTTTGATTCGATTCAGAAGATTTGATTTGTGTTTCTTATTTCCAATTGTTTCAAAATTGTTATCGTAAACAAGATTTTGTTAGACAAGGAATAAAGTCAAATGATAGGTAATGGATTATATACGAGAGAATGATTGATAATGTCTTCCCCTTTCTATATTTGTCCGAATTACTCTGTATCTACTCATATATCTTATTGTGGGTGTACTGTATTTGCATATACTACGTATGCATTGATATATTCATACGTGCCTAGAATTTTCTAACCAAGACCATAGACTTAATATATTATTCTCTTTTTTTCCTCTCTCTCTCTCTTTCTTTCTCTCTCTTTCTCTCTCTCTCTCTATATATATATATATATATATATATATATATATATATATATGGGAAGAGAAGGATGAAGGTAATCCGACGTGATGGGAAAATGAAAAAGGAAAACCAAAAAATGGATGTTTTTTATGTGTACATCAACGTTTCGTCTTTATTTATAATACTTCATCAGGATGATAATATAGAGAAAAATGTCATGCAAGTACAAATACATGTAGGGTTGTCATATTAGGAGGAAAAAAATAAAATAAAATAATGGCCACTACTGGGTGGACGTCCGTACTTGGTGGAGAATAAACATGAATGTTGAAGAAAATGAGTGGGGAAGAAGTGGAAAGATGGGGGTGAGCAAGGACTGCTGTGGCTGGTAGTAAGAGAAAGCGGTGGGGGATCAGCAGGGATAAAGTGGATGGCAGAGAGGGGGTGGAGGAGAGGGAGGAAGGAGGTGTTTGACCAGATGGCTGCGGTCAAGACTGAAGGGGAAAAAGTAAGTTGGAATGTTTGTGTGTTGGGGGTTTATGCAGAGAAAAGGAGGGTGGGTAGAGAAGGAGGGAGGCTGTTATTTTGGTGGATGGGCGAAAGTTATGGTCTTAGAGAGCGTTTTGAGAAAATGAGGGGATTTAAGAAGGGGGTATGGAAGAGTGAGAGTATGAAAGAAATAGTTGAGAGGGGGAATGGGTGAGGGGGGAGGGAGCATTTGTTGTGATAGGGTATGAAATATTTAAAATATTTGGAAAATGATAGCAATGAGTGAGGGAGTGGAAGGGTGAAGGACGGAGGTAATTGAACGGGTGGGTATGGAATATTTGAAATAAGTGGAACATGAGAAAGTTTAATTGGACTGCAGTGTTAAAAATGTGAGGGAAAAAAAACGGAATGAATAAGAGAAAGTAAAGATTCATGGAGAAAAAGGAAGGGTGTGAGTAAGTGGGAGAGTGTCATAAAGGTTAGAGATGAAAATAAATGTTATCTATGATCAGGCAAGAGTCTTTGTTCTGTAAGGATGATCTTGCTTATTAAGGGTGATAGTTTAAAGAAGCCATTTCGTTGCTTGATAGTGGTGGAGGCGGTGATGAGAGCAGTTTTCAATAATCTTCGCCGAGATTGGTTGTGGATGTATTTTGTGATTTTGGCTTGTTCAAATATAAACGCATGACCATGTTCTAGTGCATGGGAGAAAAGTGCACTGAGAGGGTTGTTGTTTTTTATGTCCCTTTTGTGTTCATTTAATGGTTTCTTTAATTCATGTTGTGTTTCTCCCACGTAAAATTGATGGCAGTCATTGCATGGGACAGTATACAAGCCGGCATGGGATGTGGGTGTTTTTTGGAAATGTCTGGATGTGTTTAGTGTTTGTTTTATGGATTGAGATGTGGGTGTACTGTTGGAATGCCTAGTGTGTTAAGCGTATTGCATATGGATGTGTTATTGGAATGGGTGGGTAGGAGAAGAGGTCTGTCTATGAGAGAGGTGTTAGGAGTTTGATTTTTTTGTGTGGTGTTTCTGGAGAATATTTGGAAGGCTTTTTTCTTGGCATTTAATATAAAATGTGTGGGGTATTGCAATGTTTTTATGGAAATTAAAAATGTACTTTATTTCTTCATCTATGTGTTCTTTCAGGTATGTTTTGTAAATTCCACTTTTAATAGAAATCTGAAGAGAAAATTATAATGTGTTTTTCGTGTCTTAATTAACACACTGACCTCTGTTAGATTTGATATTTATTCATTTGATAGATAGGAGACTGAATACATGACATGCATTATTATATTACCGTAGAATATCGATTTTTTCCATAACAACACATACTAATTAATGCAGCTTTTCGAATTGTTAATTGAAACGATGCCAATTACCCAGTCTATGAGCTGGTCAATAACATCACAACCCTGATCCCTTTTCATGAACTCACTTATTCGCTCACACTTTCTATTCTTCGTCATCGTTAGAGTTCCCTGCACTTGAATGGCCTTGGAAAATTTCGTCGCTCCGCACAGTATTTTAAGATCCTATAGATAAGTTTTCTTCATGTCCGCCATGAGTAAAGTTGTTGACCTGTGATCAAGGAATACATTGTAAATTTCCTCAACAAAAGATATATCTTGTAATAAGCCATATTGATTTTGGAAAATCAACTACTTTCGTGCTGAATGTAATATCGGACAAAATCAATGAATATATCTACGGGGCCCTCGGTTCGTCACAAACCAAAACCGACATTTATATAGTTTCACAAAAATGTTTACTTGCTAGCTATGACATTTCTATAAATGTCTTTTCAACCATAAACTATTTTGTTTCTCGTAATAGTTGATGGGCAGAACTTGAGCGCGTAGTATCAACTTGAGGTGCTACAAAGATATTTTCTGTGCCAGCGACCCAAAATGCTTTTAATTAACGCTCTTCCAAATGATATTCTGACATATATATATATATATATATATATATATATATATATATAAACATATATATATATATAAATATATATATATATATATATAAACATATATATATAAAGAGAGAAAGAGAGAGATACGTGTATCAGTTTATTTTGAAAATAATATTTATTTATAAATTATACATATATATATATATCGCTTTTCTGTTTCATTTTACTTCACTCGAAGTTCTCAGAAATCTAATGCCCTTTCATGGGGCTGTAACTTGATCTTTATAAGAGATACATAGGTATTCGAATATGCCAATTATCTCCCAATTGACAAGTTAAGTATGTTATAGTTGATCTTTATTGTGGTCTCTTGGTCTTAACAAATACCACCACGAGCATTCATCTAGTCTGGTGGAGAATTAAGCTAAGTCTTGTTACTTCAGGAAACATCACTAGGAGAAGGTGCCCTATTTATCGTATAAGACAATATATAGTCATGTCGAAATATATATAAGATATCAATTAGAAAATATTCTACAAAATTTAGTTTCTAACTTTTCAATTGTATCATTCCTCCCCTGAATCTTACACTTAGAATGGTGTACAATCAAAAGCACGTAATGAATATTGATCTACATTGGGTTACAGATTATTTAATATGTTGAGTATATCTACATTTTAATCTTAGTACTTCATGGGATAGAAAAGTGGTGCAAATCTATTCTTTTCAGTAATTTTACACGTTTTTACCGCTATTTTTCGTTTATATGTATATATATATATGTATATATATATATATATATGTATATGTATATATATATATATATTTATATATATATATATATATATATATATATACAGAAATATATATATATATATATATATATATATATATATTGTGTGTGTATTTAAGCAGCATAGTTTCATTTATGTCAACATTGTTAAAAATAACAGAATTCGTTGTTTAATTATACTTCTAAAAAAGTTTTATTTTCAATTTTCAATTTTTCAATAGCTAACATTCCCACCCCACTAATGGGCGCCATCAGCCCCTCCAACATCAAACACTCAGGCGATCTGCCCAGCAAAATAAAAAAAAACATTAACGTAGAAAAGAAAAACATATATAGCCTAGATGTAACCGGGCTTTATACTGATGTCCCAGTTAAAAACATGTCTAAACTTACTTCACACACATCTAAAGAAAATCAAAACCGACTTTCCATTTCCCCCAACACGTTAATAGAAATAATTAGACTCATCACTGACGTAACATATTTCCAATTCAACGACGAATTCTACAAATAATATTTGGACTCCCCATGGCAACCCTCTTAGCGGTGTTTTAGCCTGCATCTTCTTAGAATTATTAGAATCCGGTTCTATCAAATTTAGAGTACCCCCTAACATCGAATACTTCAGTTACATTAATGATATTCTTATTTTCCTCCCCATAGATATACAAATCAATAACGTTAAAGACAAACTCAACACAGTAGAACCCTCCATAAAATTCACACATGAGATTGCGATAGACAACCTGATAATATTCTTAGACACTCTTTTAATAAAGTTCAACAACAGACTTGCATTCAAGGTACACCGCAAAAACACTCACAAAAATGACTACATACACTTCTACTCTTCTACCACAATAGCAAGATAAAAACAGGTATGATTATAGGCTTCTTCCTACGCGCTCTTAGAATTAGCAGTCCTAAATACATAGATGAAGAAATAAAACACATCATTAATTCCTTAAACACACTGCAATACCCCACACATTTTATATGAAATGCCAAGAAGAAACCCTTTCAATTATTCTCCAAACACAACAGACAAAAACATCAAACACCAAACACCTCTCTCATAGACACACTCTTTCTCTTACCTACGCATTCCAATAACACACCCATATGCAACACACTTAACAAACTAGGCATTCCAACAGTACAAACCTCACGACAAACCATAACACAAACATTAAACACAGCAAGACATTTGAAAAAAACGCACATCCCATGCCGGCTTATATACTGTTCCATGCAAAAACTGACAGAAAATTTACGTGGGTGAAACGTAACGTGAATTGTAAAAATGGTTGAGCGAACACAAAAAGGGACATACAAAACAATAACTCTCTCAGTGCACTTTTCTCCCATGTATTAGAGCACGATCATGCTTTCAAATTTGAACAGGCTCAAATCACCAAATACATTCATAACAAAGCTCGACGAAGACTACTAGAAACTGCACTAATCACAGCCTCCAACACAATCAGACAACGAAATGGCTTCTACAATCTATACCCCTTAATAAGCAACATTATCCTGACCGAATAAAAACTAAACCTAGATCATGGTTAACCTTTGTTCTCTTCGCTCTCAATTGTACTTATATACAATCCCCCGCATGCACACTCACGCACAAACCTTTCACCACATACACTTTCTTTCGCCACGAATCTAAACCACTTCACCACAAATAACCGCCTCACCATTGAACACAATCTAGACACCCTCACAAATATTTAGATATTTAAACCCATTTTGCCACAATTTAATTTCAAACCATCAACACTGCCTGCACAAAACTACATTTCACTTATTTCTCGCCAAAATTAATATCCCTTTTCTCCTTCTCTTTCTTTTCCTTTTTTTTCTTTTCCCTTCCCCTCACCGTCATATTCACATCACATTTCAACACTTTTCTTTCTAACTTACTTATATTGACCCATTCCTGACAGAGCCAGCTGGTCAATACTCCTACCTTCCAAAAATGTCACACCTAACCACAAAAAAATCTCCCCTCTCCCCCTCACCCATCTCACCCTTTCTACTATTTCTTTCACACTCCTGCCACCCTCGCCCACTTTCAAATCATCTTCATTTATTCAAATGTTTTTCCAAAATGATGATACTACCAACACACCAAAGACACAGAGCTTTCTTGTTCCCCCCACTTTTCACAGCCCCTCAAAATCCATGCTACACCCCACTACAACAAAAACCTCAGCATCCGCCCCTCTCTGCCACCCTAAGACACATTTACTAACACTCCCACCCTCCCCTTTTTAACTCACAGACTTCCACATTCATTTCATTCTCTGCCACCGACTTCTCTAAGCCCGGACCTTGGTCCTGCACTCCCAGTAGTGGCTACTACTTCTCATCAACCCATCATGTGAACCCAATATTTCACTGTACTTGCATGACATTTTCCTTAAAATTAGCATCCTGAAGAAGTCTTACAAATAAAGACGAAACGTTGACGAATACATATAAACACATATTTTGGTTTTTCCTTTTTCATTTCCCATATATATACATATATATATATATCGAAATATATATATATATATATATATATGTATATATGTATATATATATATATGTATATGTATATATATATGTATATATACTAAAAGTATAAAGCTGTGTGTAAACAAATATATTTGGCTACGTATTAGAAAACATGTGTCAATCTATGTAGAATGCTGAAGCTTCTTTTCATATATTTCTTATCAATTATATACTACAAATTAATCCATATATAAATGCCTTCCATGCTTGATCTGCAATCATCAGTATGGGAGGAGACAATTTCTGTCAGTCACACGATTTGAACCTCAATACCAAAATCATATTTGAATCAGTAGTTGGATCACGTACCGATGTGTTCAAAATAAGTTGCCGTAAAATAACGGAGTACATTAACGTGTGCATGGCAAATCTACCGTCGTTACAGAACTCTATCAATAGAACTCAATAAGCGGGGTTTAAAATATTGCATTACGCTATAAATGATAGTTGTTGTCTACATACTTAAAGTGCTCAATTTAACGAGAGTTTGAATAATTATTATAAATAATATGTTTTAATTAACACATATACACATGTTTCATGCCAAACCTAAAATCACCGGCACTAGAGGAGACAATCCCTGCCGGTCACACGATTTGAACCTTAATACGAAAGTCATATTTGACTCAGTAGTCCGTGTGTGAACCAATGTCCCTGCCACCTATTTCTGTAGGAAAGGTAGGGTACATTTACGTCTAAATTGACCATTCAGCGACTATATTAACAGTCTGTCAAGAGAACTCAATAGGTAGAGCCTTAAGTATTTAATAACGACATTTTATATTAATATATATATATATATATATATATATATATATATATATATATATATAAATAAAAAAATATAATTATAACCCCCTTTATTAGAATTGATGCACTCAGACAGAGTTTATTGAGAATAAACGAGCAGTAAAATTATGGCTTAAAAGCGAGATTTCGACCCCGTTTGTTTTTTTGTTGAATTACTCGCCACTGCTCACGAGACGCGCCCGCCGATGTAAATGCTTCCTAATCGTTATGCGAATTCTCACCGGCTAAGGGGAAAGCTACCCGACTACGGATCATTGCCGATTTATAAAACAGGGTTCTTGCCCTCCAACCGACATGAATTAACACCACCCTACACTGAAGATTGCGTAAGCAGGAAACATCGATGTATGTAGGTAAAAATAATTAATACTTACTTTTTAAATATTTTAAGCATACTACATAGATTGACACATGTTTTCTAATATGTAGCCAAATATATTTGTTTACAGACAGCTTTATACTTTTAGTATATATATATATATATATATATATATATATATATATATATATATATATATATGGGAAATGAAAAAGGAAAAAAACAAAAGATGTTTTTTTTATGTATTCGTCAACGTTTCGTCTTTATTTGTAAGACTTCTTCAGGATGATAATCGGGATGATAATTAAACTTAATTATATTTCTAATAAGTATATCAATGCTACATATTTTTACATTTCCCAGCTAATAATATTGAGTATATTTAATGTGTTTTCATATATATATATATATATATATATATATATATATATATATATATATATATATATATATATATATACTTTTAATGTAATACAATTTGTATCAATTTTAGGTAATTTAATGTAATTTTGTGCAATTTTATATCTTCATCTTTCCTTCTTTAATTTGATTGCTCTACTCAACGTATTACGTTTTACTTTATGACGATAGATCACTTTAACAATATTTCACTTATCGTTAATTTTATTATATATATATATATATATATATAAATGTCTATACATATATATATATATATATATATATATATATATATATATATACATATATGTTCATAATATCGTACTATTTTTCATTGTGTATTTGCAATTACGAATGAAAACTTATTTTCTACCATTGTAATAATAGTTAATTAGACTTCCACTTATTCACTCAAGCATGGTCATTAGAAGACGACTTCTGATATCAATCAGAATAGTATGCCTGCTTTTAATAGTAAATCCAACAATAATAGCAATCTATGGTGATGAGCTAATATCATTGGACAATATATTCGATATACTTTGAATCATTTTGATAATATAGTCAATTTATCTTACTTAGTAAATAACCTATCAACCTAGACCCAAAAAAGTGCTATCTATTTCTTAGCTAATTGACTTTGATTGTTTAGTTTCAAATATTAGATACATTCTGAATTATTGAACATAACTGTTTATACTATAGATGTATTGGAACTTAAACGACAGTCATCTGCATACAAAACTGTGAAACTTCTTTTATATATATATATATATATATATATATATATATATATATAATGAAGAAGAATAGAAAGGAATTAGAGAAGCAAAAGCCAAATCATAATTCAATTCAATTGCTCAGAGCAAGGTATATTCCGCAAAAAAGGCAATTTATACAAGTTAAATGTTCCTTAAGCCAGGCTTTCGCTTCGGGCTAACTTTTAAATATTTTCGCTACATTTTTTTCCCATTTTGAAGCATTTTCTTTGACATCTTTGCCCAGGAAGTATTGTTAATGGCGAATATTTTCCACCTCACTCTCTTCTGAGCCTGCCTGCCTGTATCCACGAGCGTACCTCTTATTGGACATTTTACCCTTTGGACTTTCTATTTTCGCCGCACCTGAAGTTGTGGCTTCTTGGAATTTAACTTTGAATCCTCTCTCACAACCTTTCGGGCCTTTTAACGACCTACCTATCTACATCTCATTCTCTCCGCTGGACTCTTCGACACCGGACTTTTTAGCAATCGGACATTTGCTTGCATTCGGGCAGAATTTTGCCCTGTGTTTCTTCCCCTACAACTTTTATTTTATTTTTTCAAATTTTAAATCTTGGCCTTTGCCAACTTATCTATCCCAGCGACTTCCTCTGATAGTAAGATTTTGATCTTTGAAAAGCCTGGCTTAAGGAAAATTTAACTTGTATAAATTGCCTTTTTTGCGGAATATACCTTGCTCTGAGCAATTGAATTGAATTATGATTTGGCTTTTGCTTCTCTAATTCCTTTCCATTCTTCTTCATTCTACCTGCTCTATCCTGGATATTGAGCTGTATACTCTTCACAATAGGTTTTACTTTTCCTAAAAGTTCGCTTTTAGTACACCACTTTATATATATATATATATATATATATATATATATATATATATATATATACGACCGAACTCATTTACTTTGTAAAAGGGTGAATTTTCAAATATATCAACTCGTATTTAGTACTAGTATGTTGACTGAAATGTAATTTAATATCATTACATTAGGAATTCACCATTACACCCGGGGGTTAAACATTAATATGAAAGAAAAATACTCCCACAGTAAGTGCTTTTGAATGGCGAAGATTCTGAACCATCTTCTTTAAAATTTATAAACATTGACATAATGAGAATACAACATAGCAGATCGGTTACAAATGATGTTCATTATCTTGCGTTTAAAACCAGTAAAAGGTATTTAAACAATTTAAATATGAGCTAGATTGTCAAAATAATTGTATTACAAATCAAATTAAACAAAGAGGTAATACTTCAGAAGGTGACATGTTCCGGAAGCAAACAATGGTTGAGATAATATTAAAATATCCGGCGTACAACCAGATGTATAGACATATTATGTTATGTTTATATGATTTTTTTTTATTACATACTGACAACGAACAGCAAAGAGACATGCATGCATGGGGTACTCTTATTATCATACATCACGAAACCTTAAAACTATAAAACCAACATATACAATTGTTTTAGTATAAGGATATGGTGATAACAGTATTTGTTGTTATGCGTATACCATTTCAAATGAGATATACGCAACGATGTGAACGCCATTAAACCCAAATAAAGGTGATATCTATAAACGTCTTTATATAGATAACAGATTAAAAAGTAAAGTTTAAATTTCGCTATTTGCTTACGCATATATAACTGAAAATATATTTATTACATGTTCTCTCGATATGTCTGAATCGTAGCGGGTTGTTATAAGATTAAATTGTTATTAGCAGATAGAATTCAAATGTGAACGATGTGCATTAAGCTCGAAAATCTGAACATGTCTTTATAGATAATTGAAAAATACACTAATGGAATCGAACGCTGGTAATCTGAATGTAGTTCATAATGTCAATTTGTTTCCGCGAGAAAAAAGCAACATGAACTCTGCGTATTCATGAATTAATTAGATTTCCACGAAGCGCTCACCGTTCATTTAACAATTATGTAATTCCTTTGACAAGAATAGAATATAACATCTATTAATTTTGATACACTTCCTTGCATGTAGCTTTACACTCCTAATAATTAGAGATGTGAATAACGATAGCTTTCGTTCATGTTATTTTTATTAGAATGACTTGCGATATTTCTCCATTATTTGTTAGCTCTCATTGTAGTCGAAGTGCGAATTATATTATTCCATCATTTCCTCATGATTAAGGGGAGATTTGTTCTGATTTATTTTATGAGTGTTTCTTTTATCTTTCTAATTGTAAGCTTTCTAAAGAGTATACACTTTCTAGTGCAACTATATGATTGTTTATACAACTCACACAAATCCAGCAAATGTGTATAGTTTTTACCTGTATTATATCTAGGGGCAATATGTCTTTTTCTCAGAAATGTTCATACATGATCTCGCCAGGCTAAGCAGTACACTTATCATAGGTTAAGTTATTTTAGAATTAATTTGAAATGATAATCGTGATTTACAAACTAGCAGACAGTTGTGTACTTAACATTATTCCAGAAATACATTTAATTAAACACAAACTAACTCATTCAACTAATTCCCTAATGATGCAGGATTGGACAGAGCAGAAAGGGAAAAGATTACGAAATACCAGGGTCTTATGCACCACATGAAAAGAAACTGGAATCTTAGGAAAATCTCAATCATTCCAGTAATTATAGGAGCAACAGGACTAATGAAGAAGAATATCAAGAGCTATCTGGCGAGTATACCCGGTGAACCGAGTGCAAGGGAAATACAAACAACTGCACTTAAAGGGACGGTTAGAATATTTAAACAATCTCTATGCTGGAGTGTCTGAAATAGCCGGTGAATGTCTGGCATACTACTGGATGCCGCATCTCCAGCAAAAACAAAAAGATAAGAGAAAAAAAAAGTAATTATTTAATAAAAATTATTTCATTCAATTATTTTAGATAGAAATTGTTACGGCAATCTTCTGTCAGCTGAAAACAAGAGACGCCCACATGTTTTCAAAAAAACAATAAACAGAGAGTATATAGAGATTACAGTACTGCATCAGGTAAACATGTATTTCAACAGAAACATGCTTATTGTAACCCACATCGTACATGAATTATACGTTCATTATAAGGAAGTATTTAGTTTATTATAATAATTTTGTTGAAAACATTCGTACATTTTTTTTTGTGTAGTACACAGTCATATTAGAAACCAATATTAAATCAGAAAAAATAAAAGTACTTTCGACCTCAATTGAAGTGTCAAGAGACAACATATGCTCTTGTAAAAGTAACTACATAAGAAACCTACAGTCAAGCAAGTGTTGCACAATCGACAACCGTAGCTCTCCTGAACCGGATTTGATTTTGTCCATGAGGAGGGAAAAATCCATGATAACGTGAAAGAGAATAGAGATAAGCAGAGGCAATCTGGTGTTATTATTTAGTTTTACTTTTGCTTCTAAAAATCAACGACTGTGTCTCAAGTTGCCCATTTCTATTTTCTCAAGAACTGAAGGGAAGTTACCTAGATTCATGCCATGCTGAAGGGTATTCGTGAAAATGTAACATTCTCTTTTGATTCTCACTTATTTTTTTTATCAATCATTTATTTTCAGGTTTATTTAGAGGGAGGGTATTTACCATAGGAGTTTTTTGTTGGCAATCTGCTAGATTGATGTTAGCCCAGTTAAATTCGACTGTAAAATACGGTTAAACGTACTGTTCCAACTTGTGAAGATAGTTTTTCTTGGGAAGGGGGCTTTGAACTTTGTCAACATGTCTCATGTTAGTTTCTGTCATGTATTTTTCTTATGTATTTTGACTTGTCGTTACTTTTGCCAGGAGATCATCTTGAACTTTTTCTGTCTCCTTCTTCCATGTCTTTAGTTCGTGTATTTTCTTTATTAATGTGATATTAGAATGAACACTATATGTAATTGGCCACAGGGTTGGATGAAGGCTTAATTTCTGCTACTAAACTCGCGTGAGATGTGAAAAAAAACATTGCATTTGGAAAAAATAAACATATAAAATATAACAACATTTAAAAACTACAATATAAAAATATAATGTTTCTGTTTGTCTGTGGTAATAGGATGAATTACAGCAATTAGCGTATATAGGAAAGAAAATAAATTGAAAGAGAAGAAAAGTATGGCTATGGTCGTCCGATGTTACATAAGGACTAATACATCGAAAAATGAAGCGAAAGGTTTGGTTATTGACTGATTCTTATGTTGGTCATTTGAATGCACCTATGATATATACAGAGTGACCCCCCCCAAAAAAAATGGGCCCCAAATCTAATAAGGCCCCGTTTCTTAGTGTTTCGTCCGAATGAAATAAAGGTTGGGGCATAACTAGTTATAATATTCACAACATCATGTCAAAACATTAGGGTCTTTGGCCTTTGTTTTTCTATTCTACAGCATGTGTTCTAGATGGACTTCTTTTAGCTCCGTGCATTTCTTGAGGCGCAGAACAAAGTTGTCCATGACGTTCTTACAGACTGAATTGGGAATGACTTTCATCTCCTCCCTGATGGCTTCCTTGAATTCCGTGATGGTTCTTGGTTTCCCTGCATACATTCTGTCCTTAAGATAGCCCCAAAGGAAATAATCTGAGGGGCTTACGTCTGGGCTATCGGGTGGTCACTCAAAATTATTCTTGAGACTGATCACTCGATCTCCGAATTCTCTTTCAGCCAATTTCGGGACAGGTTTGAGGTGTGAGAACTTGCTCCGTCTTGCTGGAACAAGAACTTGCTCATTAGCAACGGGTAAAGTGTCTGGAACCCATTCGTGAAGGTTTTGAGGACCTCCGCATATTGCTCCTTGGTGACTGTCACTGCTGCGCCAGATTCTTCGATGAAGATTGGTCCGATGATGCCTCTGACCGAGATTGCAGCCCACACCGTGCAATTAGGAGAGTGCAGGGGCTTGGCGGCTACTTCATTGGGTCTGGAGGACCCCAAGAAGACATTTGTCTCGGAGTTTGCCTTTCCGTCAAGATGGAAGTGGGCTCCATCTGAGGTCCGAAGGAGGTTAAGGAAACCTGGTGTCTCCTCGATCTTATCGAGCATCTTGACTGCCATAGCGCTCTTCTGCTTCTTGTCTGAGACTGTAAGGGTCTGCAGCGTCTGTATTCTGTATGGGTAAGCCCTGATATCGTTCACCAGCACTCTCCTGCAAGTCTCACGGGAGATACCGAGGGATTGACTTCGCTAAAGCACAGAGCGTTTCGGACTCTCCTGGAGAGACTCTATCATCCTTTCGACTTCTTGGGACGTGCCGAGTGGTTTGGACGGTTCTCACTGGCAGCGTTGAAGTTCTCCACGGTTCCATACTTCTCGAAGTTGTCCACCCAGTTCGTAATTCTGCTTTTGGGTGAGCCTTTTCACATCCGAACTGATGCATTAAACTGTCCTGGGTTTTCTTAAACGAGCCTGTCTTGTAGTAAATTTTAACACAGTGTATTCTTTGTCCCAGCTCCCACTGAGGTATTGGTGTACTCACGGTCCTTGATTCTGTCATTACCTGTAAAATAAGGTCAATCGATTAATAAATAAAGGAGATATCACATAAAGTGTACACGGGGCCCGTTTTTTTAGTCACTCTGTATGTACTGAAGCTTGTCACACAGCTTCATTGAGCTTGCAATTTGGAACAATTTCAGTTATTATAAAACGTATAAACTGACATATTTTTTGTAAGAACACACACACACACATACACACACACACACACACCCATATATATATATATATATATATATATATATATATATATATATATATATATATATATTCGTTATCATTCATAATCGTGTATCTTAATGCATTTATATTAAATTTATTTTGATATATTAAACACGTATAGTATTACGCGTTTTCATTTAGTAAAAACTCATATTGTAATAAGTTCAAGAAAATTGACTATAAATGGCAAGCATACTTCAGTATATAGTGAACATCTCTATCATTACAGCAGAACGCAAACCACTAATCATTTTGCAAGACAAGTGGTTACATTAAGAAAGTTGATCCTGCGTGCCGTTAAAACGTCGTTGAAACAAGTAATGCCAACGAAAACAAATCTTCATAAACCGATTCCTACCAATTCAGTTGAAATGCTCAGACCCGTTCTATTGACAGAAAGCATGCGAGGATTCTATCCGTGGTGGTCGACCTATATGGGATGTAATATTGAAATATTCGATAATATCATGATCTCTCGCTATTGACTGGCGTTTATCGTCGATATTTTTTCTGCTATCATTAAACACGGATTTTACAAAGATCTATCTGTCTTCAGAAACAATCATACATTTTGAATGTTATAGAATTAAAAAAAAATATCAAGTTTAATTTTCACAAAAGGAAATAAGTTAAACGAGACAATAAGCACATGCTTTAAATGTAATCGCAGTTACTTTGAATTTCACTGTCTTGTTACAGGTAATATACCATGTAATACATAAAACCTTATATATATTATATATATATATATATATATATATATATATATATATATATGTGTGTGTGTATTTTTTTAAATTTTGTAACACAAAGTACTTATCATATCTTAATAGATTAAAGCTAGACCTACGCTATATTTCGTATTTTTATGTAGTCTAATACCACATCATTATCACAGACAGAATCACGTCATTTTTTCTAACTTATTTTTTTTATATTTCGCAGACAATTGTTTGCTAACATCTAGATATTAGACCTGGAAAAGAACATTTCATCAAAACAAATGTCATTCACACCTGTATAATCGTTTCGTGGTTTCTATTGTGTCATGTTCCCCTTCAACTATAGGGGGTGGGTGGGGTGGTGTAGGATATAATGTATTTTCTTCCAACTCAAAGTACATCTTATGCTCTCCTTCGTTGGTTTACCAGTTTCGGAAAGTAGTAATGTTGTCTCACTAACATCTCAATAAAAGAACTTTGGCTTTGAAAACAGAGTTACAAAAAGCACTTTTCAAGATGGCGGATAACAGGTCCCTTCAGATTCTTTTATAAAAAAGAGCACTGATTCGGCTCTCTTTTGGAAAGAATAATCAGTAATGTCAATCAGTAATGTGCACTATTGACCTTGTGTTTATACAATTTGTGTGCTATCCATATTTCGCCAAGTAATTTCCTGTATTTTTCATGGTTAAGGCTTGTTTTAGTAGTGGTAGCAATAAATATTAAGCTATCCATGTACCTATTAGTGTTACGTTACAGGTTGGAACTCCTTATCATTTTCATAGCGTTGGTAATGACCTATTACATATAGGAACAATGTGATAAGTTTTAGGAAAAACACTAAAATGGGCACCTTTATTGTAAAGAAAATACTTGCATTTCATAAGTATTAATATAAGAGTGTAATTATCTCAATACCATCCTCCAGAATTAGCCCATTATGCCACATTACACCTTATGTTTTTGTTTTAATGGGATACCGGACTCCCCTCAGTGAACTAGTCTGGACAATAAATATGACTACGAAATGTAGCATGGGGAATTAGATCCTTATCTATAATTCTATAAGATTACCTGTAGTTACTCTTGTTTGTACCAGATATGTACGTTGGTATAAACCGACTATTTTAAGACCTTTACCCTCTGTGTTATTTTGTTATTGATAACTACTTAGCAAGTTATATCAGTTTTAAAATAATTTAACAGCACAACAAAACTAAAATCAAGAAGCAAGACGTCGATATTTTCTAAAGTATAATTATTAGTGTAGCATTTTAAATAGTTTCTGTGGCGTGATATAAAAAATATTGCAATCATATATATTAGGGAAAACATAAGTTTGCGATATTAAATGTCTTCGCTCACACGCCGCTTATTCTGAATTCGTGGCCGTGGATCGCTATCAGTAGGCTGTTTATGTGCTTTGAAAGGGCATAAACAACGTTTCACGTGTAATTTATACAGTTTGGCCAGTCATATATTACTTTTCTCTGAATTCGAATGTGTATTATTTGAACGTACTTAATTCTGTATATAATTTAAACGTACTTAATTCTTGATTAATATATATATATATATATATATATATATATATATATATATATATATATATATATATATATATAATGAAATTATGAAATAAGGTGCGAATCAAATTTTATTAGAATTCAAAGTTCAGGCAAAGTATCTTAATGTCCTTAACTCATGAGTTTTCAAAGATAATTCTTCTCCTCAGAGGACCATTATCGCAATGACATCACTGCAGGTCATGAAATTACACTTTTAAAATATATAAAAATATATGCAAAAACGCATAAAAGTGTATAACACATGAAATATATCAGCCCAAAACATACTTTTGTTAAAGTTATACAATCCAAGTTATACAATTTAAAACAAATTCAGGAAAGATATCATAAGAGGTTGATTGAAGATTGATCCAGGCAGTGAATGACAATCCAAAAATGAAAAAAAATTGATTAAATTGAAAAAAGTTTATCCAGTCGAGAAATGCGTCCGCAAACGATGCAATAAATGACAGTTAAAAATGCATCCAATGTTTATGTTAAATTAATAAAACGATAAAGAAACCAAATCAAATAAACAGTTCAGTATACCCACTGTTGAAATCATGATGTTCAAAATTCAGGGTTCCAATGATTTGATCGGATTAGTGCAAATTATAATTCGCTGGTTGAATAGAAAATCCGCTAAATCCGATTCGAATAAAATTAAATCAAATTGAGCTGACATATTCGGCCATTTCTTCTTCCGGGTCCGACAAAAATTATTCCAATGAAAAAAGTCAAATTTAAAGGTAATCACCTCCCCGCAAGCCAAATAAACAGAACCTCCTCTCGCTGATCAGAAGACAATACTATTCAAACATCCCTATCAGAACGTCTAAGTTAACAAAGAAATAGCGACGTGTATATTGACAGATATGTGAAATCAATTTAACAAATACCGGATGTTACTTGTCTGGGGCAAATCATAAGTCTATATCTACGTGAGAAGGGTGTGTAAATTTAGGTCAAACCCTCTAATCGCCCTCTCATCCCAAAAAGCTACCTAATTGTCAAAATTTACAGATCTAGCCCTATCAAATAATTTAGAAGATTCATGAAATTGTGTATTACGAAGTCATTGAAGTATGTATATGCTTTTATGCCTGTCTATTGATTTCATGCTCAAGTACTTACTGAACTCAGACGCAGGCTAGTAAATTAATTTATTATTTACTGAAGCTAGTTGTTTCTAACGTATCAATAGACGGGGCAGACAATTGATTTTTATTGCTATTTTCAAAACAATATATCCTGCCACTCTTGCTACTTGGTCAACGATATGAAATACTAAATAAAGACGGCTTAATCAAACCAAAGAAAACATGTATTCGTACCGCGTGAAAAAGATACCCCTACCCGTCAAATTCCCTCCTCAAATAAGTGACTCTCCTGTGTGGTCATTTGTAGGATAGGCGACCAAAGACGGACCTGATACTTTTCCATGTCATAGACGCGAAAGTAAGCAATTTTCTTCTCTATTTACGACCTTCACATATTACTTTCTCAAAATTCTAATGTGTATCATTTGAATGTATTTAATTATGTTAATGGTTCAAATGTTCTTTATTTTATATATATATATATATATATATATATATATATATATATATATCCAGTTGTATTGCCTGTCTGATGATTTCATACTCAAGTAATTCTTGAACTCACTATTTGGTTTGAAGTTATAGTTGTCTTTCACTTATTTGTAAATACTTGTGAGAGGGAAACTTTTCTTTAACTTTCCGTTCCCTTTTTGAGTATACAGTAAACTTATTCTATATATATATATATATATATATATATATATATATATATATATATATATATATATATATGATTTTTATTTAATCTACAAAGGCTCGGAAATACCCGACGAGTACACGGGCGCATGCTATTTTCCCCGCTCAGTGTGTTGGACACGTGAGACCTTGTCAGGCTATCCATCTAAAAGAAGGCAATCTGATTATAAAACTTTGCTACTTACTACTTACGTCGTGGCAGAAAACTGTTCGAGGGGAGGCCTTCTTAGTCCTGATCGACAACCTTCCTTGATCTGGAATCTCGAAGAAACTATCTGGTTTACAAACCTAAAATTGTCTAAGGAATAGATAGGTTTTGCCTATCGCCGGCCTTTGCGCTCATTCTCTGTCTATTAGTCAGGTGCAGAGGTGCCAGCGCTGGGACGCCTCAAAACACCCAGTACCTGGTTTTGTTACCTTACTAGGACAATGAACGCCGTCTCCTTTTCTCTATATTTGGGAAACTTGGGGAAAGTTTTTTCGTCACTAAGTCTTACATGACCAGTCTGAGTCGCTTTTGTTCCGACAGATTGAGGGTACAGATTAGACAGCTTGTCTGGCTGTTGTTTCCAACTGACAGGACAGAAGCCCAAACTCTTAGGTTACGATAAGGACGGCTGCTCCATTATCAGGTGCATAATACCGTGGGTAGCTGTACGTGTCATGTCGCGCATGGAAAGGGCCCCACAGTTATTTCCGGTGGGGTTTCCCGAGGTCACAACCACCATGGACCAGGTCGTGACTAATGCACTGCTTGTGTAGGCTTATTGAAACCTAACAATCACCCACCTTGCTTACCTTACTCTATATCAAAACTAACATGTGATTGCAAAAAAAATAAAACGTAAATCAGACTCCAAACAAAAGACACCTTCGCCTCCATCCTTGAGGCTCGTATTCACAAATATCCGGGGACTTAGAACCAACATAAACGACGTAGAAACCGTTCTCCTGTCAAACTCCCCAGACAACCTAGAACTAAGTGAAACACACATGCAGTCCTCAATCTCCTCTCAATACTTTTACATGACTGACTACCTCACACTCTACCGTAAAGGTCTCTGAGAAGAATATGCACGGGCTAAAAGTTTACGTTCGGAACACCCTCCCCCTGACTAGAGAACATAGGTTAGAATCAGATGATCAACACTGTATGTGCTTCAGATTAACGATATATCACAGCGTCAGTTACTTATATTTCTGATACCTTTCCCCTCCGACCCACACTGTACCCTGCAAACCATTTGTCTCTGAAAGCATAGATAGAGCACTCTCAAGTGACTCGAATGTTAAGATACATGTATTTGGGAATTTTAATGCACACCACCGTGACTGATTGAAATCCTCCAGCCTTACTGACGTAGCCGGCAACTCAACGTATAATTTCTCCTGAGCTCATTTATTCTCTCAGACTGTCAATTTGCCGACCCGCATCCCCGATCGAGTAGACAAGCTAACCCCACTTCTAGACCTGTTCCTGACCTCACTAGCCGATGCTTGTGTGACGAAAGCTCGGAAATGCTGATCACATTATGTTAATTATTTATTTCGCATGATAAACTACTCCAAAAGCTGATGAGCCGTTACCCAAAAACAACGAGATACTACGAGTAGGCTGATTTGGACCCAATCAGAGACGCCCCATAGAAGTAAACCATGTCACTCCAAACTGATAATTGTGCAAATGAATTAACTGAATAGGCCAAAGCAGGCATTGATGCCTATATCTCCATGCGAATATTCTTTAGCAAGTCCCTCTCTCCTCAATGGTTCACCTCGAAATCTGCGACTGCCAGTGCTGGGAGGCAGCAAGCATTCCGTACATTCGGCCGCCATGAGTCAGATACTAATAGAGAGAAATTTATAGAGTCAAGAAATTATTGTAAGAACGTGACAGGTGACCAAAAAACGCATTCAGACCTAGAAACTAGGTACTCGCGATTTCTAGAAAAATCTACAATAGTGTGGTGAACAATGGTCAATCAACAATTTCCCCACTATCAAGCCACAATGATGTCGTTTGCGCGGCAAATGATCAAGCTAAACTACTCGCTCAGCGTTAAATCTCAACCCCTACTTTCGACTAAACCCCCCCCCCCTTAATTCTTATTGCGGACCAAGGCCACACTTGAGAACATGGTCATCACCCCATCCTAGTGTTTTTAATCGTTCGGCAGTTATAATCCCTCAAACTCAAAAAAGTTTCTAAGCAGCCAATCAAATCGCAGGAAAAAAAGAACTACAGCTGAAGGTGGGGATTCGTATTAAATTAGGAGAGTTACAATAAACGGGATGATCTTGACGGAATGAACAAATACAACAATGGCGGTGTCACTATTCAATGTAACTAATCTTTCGGTGATAGACGGGGGGGGGGGCAGGGTAGTAAATTGTGGTTTGTGCGTAAAAGTTACTCCTACTTCCTCTAAGTATGTTTTTGGGGTAGAGCAATTTTGGTACAATGTAATGTAAGAAAGTATGCAATTTGATAAGAATGATTGATAATTTCCGGAAACACGCATCAGTTATTGGCTTGAAGTCTGATCATGCAAGAGTTATCTGTAGCGCTTTTTTTGTTTTCTATTATGTGTACTTGTACACAAAAAACCATATTATATATATATATATATATATATATATATATGAAAAAGGAAATTAGCATCTTTGAGACACCTATGAAAATGTATTTAAGTCGATGCTTGGCACAGATTGGCGCATATTATAACGTATTTACAACGAAAGCTTACAAACATATTAATACATAATTGTTCATTTAAATTGCACCACGTTTTAAGTTTCAAAAATATTTAATTTAAATACATTTTCATGCGTGCCCTAAAAATAGTGTCAACTTCCTTATTCAAAAAGCGCCAATGTGCGCCAAACATAGACTGGACTCTATTTATTATAACGTATTTTACAACTTAACGTCCGTTGCTGGCTCTACTGTGATTCGACACCTCGGGGTTAATACTATCAAAATAATAGAAAAAGAAGAAGAGATAAAAACTATACGACATTCTCGCCAGGCAAAGTTGTTTTAAA
>OY744516.1:39961777-40004277 GCA_963556195.1 Sepiola atlantica
GTGTGTGTACGTGTAGATATATGTATTTGTATATATGTGTGTATATATATATGTGTGTGTGTGTGTGTGTGTGTATAGATATGCGTGTGTAGGTGCATATAGCTGTATATGTGTGTATAGATATGCGTGTGTAGGTGCATATAGCTGTATATGTGTGTGTGTATAGATATGCGTGTGTAGGTGCATATAGCTGTATATGGGTGTGTCTGTGTAGACGTATGGGTGTGTGTATTGAATATATATCTAGAATATATTTATTTTTGTATTGAATATACATCTAGAATATATTTATAAGCACGTATGTATTTTGAATATATGCTTGATTGATAGTGGATCTGTGTGTGTGTCCATGTTTAGATGTGTATGTATATTAATGTCTGTTTATTTATCTGTTTGTTTATTTATGTGTGTTTGGTGTATCTATTAGAGTTTATTTATGTATGTGTGATTCTTGATATAGAGATAATATATTTATACTGGAGTGAGTTTATAAAACTGGGTAGGCCAGAAAGTAGGGAGCAATTAAATAAGGACAGGCGATGGAGACGCCATAAAGGGTAATAAAAGGGACAAACACTAGCAGAAAAGGTCAGCAAGTGGAATATGAATTCGATACTAATTCATAAGAAATAGAAAATACTAAATCCCCCAAAAAGTTATTTAGGAAAGAAAATTCTTCAAATCCATCCATTTCTCGAAAATTCTTGGTCTGATGAGGTTTACTTTCTGGGAAAAGTGCAACCGAAACATGTATGCACATATGTAACCAATAATGTTTGTATAAATAAAAAATGTATACTTATATATATATATATATATATATATATATATATATATATATATATATATATATATATAGTCTCGGAAGTTTCTCAACCATTAAAACTATATAAAAAAAAAAATTATAGTCTCAAGTCTTCCAGTGGAAAATCACTCATGTAAGTCAATTTATTTTTTACAGTTATTATATTAGTTAGTTTCTAACACTATTTTAAAGGATCATCAGTTGTTTACCATGAAACACTGTTTTGAGTATTTAAATATATATATATATAATATGCATATATATAATATATAAGTATATAATATATATATATATATATATATATATATATATATATATATATATATATATATATATATATATATATATATATAGTACGTGTGTGTGTGCAAACATAACATTTTCCTAATAGTATTTTTGGTTTAAAAGCAACACGATTAATGAATGTTCCATGAGTCTTACGAGCATTTTCGATTCTTCCTCAAATGATATGCATGAAAAATATTTGAAAAAATAAGCGAAAACGCTGTTAGTCAAGTCTTTAAAAGTCAAAGTAACAAACTGGTGTCGTTCAAAAAAGCATTTTACAATTTAAATTTAAGGACAACAGGATTAGTGTTCCATGAAAAATTATATCAAAAGTAAACATTTTAAAAATGTTGTTACTCATTTCTTTTGTAATGGGCCGAGTCTTATTGAAGACACGTTCAATGTTTATACTTTTTTAATTAGTTTCAGAATGTAATGTCTTCGTTTCGTACACTAGAACTTAATCAGAGGGGGTATTTATGTTCTTTAGATGCTGGTAAATTAAATCAGAATTCTTCAGGTGCATAGTGACGCTACGGTAAATAGTACTGGTTGTTAAACCAATGTATCTATTAAGCATTATAGATATTACTATAATTAGTATCATCATTATTATTACTATTTCATGGCAGTCTCAACTTTCGGATGCTTTTAATTGGAGTGTTCATTTATTTAACATCAAGTCAATTCCTTTGACGGTAGACATTCAAGTTGTACATTAACACTTTAACTGTTCCTAACAGGCAAGCTTTTTGCTGAATTGGAAAATGAATTGACTCGTCAATCAGTTAAAGCCATTTATTATTTCTTTTCGTTATGGTTCTAGGCGTTCCAATTTACACCGGGAATCACGGGTATTTTTTTACATTTCCATAGTCTAACAAATTCACATTTTAGATCTTGATATTTATTTATTTTTTCATGTTCTTTCTTCTGCATTATAATTATATTTATAATAATGATACTCATTATAATTATTATCATTATTATTAAGATTATAATTATTATTATAGGAGTTGAATTCGCCCAAAGGGTATTGAATTTAGCATTGCTTCTGACTAATGCTTTTGATAAGGAAAATGTGTTTTTTTCTGCAATATTTCAACAATTTTAAAGATGCAAGTTTATTTTAAACACTTATATAGCAGATTATTTTATATATTGTTATAATTTAAGCTGATCTCCCTATTTCAAGGAATACATTGACTTCCCAAAACACAATAAATACACCCAGGACTAAGTATCTTGGCATCTCTTGGTTTAGTTGTGGTCCAAGAATAATGGCGAGTACTTCTGTAAGATAATTTTGTAAATACATTCTAGTTAATTATAGAAAGCCACAACATATATCTTCTTTTTAAAGTGTATTTCTATTTTTATACAAAAAACAGCATTTATAACTTAAATGTTTTGCATTATTCTTGACATGGAATTCTATGGACGAAATATGTTTTTATTGGAAGCATTTACTTGTTGTACTTTTACAATTTCCGTGAAAAACCCCAACTGTTTTTGGCTAATTAAATAACTTTTTTGTTGTTAAGCTTATGTGTGACCATTAATATTACTACATAAACTATTTTACAGGAAATGCAGTTGGGAAATCAGGAAAAGACAAATTGTTTTGGTTTACTTACTCATTTCTTACATTTCCGCGTTAAAAAATAATATTTTATACCAGTTAGAAGACTGTAAAGTTCGCGTAAATACCGATTTTGAGCAGGTAATTTGTTTTTATTTAATGTTACTTACTAAAAAAATAAACATTTTCACGCAAATAGGTGACAAATTGTTAAGTTTAAGCAATATCATTATTTAAAGTATTTTTAAAATGTATTTCATTTTAAATTATTAATGCTAATAAATAACAACTTATTTTTAAATGTTTCAAATTTAGTTTTTGGTTATCGGAGCTACATCTGCTGCGTTTTCCTCGTAGGGGACTATATATTAAAGCGATTATGTGTGGTTTTACGACCATGCTAGTCGAATTAAAGGTTAGTGGTAACAAATATTGCTACAGTCTCCTATACTCATTGAACTCCAATAATAGTGAATCCTTTTACGCGAAATTAATATATAAAGCTGATCACCTCTTTATTTAAAAAAATATTCTTGTGTTGTTTTGTTCTGTTTCTCAGGTTATTCACGCGTAATCGCTTCAAAAGAAAATAAATCATTATTTGTGGGAAATGTGTTAATCTACAGATTTATACACATTTATGGTAAATGATACTTTTTAATCATACACACCTTCCCCAGATAAATAACTGTCCGTAAGTGAGTTGCTTTTTGAAAGCGTCAACACAGTTATCTAAACATTCGATAGGACTCAACGGAAAAGTCGGAGCATTGCATTGATGCTTTTAGGTAAATGCTTCATTTCAATCATTTCGACAGTGCTCAACTTTCAATTTTAATTGGAAGGGCTTATAATAATATTACATCATCCTTAATGTATGTAAATATGTTACATATATATATATATATATATATATATATATATATAACATATTTATATATATATATGTTTATATTAAATATATATATATATTTATATGCATATATATATATTATATACGAAGATACATATATATATATATATATATATATATATATATATATATATATATATATGCGTTAATATGCATATAGATATACAGGCATAATTTAATTATACATGAACGATCTCGTTATGTCACTGGATAGCATCTGTTGAAGATATTTCTAATCAAGTATCCGTATTGCTTAAACACACCTATAACAACTGACTAAAAGCAGTGAAATGGCGTCATCCAAGACAAGTGGAAGTAATTCTTTAATATACAGTAGACTGTACTTATTCATAAGTAAATATTCTGAAGACTCTTTTTCTCAAAAAGCCTATAGTGACTCGGCTTACTTAATATTCCACCGATCCATTGAGGTGGTACACAACTTTGCCAAACTGATGCTCGCAGTAAAGAACTTAACTTTAATGAAACACTGCATGTCAAATAAACAATGTACTAACACCAGTTGTCTATTTATATAAGCATATAAGTATATATATATATATATATATATATATATATATATATATATATATATATATATATATATATATATATATATATATATATATATATATATATATATATATATATATATATATATATATATATATATATATATATATATATATATATATATATATATATATATATATATATATATATATCCAGGGCGTTACGGAGCCCGCCCAAAAAGAGCGCTCTCCAGGAGCACGCTCTTTTTCGTTGGAGCGTAGGAGAGGAGCCCTCATTTTATATTCAACCGGAGTGGAGCGGGAGCAACTCCATTCGGACAACAGAGGGCAGTGGTATCGGGCTGTGCTCCTGGCTCCAAAATCATTTGATTTTTTTTAACATAAGTTTTTTATTTTGAAATAAAAAAGAAAAAGAAAAGAAAGTCTTCGCAAAACCTTGAGTTTTATTTTCAAATTATATCTCTGGTAAATGTATATGATATAACGAGGGAGAGGGGGAGTGAGAGAAAAAAATATCGGGTCAAATTTTGTTTCTCTGAAAAAAAATAGGTTGTTAATGTAATGACAATTTGAACTGTTTTAAAATACTTCAGGATTTTTTCTATTTCTATTTTATACCTCAGGAAACGAAAATCTACGTATAATCCTTTAATTCGTCCGACATGTTTTCCTATAATCCTTCTTTTAGTACATCTCAATATGAGTGTGTATATATATATTTATATTTATATATATATACATACATTTACCAATTTATATACATATGTATGTATATATATATATATATCTATATATATATATATATATATATACATATATATATATATATTATAAATCGAAAATATAAGCCATTATCAATGCAAGATTAATTTTTGTTTTAATTTTTACTCTAATCTTATTCATTTCGGAATAAACTTCCATCATCAGAATTGACCCGTATTGTGTCATTTTTTTTCATAAAAAAACAGAAAAACAAAAATAAACGAACTGTTTTTCTTTTGTGTTTCTGATGAAATATCATTGTTATGATGTATCAACGCCGATGTCGTTGGCGGTTATGAATTCAAATTCTGGTTGTCGAACGAAGAAAGCATTAGCGTGCTTGTAGTTTAATAAATGGGTCGTTCAGTTTTAAAGCATTGCTGGGTCAGTATTATAAATTGATATATTAGCCATTATCAATGCAATATTAATTTTTTATTTTTATTTTAACTTGAATCTTATTAATTTCGGAATAAAAAGCTAACTATATATAGTCGCCATGAGTCAACTACGGATATACAGAAATTTATAGCGTCAAGAAAATTATTGTAAGTCTGTGATGGATTTAGAAAAATGAAGGTACACCGAACTCAAGAGAAAACGCATTTATTCGGAGACACTATGTACTCGTGATGTCTGGAACATCTTTAATCGTCTTGTAAAGAAAAGGAAATACAAACATTCCACCGCTATTCAATTACAATGATGACCTTTGCACGGCAACTTATAAGGCTTCTTGAACTCTACTTTGGACACCGGAAACAACCATCACCGCATCTTATGTCCGAGACGTGATAACAAATATGGTTTTGATTGATTACCGTTCTGAAAACTCTAAATTTCTGCAGCCATAATCCTCTTAAAACTACTTGGTCTTAATCGCCTCGATTTCTATCCTCTTTATCCTTGCTTGATGTCATACCACGTGTAGCTCTTTAAACTGACTCCCTTAAAATGTTCATGTAATGCACTATATTGTTTAATGACAGATGTCTATAATCATGATATAGCAACTGAAAAATATTAAACGTTATGAATATTGCTGCGAACTATGTAATCGGCTACGCTTAATTCGAATGCCACCCGTAAACTTACTCTATGTTACTACATATAAATACTCTATTAAATGTATAATCAACTTATTTTCTCTCAGTTTTATGTAGAATTAGCGGGGCTACCCGGCGTGGCTCGGGGTCATAAAAACATATAATTGAAGAAAAATCGCGTGTGTAACATCTTCATATTCAAACTTCTATTTCTCCCCCTCTTCTATAGCCGTCTCTTTATCTTTCTACCTTTCTCTTCCCTGGTCGCACCATTTCAACGCTACTTTTTAATTTTGACTTTTGCGAAAGCTGCTTCTTCCCCACCATTTCTCCTACGTTGCCCAGGGCAATAGTATGACATATTTCTATAAAAATACCACATCTATCTGCGCCTTCTATATAGGTGCTTATCTCCGCCCCGGTGTCCATACTATATACATATCTATCGCCACCCCGGTGCACATACAATATACGTACCTATCGCCGCCCCTGGGCAGATACTAAATAAGTACCTATTGCGACCCTGGTATGCATACTACATAAATATTTATCGCTGACCCGGTGCAAATGCTACATACGTACCTATTGCTGCCCTAGTGCGAATGCTGCATACGTACCTATCCCCGCCCCGTTGCGAATGCTACAACGCACCTATCGCCGCCCCGGTGCAAATGCTAAATACGTCTCTATCGCCGGCCTGATGTGAATGCTAAATATGTTCCTATCACCGCCCCGGTGCGCGTTCTAAATACGTACCTCTCGCCTCCCTGGTGTGCGTGCTATATACGTACTGATCGCCGCCACGAAGCGCATGCTAAATATATACCTATCACCGCCATGGTGCGCATTCTATATACATACTTACTGCAATCCCTGTGCACATGCTATATAGTACCTATCGCCACTTCTATGCCCTACTATACACGTACCTATTGCCACCCCGTTGCACATACTATATATATACCTATCGCCGCCCCTCTGCGCATACTATATTCGTATGTATCGCCGCCCCGGTGTGCATACTATATACTTACCTACGAAATATTTTAAGTTCAAAAGAACAAAAAATTTCGTTCGACCCCCTAAAAAGTTTGGCCCGACCCCTACAATGTTCCCCTACCCCTAATATCTCAAGCCGCACACCCAATTTAGTTTTAATCTCCCCCAACCCTGAGAAATATTTTGAGTTCAAAACAAAAGCAAACAAAAAAATTTGGCCTGACCCCTAAAATGTTCCCCACCCCCTAATCTCTCCAGCCCCCATCCCAACTAATTTTTCACTCTCCCCAACCCTGAGAAATATTTTGAGTTCAAAACAAACAAAAAGAAAAAAAATTTGCCTGACCCCTAAAAAGTTCGGCCTGACCCCTAAACTTTCCCCGACCCGTCAATCTTTCCATCCCCCCATTCCAACTTGTTTTTCACTATCCCCCTACCTTGAGAAATATTTTTAGTTCAAAACAAAAAAAAACAAACAAATTTGGCCTGACCCCTAAAAAGTTCGGCCTTACCCCTAAAATTTTCCTCGACCCCTCAATCTCTCCAGCCCGCATCCTAACTAATTTTCACTCTCCCCCAACCCTGAGAAATATTTTGAGTTCAAAACAAAAACAAAAAAACAAATTTGGCCTGACCCCTAAAATGTTTGGCCTGACCCCTAAAATTTCCCTGACCCCTCAATCTTTCCAGTCCCCCATTCCAACTTGTTTTTCACTATCCCCCTACCTTGAGAAATATTTTGAGTTCAAAACAAAAAAACAAACAAATTTGGCCTGACCCCTAAAAAGTTTGGCCTGACCCCTAAAATTTCCCTGACCCCTCAATCTTTCCAGCCCCCCATTCCAACTTGTTTTTCATTCTATCCCAACTTTGAGAAATATTTTGAGTTCAAAACAAAATAAAACAAAAAAATTTGGCCTGACCCATAAAATTTCCGCGACCCCTACAACTCTCCAGCCCCTCATCCTAACTAATTTTTCACTCTTCTCCAACCCTGAGAAATATTTTGAGTTCAAAACAAACAAAAAAGAAAAAACTTTGGCCTGCTCCCTAAAAAGGCTGGCTTGACCCCTAACAATTTCCCCGACCCCTCAATCTATCCAGCCCACGATTCCAACTCGTTTTTCACTCTCCTCCAACCCTGAGAAATATTTTTAGTTCAAAACAAAAACAAAAAACAAATTTGGCCTGACCTCTAAAAAGTTCGGCCTGATCCTTATAATTTTCCCCAACCCCTCAATCTCTCCAGCCCCTCATCCGTACTAATATTTCACTCTCCCCCAACCCTGAGAAATATTTTGAATTCAAAACCTAAAAAAAAGAAAAAAAATTGGCCTGACCCCTAAAAAGTTCGGCCTGCCCCCTAAAATTTTCCCGACCCCTCAATCTCTCCAGCTCCCTATCCCAACTAATTTTTCACTCTCCCCGAACCCTGAGAAATATTTTGAGTTCAAAACAGAAAACAAAGAAAAAAATTTGGTCGGCCCCAAAAATTATCGGCCTAACCCCTAAAATTTTCCCTGACCGCTCAATCCTTCCAGCCCCTCATCCTAACTAATTTTTCACTCTCCCACAACCCTGAGAAATATTTTAAGTTAAAAAAATTTGGCCCGAAACACCAATATTTGTAGGGACCGTTATACTTAATAAGCAGCAATATTCCTGGGGGGCGTCATACTTTAGAAGCATCTATATTTCTAGGGACTTATACTTTAGAAGCACCAGCATTCCTGTAGACGGTTATACTTTAGAAGCACCAACATTCCCGGGGACCATTATACTTTAGAAGCACCAATATTTCTAGGGACCATTATACTTTAGAAGCACTTTACTTATTGAGACGTTATTTTATATGTATACAAATATTAGTGAAAACAGTAGTGGAGCATAATTATCTCTTACTTTACTTATTGAGACGTTATTTAAAATGTATACAAATATTAGTGAAAACAATGGCAGATCATAATTATTTCTGTTCTTACTTATTGAGACATTATTTTACATGTATACACATATTAGTCAAAACAATGGCGGGGCATAATTATTTCTCTTCTTAAGTTACTTATTGACATGTTATTTAACATGTATACAACTATAAGTGAAAACAATGGCAATGCATACTTATTTATCTTCTTTCTTTACTTATATTGACGTTATTTAATATGTATATAAATATTAATGAAAAAATTGGTGGAGCATAATTATTTCTCTTCTTACTTTACTTATGTCGACATTATTTAATATGATTAAACAATAAAAAGAGGTGACCAACCATAAAACGTAGTGACCCAACCAAAAAAGTGGTGACCAAACAATATACAGTGGGGACCCAACAATAAAAGTCGTGACCCAAAAATAAAAAGTGGTGACCCAGCAATAAAACGTAGTGACATTACTATAAACGTAGTGACCCAACCATAAAAAGTGGTGACACAAAAATAACAAGTAGTGACCTAACCATAAATCGTAGTGACCCAACCATAAATAGTGGTGACCCAACAATAAAACGTAGTGACCCAACCATAAAATGTGGTGGCCCAACAATAAAACGTAGTGACCCGGCAATTAAAAGTGGTTACCCAACCATAAAGCGTAGTGACCAACCATAAAAAGTGGTGACCCAACAATAAAACGTAGTGACCCAGCAATAAAACGTTGTTACCAAACATTAAAACGTAGTGACCCAACAATAAAACGTAGTGGACCAACAATAAAAAGTAGTTACCCAGCAATAAAACGTGGTGACTCAACGATAAAAGTTGTGACCCAGCAATAAGAAGTGGTGACCCAACAATAAAAGGTAGTGACCAACATTAAAAGGTTGTGACCCAACAATAAAAGTGGTGACCCAGCAACAAAAACTGGTGATCAACCAATAAAACGTAGTTACCCAACATAAATCGTAGTTACCACACAATAAAACGTAGTGACTCAACAATAAAACGTAGTGCTCTAACCATAAAAAGTAGGGACCCAACAATAAAACGTAGTGACACAGCAATAAAAAGTGGTGACCCAGCAATAAAACGTAGTGCCCAGCAATAAAAAGTGGTTACCCAGCAATAAAATATCGTGACCCAACAAAAAAAGTGGTGACCCAACAATAAAAAGTAGTGACTTTACCATAAATCGTTGTGACCAAACAATAAAACGTGGTGACCCAACTATTAAACGTAGTGACCTAACAATAAAACGTAGTGACCCAGCAATAAAAAGTAGTGAACCCAAAAATAAAGTGGTGACCCAACAATAAAACGTAGTGCCCAGCAATAAAAAGTGGTGACTAAACGATAAAAGAAGTGACCCAGCAATAAGAAGTGGTGACCCAAAAATAAAACGTAGTGACCAACATTAAAAAGTGGTGACCCAACAATAAAACGTGGTAACCCAGCAATAAAAAGAGGTGACCCAGCAATAAAAAGTGGTAACCCAACAATAAAACGTAGTGACCTAACAAAAAATTGTAGTGACCAAACCATTAAAAGTGGTGACCCAGCAATAAAACGTAGTGACCCAACCATAAAAAGTGGTGACCCAACAATAAAACATAGTGACTCAACCATAAAAAGTAGTGACCCAACAATAAAAAGTAGTGCCCCAGCAATAAAAAATGGTTACCCAACAATAAAACGTGGTGACCCAACCAAAAAAGTGGTGACCCAACAATAAAAAGTCGTGATCCAACAATAACAGTCGTTACCTAACAATAAAAAGTCATGACCCAGCAATAAAACGTAGTGACTTAACCAACGTTGTGACCAACAAATTATACGTAGTGACCATCCATAAAAAGCGGTGACCCAACAATAAAAAGTAGTGAACCAGAAATAAAACATAGTGACTTTACCATAAACGTAGTGTCCTAACCATAAACAGTAGTGACCCAATAATAAGACTAAGTGACCTAACTGTAAATCGTAGTGACGCAACCATAAAAAGTGGTAACCCAACCATTTAACGTATAGACCCAACCATAAAAAGTAGTTACCCAACAATAAAACCTAGTGACCCAGCAATTAAAAGTGGTTACCCAACCATAAAACGTAGTGACACAGCATAAAAAGTGGTGACCAAACAATGATACGTAGTGACCCAGCAATAAAACGTTGTTACCAAACATTAAAACGAAGTGACCCAACTATTATAAGTAGTGACCCCACAATAAAATTATGAGAAAACAATAAAACGTAGTGACCCAACAATAAAACGTAGTCACCCATCAATAAAACGTGGTGACTCTACGATAACAATTGTGACCCAGCAATAAAACGAAGTGACCAACATAAAAAGTGGTGACCAAACAATAAAAAGTTGTGACCAACAATAAAAAGTAGTGACCCAACAATAAAACGTAGTGACCGAACCATGACTCGTAGTAACCCAACAATAAAACGTAGTAACCTAACTATTAAAAGTGGTGACCCAACAATAAAACGTAGTAACTCAGCAATACAAAGTGGTGACCCAGCAATAAAACGTGGTGACCCAACAAAAAAAGTGGTGACCCAACAATAAAAAATGTGACATAACAATAAAAGTCGTGACCCAACAATAAAAAGTGGTGACCCAGCAAAAACACGTAGTGACTTAACCATAAACGTAGTGACCTAACCATAAAACGTAGTGACCAATCCATAAAATGTGGTGACACAACCATAAAACGTAGTTACCCAACCATAAAAAGTGGTGACCCAACAATGAAACGTAGTGACTCAGCAATAAAAAGTGGTGACCCAGCAATAAAACTATGTGACCCAACCAAAAAAGTGGTGAGCCAACAATAAAACTTAGTGACCAAACAATAAAACGTAGTTACCCAGCAATAAGTAGTGGTGACCCAACAATAAAACGTAGTGAGCAACATAAAAAAGAGGTGACCCAACAATAAAAAGTGGTGATCCAACAATAAAACCGAGTGCCCAGCAATAAAAAGTGGTGACCCAGCAATAAAACGTGGTGAGCCAATCAAAAAAGTGTTGACCCAACAATAAAACTTAGTGACCAAACAATAAAACGTAGTGATTCAGCAATAAAAAGTGGTGACCCAGCAATGAAACGTTGTGACCAAACCAAAAAAGTGGTGACCCAACAATTAAAACTTAGTGACCCAACAATAAAACGTAGTGACCCAGCAATAAGTAGTGGTGACCCAACAATAACACGTAGTGACCAACATTAAAAAGTGGGGACCCAACAATAAAACGTGGTGACCCAGCAATAAAAAGAGGTGACCCTACAATAAAAAGTGGGGACCCAACAATAAAACGTAGTGACCTATCCATAAATTGTAGTGACCAAACCATAAAAAGTTGTGACCCAGCAATAAAACGTAGTGACCCGACCATAAAAAGAGATGACCCAACAATAAAACATAGTGACTCAACCATAAAAAGTGGTGACCCAACAATAAAACGTAGTGACCCAGCAATAAAAAGTGGTGACCAAACAATAAAACGTGGTGACCCAACTAAAAAAGTGGTGACCCAACAATAAAAAGTGGCGACCCAACAATAAAACGTAGTGACGTAACCATAAATCGTGGTGACCCAACAATAAAAAGTGGTGACCCAACAATCTAACGTAGTGACCCAACAAAAAAAGTGGTTACACAACAATAAACAGTGGTGACCCAACAACAAAAGTCGTGACCCAACAATAAAACGTAGTGACCCAGCAATAAAAAGTGGTTACACAACAATAAAACGTAGTGACATTACCATAAACGTAGTGACCCAACCATAAAAAGTGGTTACCCAACAATAAAACGTAGTGACATTACCATAAACGTAGTGACCCAACCATAAAAAGTGGTTACCCAGCAATAACACGTAGCGACTTAACCATACACGTAGTGACCTACCCATAAAACGTAGTGACCAATCCATAAAACGTGGTGACACAACCATAAAACGTAGTGACCCAACGATAAAAAGTGGTGACCAAACAATAAAACTTAGTGACCCAACAATAAAACGTAGTGACTCAGCAATAAAAAGTGGTGACCCAGCAATAAAACGCTGTGACCCAACCAAAAAAGTGGTGACCCAATAATAAAACTTAGTGACCCAACAATAACACGTAGTGACCCAGCAATAAGTAGTGGTGACCCAACAATAACACGTAGTGATCAACATGAAAAAGTGGTGACCCAACAATAAAACGTAATTACCCAGCAATAAAAAGAAGTGACCGAACAATAAAAAGTGGTGACCCAACAATAAAACGTAGTGACCTATCCATAAATTGTAGTGACCAAACCATAAAAAGTTGTGACCCAGCAATAAAACGTAGTGACCCGACCATAAAAAGAGATGACCCAACAATAAAACATAGTGACTCAACCATAAAAAGTGGTGAACCAACAATAAACCGTAGTGACCCAGCAATAAAAAGTGGTGACCCAACAATAAAACGTGGTGACCCAACCAAAAAAGTGGTGACCCAACAATAAAAAGTGGTGACCCAACAAAAAAAAGTCATGACCCAACAATAAAAAGTCGTGACTTAACCATAAACGTTGTGACCAAACAATAAAACGTAGTGACCATCCATAAAAAGTAGTGACCCAACAATAAAAAGTGGTGAACTAGCAATAAAACGTAGTGACTTTACCATAAACGTATTGACACAACCATAAAAAGTAGTGACCCAACAATAAGACGTAGTGACCTTACACCAAATCGTAGTGACCCTACCATGAAATGTAGTGACCAACCATAAAAAGTGATTACCAAACCATAAAACGTAGTGACTTAACCATAAAAAGTGGTGACCAAACAATAATACGTAGTGACCCAGCAATAAAACGGTGTGACCAAACATTAAAACGTAGGGACCCAACAATAAAACGTAGTGACCAACCATAAAAAGTTGTGACCCAACAATAAAACGTAGTGACCTAACAATAAATTGTAGTGACCAAACAATTATAAGTAGTGACCCAACAATAAAATGTAGTGGCCCAACAATAAAACGTAGTGACCCAGCAATAAAAAGTGGTGACCCCACAATAAAATGGTGATCCAACAATAAAACGTAGTGCCCAGCAATAAAAAGTGGTGACCCAGCAATAACACGTGGTGTCCCAACCAAAAAAGTGGTGACCCAACAATAAAACTTAGTGACCCAACAATAAAACGTAGTGACCCAGCAATAAGTAGTGGTGACCCAACAATAACACGTAGTGACCAACATGAAAAAGTGGTGACCCAACAATAAAACGTAATTACCCAGCAATAAAAAGAAGTGACCGAACAATAAAAAGTGGTGACCCAACAATAAAACGTAGTGAATTATCCATAAATTGTAGTGACCAAACCATAAAAAGTTGTGACCCAGCAATAAAACGTAGTGACCCGACCATAAAAAGAGATGACCCAACAATAAAACATAGTGACTCAACCATAAAAAGTGGTGAACCAACAATAAACCGTAGTGACCCAGCAATAAAAAGTGGTGACCCAACAATAAAACGTGGTGACCCAACCAAAAAAGTGGTGACCCAACAATAAAAAGTGGTGACCCAACAAAAAAAAGTCATGACCCAACAATAAAAAGTCGTGACTTAACCATAAACGTTGTGACCAAACAATAAAACGTAGTGACCATCCATAAAAAGTAGTGACCCAACAATAAAAAGTGGTGAACTAGCAATAAAACGTAGTGACTTTACCATAAACGTATTGACACAACCATAAAAAGTAGTGACCCAACAATAAGACGTAGTGACCTTACACCAAATCGTAGTGACCCTACCATGAAATGTAGTGACCAACCATAAAAAGTGATTACCAAACCATAAAACGTAGTGACTTAACCATAAAAAGTGGTGACCAAACAATAATACGTAGTGACCCAGCAATAAAACGGTGTGACCAAACATTAAAACGTAGGGACCCAACAATAAAACGTAGTGACCAACCATAAAAAGTTGTGACCCAACAATAAAACGTAGTGACCTAACAATAAATTGTAGTGACCAAACAATTAAAAGTAGTGACCCAACAATAAAATGTAGTGGCCCAACAATAAAACGTAGTGACCCAGCAATAAAAAGTGGTGATCCCACAATAAAATGGTGATCCAACAATAAAACGTAGTGCCCAGCAATAAAAAGTGGTGACCCAGCAATAACACGTGGTGTCCCAACCAAAAAAGTGGTGACCCAACAATAAAACTTAGTGACCCAACAATAAAACGTAGTGACTCATCAATAAAAAGTGGTGACCCAGCAATAAAACGTTGTGACCCAACCAAAACAGTGGTGACCCAACAATAAAACTTAATGACCAAACAATAAAACGTAGTGACCCAGCAATAAGTAGTGGTGACCCAACAATAAAACGTAGTGACCAACATTAAAAAGCGGTGACCAAGCAATAAAACGTGGTTACCAAGCAATAAAAAGTGGTGACACAAGAAGAAAAAGTGGTGACGCAACAATAAAACGTAGTGACGTAACTATAAATCGTAGTGACCCAACCATATAAAGTAGGTACTTTACCATAAAACGTAGTGACCCATCAATAAAACGCGGTGAGTAAACGATAAAAGTTGTGACCCAGCAATAAAACGTTGTGACCACCATAAATTGTGGTGACCCAGCAATAAAAAGTGGTGACCCAACAATAAAACGTTGTGACCTAACCATAAATCGTAGTGACCCAACAATCAAACGTAGTGATCCAACAATAACACGTAGTGACCCAACAATAAATAGTTGGGACCCAACAATAAAGCGTAGTGACCCAGCAATAAAAAGTGGTGACCCAGCAATGAAACGTAGTGACTTTACCATAAACGTAGTGACCCAACAATAAAAAGTGGTGACCCAAAAGTAAAACGTAGTGACCTAATTATTAAGCGTAGTTACTCTACCCTAACACGTAGTGACCAAGCCATAAAAAGTAGTTACCCAACAAGATAACGTAATAACCTTACCATAAAACGTAGTAACCTAACAATAAAACATAGTGACCCAACCAAAAAATTGGTGACCCAACAATAAAACATAGTTACTTAACCATTAAACGTAGTGACCCAACCATAAAAAGTTGTTACCGAACAAATAAAGTGGTGCCCAGCAATAAAAAGTGGTGACCCAACAATAAAGCGTAGTGACTTAACCATGAATCGTAGTGACCAAACCATAAAAAGTGGTGACCAAAAAATAAAACGTTGTGCCATAACCAGAAAACGTATTGGCCCAAACCATAAAACGTTATGACCCAACCATAAAAAGTGGTGATCCAACCATAAAAATTGTGACCCAACCATAAAAAGTGGTGAGCCAACAATAAAACTCACTGATAACGCAATAAAAGGTGGTGACCCAACATTAAAACGTAGTGACTAAACAATAAAAAGTGGTGACCCTACAAAAAAGTTTTGACCCAACAATAAAACGTGGTGACTCAACAATAAAACGTAGTGACCAATCATAAAAGTGGTGACCCAGCAATAAGTGGTGACCCAGCAATAAAAAATGAAGACCCAACAATAAAACGTAGTGAATTAACCATAAATCGTTGTGACCCAACAATGAAACGTAGTGACCGAACCATAAAAAGTGGTTACCTAACCATAAAAAGTAGTGACCAACCATAAAAGTGGTGACCCAACAATAATACGTAGTGACCCAGCAATTAAACGTGGTGACCCAACATTAAAACGTGGTGACTCTACGATAACAGTTGTGACCCAGCAATGAAACGTTGTGACCAACATAAAAATTGGTGAACCAACAATAAAAAGTTGTGACCCAACAAGAAAAAGTGGTTACCCAACAATAAAACGTAGTGACCTAACCATACATCGTAGTAACCCAACAAAAAACGTAGTGACCCAACAATTAAAAGTGGTGACCCAACAATAAAAGTTAGTGACTCAGCAATAAAAAGTGGTGACCCAGCAATAAAACGTTGTGACCCAACCAAAAAAGTGGTGACCCAACAATAAAAAAATTGACTTAATAATAAAAGTCGTGACCCAACAATAAAAAGTGGTGACCCAGCAATAAAAAGTGGTGACCCAACAATAAGCCGTAGTAACCTAACCATAAATTGTAGTGACCAAACCATAAAAAGTGGTGACCCAGCAATAAAACGTAGTGACCAAACCATAAAAAGGGATGACCAACAATAACACATAATGACTCAACCAAAAAGAGGGGAACCAACAATAAAACGTGGTGACCCAACTAAAAAAGTGGTGACCCAACAATAAAAAGTGGGGACCAAACAATAAAACGTAGTGACCTAACCATAAATCGTAGTGACCCAACCATAAAAAGTGGTGACCCAACAATCAAACGTAGTGACCCAACCAAAAATGTGGTGACACAACAATAAAACGTAGTGACCCAGCGATAAAAAGTGGTTACCCAATAATAAAACGTAGTTACATTACCATAAACGTAGTGACCCAACCATTAAAAGTGGTTACCCAACAATAAAACGTAGTGACATTACCATAAACGTAGTTACCCAACCATAAAAAGTGGTTACCCAGCAATAACACGTAGTGACTTAACCATACACGTAGTGACCTTACCATAAAACGTAGTGACCCAACCATAAAAAGTGCTGACCCAACAATAAAAAATAGTGACCCAACAATAAAACGTAGTGACTCAGCAATAAAAAGTGGTGACCCAGCAATAAAACGCTGTGACCCAACTAAAAAAGTGGTGACCCAACAATAAAACTTAGTGACCCAACAATAAAACGTAGTGACCTAGCAATAAGTAGTGGTGACCCAACAATAAAACGTAGTGAGCAACATTAAAAAGTGGTGACCGAACAATAAAACGTGGTGACCCAACAATGAAAAGAAGTGACCCAACAATAAAAACTGGGGACCCAACAATAAAACGTGGTGACCTAATTATAAATCTTAGTGACCAAACCATAAAAAGTGGTGACCCAGCAATAAAACATAGTGACTCAACCATAAAAATGGATGACCCAACAATACAACATAGTGACTCAACCATAAAAAGTGGTGACCCAACAAATAAACGTAGTGACCCAGCAATAAAAAAGTGGTGACCCAACAATAGAACGTGGTGACCCAACCAAAAAAGTGGTGACCCAACAATGAAAAGTGGTGACCCAACAATAAAAAGTCGTGACCCAACAATAAAAAGTCGTGACTTAACTATAAACGTTGTGACCAAACAATAAAACGTAGTGACTATCCATAAAAAGTGGTGACCCAACAATAAAAAGTGGATACAGCAATAAGACGTAGCGACCTAACCATAAATCGTAGTGACCCTACAATGAAATGTAGTGACCCAACCATAAAAAGTGATTACCAAACCATAAAACGTAGTGACCTAACCATAAAAAGTGGTGACCAAACAATAATACGTAGTGACTCAGCAATAAAACGGTGTGACCAAACATTAAAACGTAGTGACCCAACAATAAAACGTAGTGACCATCCATAAAAAGTGGTGACCCAACAATAAAAAGTGGATACAGCAATAAAACGTAGTGACTTTACCATAAACGTAGTGACACAACCATAAAAAGTAGTGACCCAACAATAAGACGTAGCGACCTAACCATAAATCGTAGTGACCCTACAATGAAATGTAGTGACCCAACCATAAAAAGTGATTACCAAACCATAAAACGTAGTGACCTAACCATAAAAAGTGATGACCAAACAATAATACGTAGTGACCCAGCAATAAAACGGTGTGACCAAACATTATAACGTTGTGACCCAACAATAAAACGTGGTGACCTAACAATAAATCGTAGTGAACAAACAATTAAAAGTAGTGACCACACAATAAAATGTAGTGGCCTAACAATAAAACGTAGTTACCCAGCAATAAAACGTGGTGACTCATTGATACAAGTTGTGCCCTAGCAATAAGAAGTGGTTACCCAACAACAAAAAGTAGTGACTTAACCATTAATCGTAGTGACAAAACAATAAAAGGTGGTGACCCAACTATAAAAGGTAGTGACCCAACAATAAAACGTAGTGACCAACCATAAAAGGTGGTGACCCAGCAATAAAACGTAGTGACCCAGCAATAAAAAGATGTGACCTCACAATAAAGTGGTGATCCAACAATATAACGTAGTACCCAGCAATAAAAAGTGGTGACCGAGCAATAAAACGTGGTTACCTAACAAAAAAAGTAGTGACACAATAATACATTTTAGTGACGCAACAATAAAACGTAGTGACTCAGCAATAAAAAGTGGTGACGCAACAATGAAACGTAGTGACCCAACCATAAAAAAGTGGTTACCCAAACATAAAACTTAGTGCCCCAACAATAAAACGTAGTGACTCAGCAATAAGTAGTGGTGACCCAACAATAAAACGTAGTGACCAACATTGAAAATTGGTGACCCAGCAATAAAACGGTGTGACCAACATAAATTGTGGTGACCCAGCAATAAAAAGTAGTGACCCAACAATAAAACGTTGTGACCTAACCATAAATCGTAGTGAGCCAACAATCAAACGTAGTGATCCAACAATAAAACGTAGTGACCCAACCATTAATAGTGGGGACCCAACAATAAAAAGTGGTCCCCCTACAATAAAGTTGTGACCCATCAAAAAAACGTGGTGACCCAACAATAAAACTTAGTTACCCAACAATAAAGCGTAGTGACCCAGCAATAAAACGTAGTGACCAAACATAAAAGTGGTGACCCAGCAATAAGTGGTGACCCAGTAATAAAAAGTGATGACCCAACAATAAAACGTAGTGACCTAACCATAAATCGTTGTGACCCAACAATGAAACGTAGTGACCGAACTATAAAAAGTGGTTACCCAACCATAAAAAGTAGTGATCCAACCATAAAAAGTGGTGACCAAACAATAATACGTAGTGACCCAGCAATAAAACGTAGTGACCCAACAATAAAACGTAGTTACCAACTATAAAAACTGGTGACCAAACAATAAAATTGGTGACCCAGCGATAAAAAGTTGTGACCTAACTATAAATCGTAGTAACGCAACAATAAAACGTTGTGACACAACAATAAAACGTAGTGACCCAGCAATAAAAAGTGGTGACCCAACAATAAAACGTAGTGACCTTACGATAAATCGTAGTGACCCACCATAAAACGTTGTGACCCAACCATAAGAAGTGGTGACCCAACAATAATACGTAGTAGACCAGCAATCAAACGTGGTGACCTAACATCAACACGGAGTAACACAACAATAAAACGTAGTGATCGAACCATAAATCGTAGTGACGCAACAATGAAACGTAGTGACCCAACCATAAAAAAGTGATTACCCAAACATAAAACGTTGTGACAACACCATAAAAAGTGGTGACCCAACAATAATACGTAGTGACCCAGCAATAAAACGTGGTGACCCAACATTAAAACGTAGTGGCCCAACAATAAAACGTAGTGACCAACCATAAAAAGTGGTGACCAACAATAAAAAGTTGTGACCCAGCAATAAAAAGTGGTGACCTAACAATAAATCGTAGTGACCCAACAATAAAACGTAATGACCCAACAATAAAACGTAGTGACCCAACCATAAAAGGTGATGACCGAACAATAAAACGTTGTGATCCAGCAATAAAAGTGGTAACCCAGCAATAAAACGTAGGGATCCAACCAAAAAAGTGGTTCCCCAACAATAAAACGAAGAACTTAACCATAAAACGTAGTGACCCAACAATAAAGTGGTGACCCAACAATAAAACGTTGTGACCCAACCATAAAACGTAGTGACCCAACTATTAAACGTAGTGACCTAATCATAAAAAGTGTTTACTCAACCATAAAACGTAGTGACCCAATAATAAAAAGTGGTGACCCAACATTAAAACGTAGTGACCCAGCAATAAAACGTGGTCACCGAACATTAAAACGTAGTGACCCAACAATAAAAAGTGGTGACCCAACAATAAAGTGGTGACCCAACAATAAAACGTGGTTACCCAACAAAAAAACTTAGTAGGCTAACAATAAAACTTAGTGACCCAACAATAAAACGTAGTGACCCCGCAATAAAAATGGTTACGATTAAAGTGGTGACCCAGCAATAAGAAGGGTTGACCCAACAATGAAAAGTAGTGACCAACAATAAAAAGTCGTGTCCCAACCATAAATAGTAGTGACCCAACAATAAAACGTAGTGATCTAACCATAAATCGTAGTGACCCAATAATCAAACGTAGTGGCCTAACCATAATAAGTTGTGACCCAACAATAAAACGTAGTGACCCAGCAATAAAAAGTGGTGACCCAGCAAGAAAATTGGTTACCCTACCAAAAAAGTGGTGACCCAACAATAAAAAGTGGTGACCCAACAATTAAAGTGGTGACCCAACAATAACAAGTTGTTACCCAACAATAAAACGTAGTGACCTAACCATTAATCGTAGTGACCTAATCATTAATCGTAGTGACCTAACAATAAAACGTAGTGACCCAACCATAAAACGTAGTGACCAAACCATAAAAAGTGGTGACCCAACAATAAAACATAGTGACCCAGCAATAAAAAAGTAGTTACCCAACAATAAAACGTTGTGACCCAGCAAGAAAAAGTGGTGACCCAACCATAAAAAGTGGTGACCAACAATAAAAGTTGTTACCCAGCAATAAGAAATGGTGACCCAACAATAAAACGTAGTGACCCAACCAAAAAAAGTGGTGAGCCAAATATAAAACGTAGTGACTTTACAATAAAACGTAGTGACCCAACCATAAAAAGTGGTTACCTAACAATAAAAGTGGTGACTCAGCAATAAAAAGTGGTTACGCGACAAATAAACGTAGTGACCCAACCATAAAAAAGTGGTAACGCAACAAGAAAAATCGTGTGTGTAACATCTTTATATTTAAACTTCGATTTCTTTCCCTCTCTCTATAGCCGTCTTATTATCTTTCTACTTTTCTCTTCCCTGGTCGCCCCATTTCACCGCTACTTACTCATTGTGTCTTTTGCGAAAGCTGCTTCTTCCCCATTATTTCATCTTACGTTTCCCAGGGCAATAGTATGAGATATTTATATAAAAAGTACCACCTCATTCTGCGCCTTCTATATAGGTACTTATCTCCGCCCCGGTGTTCATACTATATACGAATCTATCACCACCCCGGTGCGCATACTATATACATACCTATCACTGCCTCAGTGAATATAATATATACATACCTCTTGCAACCCCAGTGCAGATACTATATAAGTACCTATCGTCGCTCCAGTGCGAATGCTAAATACGTATCTTTCGCTGCCTCGGTGCCCGTTCTATATATGTACCTATCGCCGCCCTGGTGCGCGTTCTATGTACGTACCGATCGGCGCCCTGAAGCGCATGCTAAATACATACCTATCACCACCCCGGTGTGCATGCTATATACGTACATATTGCCGCCCATGTGCAGATGCTATATACGTACCTATTGCCGACCCGGTGTGCATACTACATATGTACCTATCGCTGCCCCAGTGCAAATACTAAATATGTACATATCGCCGACCCGGTGCGAATGCTAAATACATACCTATCGCCACCGCTATGCACTACTATATACGTACCTATTGCCACCTCAATGCACATACTATATATATACCTATCGCCGGCCCGGTGCGCATACTATATTAGTACCTATCGCCGCCGTGGTGCGCATACTATATACTTACCTATCTCTGCAAGGGCACACATACTGTATATGTACCTATCTCCAGCCTAGTTTGCATACCTAAGAACTCATATTAATACGCCTCTGTCGTGTCAGAAAAACAAAATAGTGTTCATTCACTATCATAAATATAAATATTTTTAGTTAAGAAAAGAAAAAAATACATTTTTTTTGCTCCCCCAAGAAATTTTTTTTTTCATCCTCCCCCATACTTAGAAATATTTTTAATTTAAAAGAAAAAAAAATGTGTAACCCCTGCCCCCATACATAGAAAAATGTTTAATTATAACAAAGAATAAAACATAATTTTACCCCCCGCCCGAAAAAAAATATGTTTCATCCTCCCCATACATAAAAATATTTTTAATGAAAAAGAAAAAAAAAAAATGTTTTTACCCTCCCCATACATATATTTTAAGTTTAAAAAAAAAATTTTGACGCCTCCCTAAAAATTATTTTTCATCCTAACCCATGCATATGAATATGTTTTATGAAAAAGAAAAGATAAGAAAAAAACAATCCCCCCCTCAATTTTTTTTACCCTTCCCCATACATAGAAATATTTTCAGTTAAAGAAAGAAAACAAAATTTCCGAGGTGTCTCGGTCATATCTAAGAACCATACTGCAGAAGCCTCCGGGTCGTATATTGTAGAATCACCCCCGGTGCTGAGTCATATACTGTAAAAGCGCCCCTGGCCCCTATACTGCAGAAGCATCCATGGTCCCTATTCTACATAAGCCTCCGGGTCATATATTGTAGAAGCACCCTCGGTGCTGGGTCCTATGTTGTAGAAGCACATCTGGTCCCTATACTGGAGAAGCCCCCATTGTCCCTATTCTGTAGAAACCTAAATTGTGTTTTTAACGTGAGTTATTGTTCTTCCTTAGCTATCCTCTAACACATAAATGTCATTGTTTTATAAACTTGAGGTATTACGCAATTAAATTACAATATGACTCAGCAATTTCAAATTACTATAAAATATAATGAAAAATAACTGAAAAGCCCCCCACCCACCCTGATGAAATATGTCCCATGGATCCCTAAGTGGTAAGTTTATAGATTCGGGAATACTCTCATCATCTTATTCTGTGAAGTTTACATAAGAATACACTTTTATATGTTATGTATATTCTCTAACCTTGTTTTAAAAAGCTAAATTGTGCTTTTAAACGTGAGTTAACGTTCTTCCTTAGCTATCCTATAACAAATAAATATCATTAAAAAACATCAATTGTTTTATTAACTTAAGGTTTTACGTAATTAACTTACAATATGACTCAGCAATTTCAAATTACTATAAAATATAATGAAAGATAACTGAACCCCCCCCCCCCCGATGAAATATGCCCCATGGACCCCTAAGGGGTGGGATTTAAGATTCAGGAATACTCTCATCCTCTTACTCTGTTAATTTTACATAAGACCACACTTTTATATGTTATGTATATTCTCTAACCTTGTTTTAAAAACCTACATTGTGTTTTTAAACGTGAGTTATCGTTTTTCATTAGCTATCCTCTAACAAATAAATTTAATTAAAAATGATGAATTGTTTTATAAACTTGAGGTGTGACATCATTAAATTACAATATGAATCAGCAATTTCAAATTACTATAAAATATAAAGGAAGATAACAGAACAGCCCCCTCCCCCATGAAATATGCCCCATAGACTCTTAAGGAGTGGCCTTATAAATTCGGGAATACTCTCAGCATCTTACTCTTTTAATTTTACATGAGAATACACTTTTATATGTTATGTATATTCTCTAACCTTGTTTTACAAACCTAAATTATGTTTTTAAACGTGGGTTATCGTTCTTCTTTAGCTATCCTCTAACAAATACATTTCATTAAAAATGATGAATTGTTTTATAAAATTGAGGTATTACGTAATTAAATTACAATATGACTCAGCAATTTAAAATTACTATAAAATATAATGAAAAATAACTGAAAGCCCCCCCCCCGATTAAATATGCCCCATGGACCCTCTAAGGATTGGATTTATAGATTCGGGAATACTCTCATCATCTTACTTTACATAAGAATACACTTTTATATGTTTTGTATATTCTCTTACCTTGTTGTAAAAAGCTAAATTGTGTTTTTAAACGTGAGTTATCGTTCTTCCTTAGCTATCCTCTAACAAATAATTTCAAGTGGGACTTGAAAAGCCAGCGCCCGAGAAAGTGAGCACTCTGGCCATTAAAAATTGCCTGGGCAGCTCCGTCGGGATTCCCCGGTCGGGGTGCTTCAGGTAGTAAGCAATAAACTTACTCCTCCCCAAAGAGGGGAGGCAAAGCCTGGGAGGGTGCACCTCTTAGAACTGCACAAGACAGACCCATAGACCGGCGGAATTAAGCCCCGAAGGCCAAGACGATACCAGTCCATGGGGTGCACGATGGGTATCCATCGTAAATCAAAAAAGATACTACACTAATACTAAACAGATACTACATTAATGTCATTTTCAGTTTAAAATATGGCGTATAAAAGCTGTGTTGAATTAGAGAAAAACGGCCTAGGGGAGTCTAAAATTCTTTGTTGATCATCAAAACTCATGTAAGAATTTGTTAAATAGTATTATACAATGTGTGTTCCAAGAAAATCATAGTTATTATTACTTGTTAATTTATTAATGTAATTTGAACAGTGTCTAGTGGTTAGACCGCTGTACTGTTGTATATTGGTTATAAATACTCCAATAAATACATAAACATTTCGAATTTCGGGCGCTTTCTTGGCTTTTTGGCTAAGATCAAAGTGTAGTATCTGTTTCGGCATTTTATTGCCTTGAGATCATGTGTATTATCTAGTCCTATCCGATAGGTGTCGATCTTACAATGTTGAATCAAAAATCAGATTATCATTTTATTTTTTAATGCCTTTTCCTTTAGCGACCTTCTTCTCCCCTAAAGTACAGGCTGATACGCTCCCATGGTCGGGATCTCTCTCTCACTGACGAATACTCCCCTCCCCCAAATTTGGCCTGAGGCGCTCACATCGTCGAATGCCGACACTCCCCCCTCCCAAAATTTGGCCTGAGGTACTCATACCGCCGAATGCTGACATTCCCCCTCCCCAAATTTTGCCTGAGGCACTCATCCGAGCGAATGCCGACATTCCCCCTCCCCAGATTTGGCCTGAGGCGCCCTACCGCCGAATGCCGACACTCCCCCTCCCCAAATTTCGCCTGAGGCGCTCACACCGGCGAATGCCGACATTCTCCATCCCCAGATTTCGCCTGAGGCGCCCCAACGGCGAATGCCGACACTCCCCCTCCCCAAATTCGGCCTGAGGCTCCCCACCCACCGCCGAATGCTGACACTCCCCAGATTTGGCCTGAGGCGCTCATACCGGCGAATGCCGACATTCCCCCTCCCCAGATTTGGCCTGAGGTGCCCCACCACCGAATGCCGATACTCCCCCATCCCCAGATTTGGCCTGAGGCGCCCCACCGGCGAATACTGATACTCCCCTCTCCCCCAAATTTGGCCTAAAGCGCTTACACCGGCGAATGTCGACACTCTCCCGCCCCTAAATTTCGCTTAAGGCGCTCACACCGGCGAATGCCGACTCTCCCCCACTCCCAAATTTTGCCTGAGGCGCCCCACCGGCGTATGCCGACACTCCCCCTCCCAACATTTGGCCTGAGGCGCCCCACCGGCGAATACCGATACTCCCTTCTACCTCAAATTTGGCCTCAGGCGCTCACACCGGCAGATGCCGACCGCCCCCCCCCATAATTTGGCCTGAAAGGAGGATGTAATGTCTATCATGATAACAGAACGGCCATAGGAAGGGAGGAGGGGGAGGAATATTAGCGTCTTTTAATAATTAAGAAAGAAAGTGTGGGAGTGAGAGGGAAAAAAGAAAGAAATAATAAAATGGTTGTAGTGTGAGTGAATTTCTTCCTGCCACTCTCTGACTTCATTTCTGGTTTATCGTGACTTTGCATTATTTTTCAAATTATACATGATAGCATTGATTTATTCTTAAATTAGTACTAAACAACGTTGAAAAATAGAGTTAAAAGCCCTCTCCCCCATTGGAGAAAAGTGCTCAGTCGACCCCGGAAGAGTCAATTTTTTTCTGGTTCTGAGATATTACACGCGCTTGGGCTGGCCGGTCGGAATGATGTCACCCGTGTGACCGTTTGTTGGGTACTTTCGTAGGAAAAGCTTTACATACATACATACATACATACATACATACATACATACATACATACAGACAGACAGGTGTGATTTATATAATAGACTAGCGGGGCTACCCGGCGTTGCTCGAGGTCATAAAAACATATAATTGAAAAAAAATCGCGTGTGTAACATCTTTATATTTAAACTTCTATTTCTCTCTATAGCCGTCTCTTTATCTTTCTACCTTTCTCTTCCCTGGTCGCCCAATTTCATCACTACTTTCTATCCAAACTTGTTTTACACTCTCCCCCTACCCTGAGAAATATTTGAGTTAAAAAACAAAAACAAAACAAAAAAATTTGGCTTGACCCCTTAAAAGTTCGGCCTGACCCCTAAAATGTTCCCGACCCCTCAATCTCTCCACCCCTTCATCCCAACTAATTTTTAACTCTCCCCCAACCCTGAGAAATATTTTGAGTTAAAAACAAAACAAAAAAAATTTAGCCTGACCCTTAAATGTTCGGCCTGACCCCTAAAATTTTCTCCGACCCCTCAATCTCTCCAGTCCCCCATGCCGACTAATTTTCACTCTCCCCCAACCCTGAGAAATATTTGGAGGTCAAAACCAAAATAAAAAGAAAAAATTTGCCCTGACCCTAAAAAGTTCGGCCTGACTCCTAAAATTTTCCCCGACCCCTCAATCTCTCCAGCCCCCCAAACGTGAATTATCGCACTTCCTTAGCAATCTTTTAACAACATTCTTTGAGTGGGCCGTTATACTTTAGAAGCAGCGATATTTCTAGGGACGGTTATACTTTAGAAGCACTAATATTTCTAAGGACCGTTATACTTCAGAAGCACCAACATTCTTTTTAAAATCAAGGAGTCAGCACTACTGAAATCACTCTTACCGGTTGTAAGGTGCGGATGTGATTGAGCAACCCTTGTTTTACTTCACACTATTAACGTAGCCTTCCTATGATGGTATTGATGAATCTGGACAGAACTCATGGAATGACCTGATACAACCGGACAGAATTTAGGGCAAGATTTACGGATTTACGGACGGACGTATCTAGACGGACAAATGTATCTAGACCGACATACGTTGCTGGAATGACAGACAGACGAAAGGACGGACGGACGGACAGATGTAGCTTGAAAGATGGACTGACATAGCTGGGACGTATCTAGACGGACGGGCGTAGCTGGACAGGCAGACAGACGGACGGACAGACGTAGGTTGAGAGATGGACTGACATAGTAAGACAGACAGACGGACGGACGGACGGACAGATGTAGGTTGACAGATGACGGAAGTATGTTGACGTAGCTAGACAGACAGACAAACGGACAGACGTAGGTGGAGATATAAACTCACGTAGCTGGCCAAACAGACGGACGCACGTAATTCGACAGATGGACGGTCGTTAGTGGACGGATTTACGGATCGGCGTATCTAGACGGACGGACGTAGCTGGACAGACAGATTGACGGACAGGCGTAGCTGGACAGACAGACGGACAGACGTATGTGGAGAGATGGAGTGACGTAGCTGGATAGACAGACGGACAGACAAAGTTGACGGACAGACGTATGTAGTCGGACGGACGTATCTAGACACACGGACGTTGCTGGAATGACGGACAGACGGACGGACAGACGGACGGTTGACGTAGTTGGAGAGATGAACTGACATAGCTGGGACGTATCTAGACGGACGGACGTAGCTGGACAGACAGACGTACGGACAAACTAAGTTGACAGATGGACGGAAGTATGTTGACGTAGCTAGACAGACAGACAAACGGGCAGACGTAGATGGAGAGATAGACTCACGTAGCTTGACAGACAGATGGACGCACGTAGGTCGTCTGATGGACGGCCGTTAGTGGACCGATTTACGGACGGACGTATCTAAACGGACGGATTATCTGGACAGAGAGACGGACGGACGGACAGACGTAGCTGGACAGACGGACGGACGTTGGTTGACGGATTGACGGACGGACGTATTTAGACGGACGTAGCTTGACAGACAGTCGGACGGACGGACGGACGTAGGTCGACGGATCGACGGATCCATGTTTAGAGCATAATTATTCATTCCTTTAATTTCACTGATTGAGACATTATTAAATATGTATACAAATATTTGTGAAAACAATGGCGGAGCATAATTGTTCATTCCTTTAATTTCATTGATTGAGACATTATTAAATATATATACAAATATTAGTGAAAACAATGACGGAGCATAATTATGTATTCCTTTAATTTCACTGATTTAGACGTTATTTTATATGTATACAGATATTAGTGAAAACAATGGCGGAGCATAATCATTTATACCTTTAATTTCACTTATTGAGACGTTATTTAATATGTATACAAATATTAGTGAAAACAATGGTAAGGCATAATTATGTATTCCGTTAATTCTACTAATTGAGACATTATTTAATATGTATACAAATATTAGTGAAAACAATATGCGGAGCATAATTATTTATTCGTTTAATTTCACTGATGTAGACGTTATTTAATATGTATACATATATTAGTGAAAACAATGGCGGAGCATACTTATTTATTTGTTTCATTTCACTGATTGAGACATTATTATATATGCATACAAATATTAGTGAAAACAATGGCGGCGCATAATTATTTTTTCGTTTAATTTCACTGATTGAAACATCATTTAATATTCATACTAATATTAGTGAAAACAATGGCGGAGCATAATATTTATTCCGTTAATTTCTACTAATTGAGACATTATTAAATATGTATACAAATATTAGTAAAAACAATGGCGGAGCATAATTATTTATTCTTTTAATTTCACTGATTGAGACATTATTAAATATGTATACAAATATTAGTGAAAACAATGACGGAGCATGATTATGTATTCCTTTAATTCCACTGATTGAGACATTATTAAATATGTATACACATATTTGTGAAAACAATGGCGGAGCATAATTATTCATTCCTTTAATTTCATTGATTGAGACATTATTAAATATATATACAAATATTAGTGAAAACAATGACGGAGCGTAATTATGTATTCCTTTAATTTCACTGATTGAGACGTTATTTAATATTCATACTAATATTAGTGAAAACAATGGCGGAGCATAATATTTATTCCGTTAATTCCACTAATTGAGACATTATTAAATATGTATACAGATATTAGTGAAAACAATGGCGGAGCATAATTATTCATTACTTTAATTTCACTGATTGAGACATTATTAAATATGTATACAAATATTAGTGAAAACAATGACGGAGCATAATTATGTATTCCTTTAATTTCACTGATTGAGACATTATTAAATATGTATACAAATATTTGTGAAAACAATGGCGGAGCATAATTATTCACTCCTTTAATTTCATTGATTGAGACATTATTAAATATATATACAAATATTAGTGAAAACAATGACGGAGCATAATTATGTATTCCTTTAATTTCACTGATTGAGACATTATTAAATATGTATACAAATATTTGTGAAAACAATGGCGGAGCATAATTATTTATACCTTTAATTTCACTGATTGTGACGTTATTTAATATGTATACAAATATTAGTGAAAACAATGGTGGAGCATAATTATTTATTCGTTTAATTTCACTGATGTGGACGTTATTTAATATGTATACAAATATTAGTGAAAACAATGGCGGAACATTATTATTTTTTCGTTTAATTTCTCTGATTGAGACATAATTTAATATATATACAAATATTAGTGAAAACAATGGCGGAGCATTATTATTTATTTGTTTAATTTCACTGATTGAGACATCATTTAATATGTATACAAATATTAGTTAAAACAATCGCGGAGCATAATTATGTATTCCTTTAATTTCACTGACTGAGTCGTTATTTAATATGTATACAAATATTTGTGAAAACAATGGCGGAGCATAATTATTTATTCCTTTTATGTCCCTGATATAGACGTTATTTAATATGTAGGAAAACAATGGCGGAGCATAATTATTTATTCGTTTAATTTCACTGAATTTAGTCATCGATTTAGTACTTTCCATTATATGCTTAAGCTAGATTTTACAGCACCTGGTCACCATAAATCGTCACACATTTAGTACTGGCCACGCTATGCATTGCTTAACTTCTTTTTGACCAATAATAATGACAACAGAACGTTATTAACATTGTATTGTTTAATTCCCGGACAACGCCTAATACAATACTAATTGGTGAGGGCAATAGTCCGAAGAGAAATGGAAAAAAAATCAATAATAATGTGACGATGACATAAAAAAATAGATACAAACCTATCACTATGACATCATGTACCTATCAATGTGACGTCACGTGTACAAGATAACATTAAAAATCGTGATCACATTAAACGAAAAAATGGCTATTTGACCCCTTAGAAATGAATCTTTTTTTTTATTTTTAGATATTATTTTCTCGAGTTTATGGCGGTTAAAATAATACCTAATTTGGGGGTGTTTGTATAGTATTTTTTAAGTTTTAGCGAGACACACACATATGTTTGCCTTATATATATTGAGATATTGAGATTAGATGAGATGGTATAATGTCTGCTATTTAATGTATCATTTTAATAGCATTGCTATGCATTAAATTCCCAAATAGTAGTGATATACAGTAAAACACATCATACAGTGTTAAAATCATAAAAATGAAAACACATACAAGAAAGGATAATATACATAACGTATTGGATTATGATGATATCAATAATACATAACGCTATTTGAATGTTTTATTAATGGACTTGCTAAATTAAAACATGAAGTAAGATTAATGGATGAGAAAAGAACGGAATAAGCGTTTAATAGGAAAGGCAATGTATTAAAACTGTCACAGAAAAAAGGAACGAACATTTAATCATACATTTACATTTGCCACGTCTCACATATGTATTCATGGAAAATTGAGCTTGCAGTTTATATGTATTTTCTCAGAATTAATCAGCAAGGAAACAATAATAATTGCGTATTAATGATGACGAAATAACGCTAAATTAGCGGGTAACTGATTATCTACAATTATAACATCATTACTTAAGACATACTTCTACAGATACGGCTGACAGTTCTGTTTACATTAAAAGACTCAACGCAACTTGGTAATGTATTAAATATGCGACGCTTGCTAATCGAGAATATAGACTTACAGCAACAATACTCCTCATTGACTATCACGATTTCATTGCCATCATGATTTCTTATTAGCTGTTTATTTTACAATAGTGGGGTCGTCGAAAGTTCAATTTTCTTTAGTGAAGATACACACATTGACAATACTTCTTGACTGTGAGTTATACATCATCATTTTTGCATTTGATAGATTTCGGAAGCTCGCAGTTCGCATCGGCACGAATAAACCAAGGGGGTGCCATAATTCAAATCTCATCAGATTGCATGCAAAGAGTATTTGAACATGATTGTTCAAGTTTTGTTACGTACTCGAAATTATATTTAGATCTGGCCTTTAATTTGAGCGAACCAAATGAATATCATGTAACATATAAGTTTCTATTACATATATTGTTGCATATTTAGTACCGTTACTTACGAGTGTAACCCAGCTTAGCCGTCTTTAACATCTGTAACACTTATTGTTTAATAAATATATAGTATAGGACACCATCTAGCTTTCTATTACAGTTTGTATTTAAATAAAATAATCTTTACAGAATTATACACCAAGACTGAGCTGCAGGAACCGAATCACTACGGACACGACGACGACATCCAAAAAAGCCTGCTCAAAAATACAATCTTGAAAGCATCGTACTGAACGATCCAACCCGGTTACGCCTGTACGGTGTTACGTGGTTTTACGTGGTTTTGAATCTCTCTTTACAGTTCTTTTCAAAGTTAACTAACGGTACTTTCCAGCGGGGTTGGGGGCAAACGAGGCGGCGGTTGTGTTTCACTTGTTATTCGACACTTCGGTCCCAACTACACTCGTGGAAGAATAAAAAATAAACCCGAACCTCCAGTTTTAAACACACAGATAATTACTCAATTTAAATCGGTTATACAGAACAACGTCTGGGAAGCAACTTTTCCTCAGTGCTATCATTTGTTTTTTTAACATAGTAAACTAAAAGCAACTCAAGTTGTCACTGTAGATGTAAAGGGCTATTGAGAATTTAATTTAACTTTTGAAGGTCATCCTAAATTGGGAGCTGTGCAGCGAGATGTTTTTTCACATTAGTTTTACATCTATCCATGTCGGTACACTTGGGCTAGCAGAGATAGAGAGAGCCTTCCAAAGGCCAGTAGCATGAATCTATTGTAGTAGAAGGCTCTCCGGCATCTAAGGGCCTCCACATAAATTGATAGATTTAGCTGATTGTCGGGTTAGTCTGGTTTATTTAAATTGAGGGGACACCAGATCAGCCGGTCATCGCCTCACAATTCATTGATATACTTGTAAAACAAGCATAAGGATGCAGCATGTCAGCGATGTGACATACGCTTGGTCTTAGTGTATAGAAAATTAACTCATCGACTTTTTTGGATAATGCAAATGGGGAGAGATTAGTGGATGGTGCACCAGCTTCGATTGACAACAATACTCTATGAATGGGTAGATGATCGCTTTGTAGATATATAGGGCACTGTCAAGTGTGAGAAGCTTGCAGTAGCCCTGACAATGTTCGATGCAGGTGTGACCACTTTCTTTGCAGCAGTCTTAGCCATGTCTTCTATGTATTTGTTAGGGCGAGGTGTGTGAACATTGGACTTTTTTTGTTATTTGTCAGTAAACTCAGTGGTTGAAGAGGTTTCTTGTAGTTGTTGAAGGAAAAGAGCTTTGTTTTGACAGCATTAAATGTTACCATCATTTTATGACCCGCTTCTATTACAGATCTCTTAAGGATCCTGGCATTGCCTCGGATATGCACGCGTCTGTTTAACCCACATTACGAGAGTATAGAGTGGTTTCGTCAGTACATAGTCCTATCTAAAACACAATGTAATCAGGGAGGTCGTTTATGAAAATCAGGAACAATAAATATCCAAGAATCGATCTCTGAGGTACACCTGCATTTATGTAAGGCTGTTTGGATGAACGGCTATCGAGGACAACTTGGATCTTGTTTTGCTTAGGAAGAATCTAATTATATTAAAATTCGGTCATATGTAGAGTCGTATGCGTATCGTACCTCGGCACATGTATTTATATCCATTATAACTTTATTTATTAATATCGGGATTTTCGAGGGTGTCCCTATCGACGGAGATCAAAATAAAATAACACAATTTCCATTACAGATATTTTAGTTTATTGATACGAATTTCTCTGTAACTAATGTGAATTATCCGCTATTAGGTTTTAACGACGTAATTTTGAGACTGCATCACAATTTCTCTTTTTTATTCTATTCATTCAGTCGATTGATTTGATTGATCGATTCAATGATTTATTTCCTTTTCCTGCTCCTCTGTTGTTTGACGATAAACGATCAATATATTTTATGTTGAAAATAATAAGATTTCAAATTCGATTTGATCAAAAACAGAACAATGAGTGATGTGTCAACAATAAACTCTTGGAGAAAACGTTGACAGCCAAATGACAGATTTATCATTTACTAATAATTTAAAATATGAAATCGAAATATTTGTAAAACGTAAACCTTGACATTTAGAATATACCAAGTAATGATCGATATACTGTAAGATGGAGTTTATTTCAGTGGAAAGTTATGATTCAGAAGAGTGTACACTCTCTCTCTATGTATATACACTAATAGAAAAAAATGCAGTTGAACTTTGAAAGAAATGTTTGCATTCGAAACATCTTACTCAGCAAACAGAGTTTACACATCTTAAGACTCATACGTTTGTCAAGCCATTTGAATTTTAAGAATAAAATAAAACCCACCAAGATTCGTTTTTGGTATTTGCTATATCCACCTCTCTATCTTTCTTTCTCGCACTTTGTCTACCATTTTAACTCTAAGTATGGGTTAAATAGTATTTATATCAGTGGTGATATCCCAACTAACAGGATAATAACGTTGACACACCTGTTCACGTTAGTTAAGTGGCGGCGGGAACGAATTGGGAATACCAGCTGATGTATGTAGAAAGGCTCTTTGCTTTTCTTAATATATCCGGTCGTTTATAACTATGTCTTGAAACTTGAATAACACAGTACTGGTTTGAGAGAGTTGTGTTTCAGATTAACCAATACTTGCTTCAAAACCGTGTCTACATTTTAAACGAGGTATCCATTGCCTCTCGAGCCCGAACGGAGGTGTGTAGCGAATACTCTTCTAAAAATAATGCACTATTTTGTTTCATACATTATATTATTATTATCTTGGAGTATTAATAACCATATAGACATTGAGAGAAACAGAAAGGCATATAGCGAGACGGAGAAAGAGACAAAGACGTATGCACATAAGCAAGAGGTAATGAACACTGTCTATAAAACATAGAATTGAATTGAAACTATTTATTGTAAACATAAATCATGAAACCAAAAGATAACATAACATGTATTGTGTGTGAATAAAATATATAGAAAAAAGGGCTTAAGGAAACAAACGTTGATGCATTCAGTTGTAGTATTATGACATTAATGATTATATATTTATATATATATATATATATATATATACATATATGTATATATTTGTGTTTATATATGTAATTTATATATTATACATATGTCGATATATGTCACTAAATATGTTTACATATATGCATGTACCTATGTGAATGCGTATATGTGTATATGTATATTATGCATATTAGATTATATATATTTTTATATATATATATATATATATATATATATATATATATATGTGTGTGTGTTTGTATATATATATATATTATATATGTGTATATATATATATATATATATATATATATATACATATATATATATAAATTTAAAAAAATACAAAACAAATACGGGATGCTATCTACATAAAAAAAAACTTAAATAAACAATATGACATATGCTACAAGTGGTAGCATTTTAAAATGATTTACGTAATGCAGGTTTGTTCTGCGATGCCATCCAGTGTTGCTGAATTTAAATGGTCAACCACTTTCTGGGACAATGCGAAAACCGTTCTATGCGCCGTCTTTTAAAACGTATTTTTCTTTTCCAGCGTTTTAGTCCATTTGCTTGTGAAACTTGTGAAACCTATGGAACATTTATTTATTTTTTTGATTTTAATACAAAAATTGAAAAAATAGCTAAATTGAAAAAATAAAATAGGTATAATTAAACAGACGAATTATTTTATTTTTAGCAATGTTTTCATATATATATATATATATATATATATATATATATATAGTAAATTAAAATAAACACAGGTAGTACATAGTATTTCTATCAGTTCCAGGAATTACAACATCAACAATAATTTGGAGCTGTCTTGCGTGTTCTGTCTCTCTCACTTTTTGTTTTCTCCCGCTCTATCTCTCTCTCTCTCTCTCTCTCTCTCTCTTTCTCTCTCTCCAATGTACTTTTAAAATTCAACATTTGGAAGTATTTTTTATTTAGTACATTCGTATTCGTAACTTCATCAGCACCGATTAATTAAGATCGCAATTAGAAGTAAAAACATACACTATTATTATCCTCAAATACATAGTAATTATACATGAATCAACATATATAAAATATACATACATATGTAGATATATAATTATAATACTTAATAATGATTAAAATTTATAAAATTATAATAAATTTATAAGGAATACACATACAAAGAGGTTTTAAAATAATAATATATAATAATAGTCAATAATAAGTAAATATCAGTAAATATAAATACTAATTATTAGACCAACAAAATATAAAAAAGACATAATTATGAACATGTAAGGGAACTATCAATACAGAAAATTACAAATAGGAGAAATAAAATAAAAACATAAAATATACATATATATAGGTAAATTAAGAAAAAATGTATAAATGATTTTAAATGAAGAGGCAACAGTATCTAAATACTATTAACAAACAAAATGTTAACAAATACAAGTTGTAGTATTGGATACAAATTTAAAATAACACATATACAATATATACATATATATATATATATATATATATATATATATATATATATATATATGTATAAATAAAACAATAATGTATATAAATAGCCGCGCTTGCATATATGAAAAGGGCTCCAAAATACAATCATATATATATATATATATATATATATATATATATATATATATATATATATATATATATATATATATATATAAGCACGCAAGCCCACACATATTATGTATGTATGTATATATATATATATATACATATATACATATATATATATATAGATATGTATATATATACACATATATATACATATATATGTATATATACATATATATGTGTACATATATATATATACATATATATATATACATATATATACATATATATATATATATATATAAGATTTCAAGGGTCATGTGTCCCTTGTCACTAATCGAACTATATATCAAGTATGTATGTATATATATATATATATATATATACATATATATATATATGTATATAGACATATATATGTGTACATATATATATATATATATATATATATATATATATATATAAGATTTTAAGGGTCATGTGTCTCTTGTCACTAATCGAACTGTTTAAACTTCTAGGGGATCATTAGAACACTATGATTATTTTCAAGAAAACACACACTTAAACTTGTTATAATATTACGCTATTGTTTGGTGCGACATAATTACATATTTATGTAAAAAACTAGTTAATAATTTAATTGTTAATATAAATCATGTTATGTGTGTAGAGGTAAACACAAAACAAAACATTACGATCCCGTGCTTCGATCACATCTATAATAAATATATTCTACGATCAATTTAACATAAGTACATTTACATTTCGCGAGATATGTTGATATGTTTGTCCATGTGGACATTAAGATAATCGAAAACATGATAGAGTCAGAGATTCAAATTATTCGCACCTCCCGGGATACAAGAGCTATCGTACATCGACAAGTCATCTAACGATAGAGTGGCTCTTCATTACACTTGAGGTGACGACACGGTGTTTATTTTACTCGGCTAGATGAGAGACGTAGTGTGTCCGAATGTAACGTGTGTGTCGTATCAACACTGCTGTGAAGTAAAAAAAATAGAATAATTCAATTTACGACTTAAGATCTTATCACTGACTTTTAAATAATGTCTTCGGATCATTTGGCTCATCAACGTTGATATTATCTGTAAATTGTGACTGATGTCCATTACATTTTCCCCGTATTTAAATACGATTGAAATTCATTATTTATGAACGTTGATTTGTTTTAAGTACTGAAACAAGACAGCTTGATTATTTTGACATGCGTGTTTAATGTATGCACAGAATAGAGAAACATAAATAATTGCGTTCAGATAAAGATTAATACCCGAAGTATATATCGGCTTACACCTAGTTGACATAGTAATATTAATGTGTATTAAGGCAATAGTCAGTGTAAAACCTAGGCATAATCTACTATTTATTAGTCTACATAAATTAAACAAATCGAAATATAAGTTATTAAAAATATCTCCAGAGATCAATTCGCTTAGTGAAATCTACGTAATGATGGCATTTTGGCAGCATTTATCGATTTGATAATCAGAATTATTAAGTATTGTTGTATAAAGCACTATATATGGCTCTCAAAGTCGATCGTGTCAGATTACAGTGTATACAAAAATATATACACCACCTTGCCATTGGTTTGCAAAAGCAGATCAGAACAAAATGTGGTTGAGTATATGAACGGTATGAATAGTATCGGATTTAAGGGACAATTAAGTGACACCTCACGCGCACACGTGAAGGAACGTAAAGCAGACACACACCGGTTGAGGTGTAAGCTCAATATTAATATAAGCATCCGTTAAGGAAATCGTCAACATTCACCTGTTAAGTAACGTAAACCTATTTTCTCCAACCGACAGACAATTGGGACTTCGAACCACGCATGTAATATTTTGTGCCGTAGCTCGAGCACAGACAAATACATAGATTAAGTGCACACTTAAACGATGACATTTTTTCTTTGTAATACAGAGTTCGAGTGTTTATTTGTCAATTCATAGAGAGTGCCTTTATTCTATTAACGGAGTTATGCATCAGGCGGTTTTATTGGTACATAATGGCAGGTTGGCATAGTTGTTTTGTAGGTAGATAAGACTGTACCTATATTATGGTACGTGTATTACTAAGATAATGTTAACTGCAGCAAGAGTAATAGGTATATTAATGCCTGAATTGCAATTTTTATGTCGAAGGTATACTTGCAGTTGTATTACTGATAGTGAAAAACACTAATAGTACAATTGTTAATTCCTCTAAAACACACAGTGAGACTATAATAGTGTCGAAAAGCAGACATCATTGCGATGACAAAACATAAATATATTACGCGTAAAGAAAAACCATGACAGTGAAAATGCACAGCACGCATAAAAAGAGCATGCTAGTACTACAATCGACTAAGCGTACAAGAACAATGCGAACGCTATAGAAGACAATGACAGTGCCGACAGGCAGTCAACTTATATAGAAAGAAGCAGGAAATGCCAAAGGAATAGAGGAGCTCTAGAAATACAATGAAAGTTCCACCAATTCTAAAGCAAGAAAAGCAATACGAAGACAAATATATATATATATATATATATATATATATATATATATATATATATATATATATATATATATATATCATACATGTGTGACGACAAGAATCGTTCATCAAATGGCGATATTTGTTTAACAGTAAGAAACGCAGCACGTCTACAATGGTTCCAATAATATGAGAACAGTACAAAATAGCGACCGTTAAATTAATTATTGTCGTTTAATATATATATATATATATATATATATATATATATATATATACATATATATATATATACATATATATATATATATATATATATATATATATATATATATACTAACGAAATATACTCATAATATATAATTAATATCTTAAAGTAAGGTTCTTCTCCACTACCATAATATCAGTAAGTCGAGCCTGAAATCTACTTCAAAGTCAACTGTACTTCTTCGTCTATATGTTCAGCAATCTCCTCCTCAAGTCAGAAGTAAGTTTACGAATAAAAAAAGCCAGTAAAACGTTTTATAAACTTGAAAAACGCATATGATCAGATATATATCTGTATTCATCTGAAACGTTGATCACGTACCCACGATTCATAAGGTATATGAAGAGTATTACTCTAATATGTCTGTTCAAGACAGTAAACATTAATTGGCCATCTCTCGCACAAGAACCTGCTGTTCTACAACTATCTTGGATCTTTCGCGTAATAGTAGTCAGATGCGTTGGATGGGACACCTAGCTCGAATCAAAGACCACATGATCCCAAAACACAGTTTCTAAAATGAACTGCAGCACGGTAAATACCAGAGACGGGCACTGCTAAGACATTTTAAGAATGCCCTAGAAGAGAAAACGTCAGTTTCCTAATACATGTGAGTAAATACGCCATCGAAATTACTGGTTATGGGGGTATCTAAATATTGCTTGATGCAGTTTTGAGGTTATGTGACTAGAATACTTCATCAAGATGTTGATCCTCAGTTTACTCATATCGTCCTGTGTTTATACGTAAACTGCTACATAACCTCTGCACATGAAGTCTCCAACACATGTTAGATTCACGCTGCTGCAAAGCTAGCCTGGATTGTAGATTACTTTATTTATCAAGGTTTAATAACACTGAAAAGCACTAAAGGTTTTAATATAACTATAAGTAAATTACGGGTGCAATATGAAATACCTTGTATCTATTGTTTTAAAATCTTTACTTAACCATATAATTTATTCCCGCTATATATAATAGAACAAACATAGATTGGGTAATAAAAGTTTCATTTAATATGGCATGTAGTTGGGTTCATATCACTTAGAGTCTTTCACAGTTTGTTCAGCACAGTCGGTTTATTTTACCGAACAGAAAATTAAAAGCATGTTTACAACAATCAAACCATACATTATGTCTACTATGACAGAATGTATGTGTGAAATATGCAATGCGTTCTAGAATTTAAGTGACTCATATGACGTTCTTATCTTGTCTTATATTGTCTTATATTATTCGATTGTTCCCTTTTAATCTTAACATGTTCACTTATGCGCGGATAGCGACTCAAGCAAATCAGCCGGATCAGCATCTTCTCATAATGGCACGATCGTCGCAAAGGTTGAGAGAGAGGTTATTTTATCTGATGCAATGTCACTGCACAATGATCTTCGTCAACCTGTCAGATGTATTAGATTATTCAAATATCAATATCCTTAATATCAAGCCGGATATTATGTTCTCTTATTTGACCTAACTTTATTTTCTCTTTCACGGGTTTTGCCATAATACAACGAACTCTCGTCTCTATAGCATAAATGCGATTATTGTCCTCTTCATCTTAAGAATCCGTTCATCTGATATCGAAAATGAGTTTTTCATTTTTCACAATGCTCTAAATGTTTTTTATTATTTTTTAATTCTTATTAGATCGTGGCCGTTATAGATTCTCAGGTCGATTAGACCGTATTAGGTCAATAGTGTTACTATATAATTATACATCAGCGAAAAGAACTAGTTAACTTATTAATGTTTAGTTTCTTTATAAAATTACACAGATCCTATCTTCTTAGTCACTGACATCATTTCTCTTATTTTAATAGATACTCGTCACTAATTAGATTATACAGTTTAATATGGCCCAAACAAGGTTGTGTTTTTTATATACTAAATATTTTAAAGGAAATATTTTTACATTTCTTCTTTAGCTAACCAGGTACTCCAAACAGTTTCACACTCACTTACATGGAAAATGACTCGTAGGATTTTACAGTAATTATTTGACAGACTTACAGATTGTCAGGAAACCGCGGTCACCGTCTTGCTTCCGGTAAAGACACTTATAGAGTTAGCGGGAGAGATTCACTTGCTAATGTTGGTACCTGTTTTAAACGATACTCATTTAAGTGCATGCTTTTCTTAAACACACCTTTATTAATGAACGTGTTCAATAAAATTACTTTAAAAAAAAACTTACACTAAATCAATAAGCACATTATACAGCCCAAAAGAGTGCGACCGTAGACGAAAGAGGGGTATTCTTTCACATGAGACAAATAAGCTTGGAGTAACTATTTCTAAATGCCGTTTTTCAACAATTTTTAAAAAAAACTTACACTAAATCAATAAGCACATTATACAGCCCAAAAGACCGTAGACAAAAGAGGGGTATTCTTTCATATAAGACAAATAAGCTTGGAGTAACTATTTCTAAATGCCGTTTTTCAACAATTTTTAAAAAAAACTTACACTAAATCAATAAGCACATTATACAGCCCAAAAGACCGTAGACAAAAGAGGGGTATTCTTTCACATGAGACAAATAAGCTTGGAGTAACTATTTCTAAATGCCGTTTTTCAACAATTTTTAAAAAAAACTTATACTAAATCAATAAGCACATTATACAGCCCAAAAGAGTGCGACCGTAGACGAAAGAGGGGTATTCTTTCACATGAGACAAATAAGCTTGGAGAAACTATTTCTAAATGCCGTTTTTCCCCAATCTGATCACGAAACAATTAAGTAATAAAATGATGAAAAATAAAAATCTAAAGAACTCTGCACTTTATTAAACA
>OY744516.1:40009277-40066777 GCA_963556195.1 Sepiola atlantica
AAGTAGAGGAAAATTTCATTGAATGAAATTATTAAACAATACCTTAGCTTACATGTTTATATAATTGTTTTTGATTAAGAATATTTTTGTTTGATTTTTTTTATCATTTAATAAAATGGAACATATGTTCTCATATACCTGACGCACCCTGTATATATATATATATATATATATATATATATATATATATTGGTACAGAGAAAGTAGTATAACAATCGTGCTGTCGGTTTCAAGCACAGAAGGACTTAGCAATCCGGCTCTCTTCAGCTTCTTTTGCCATCTGTTTAGGAAATGTGAAGTCACGTGTCACTTTGGTTCGGACGCGTTATTTGCTTAGAGTGTTATGTATGTTTGTTTAAATTTACTATAAGGAAGGTATAATAAGGTTTGGAAAAAGGGTGGGGGTGAAAAGTTACAGTTGAGATATAAACCGGAGAAAATTTAAAGAGATATAAAAAATCAAAATCAAAAATTAAAATTAAAAATATTTCTATACAAATCCCGTAAGCCAATATTATGAATATCGTATATTCGGCCGTTATAGTTTTGGTGTTTAATGACGTGTCTTCTAAAGTGAAATGTTACAATTTTTTATCCCGAAAAACGCTTAGTAGAAAAATGGTACTGGTAAATCCCTAATTGTTTGTCCCCACCCCTCCATTTCACATTAATATGAAGATACATTATTTAGATGAAGGCAATATTTTGAAGAGATTTAATACATACCGAAAGTAACACTGTAACCTTAGAACTTTTTATCCAGGAAAATGGCGAGTAGAAAAAAATCCTATGCAATTCTTAATTCATTAAATCTTTCTTAAACATCCGATTCCTTTCTATACAATCAGACTCATACTTCTTTCCATGCATCTGACCTCTTCCAATACCACCCGCCTTCTTCCCATACCATCCGACTCTGACATCTTCCCATGTCATCGGACTCCTTCCCATGCCATTCGACTCCTTCCCATACCATCTTAATTTTTCACATACGAATACCATCTGACGTTTTCAATACTATACCATCTGACTTTCGTATACCATCAGACTCCACCCCATACACTCATTACTTCCAAAACCATGCGACAAGGACTCCTTCCCAATACAATATGTCTCTGACTCCTTCCGATACCACCTGACATTCCATACTATCACATCTGGACCGATTCCCATAACATTCGACTCCTTCCAATAATATCCAACTCGGACTCCTTACCATACTATACAACTTTGACGCTTTCCAATACTACCTACCTCAGACTTTTTCCTATCCAACCTGACTCAGAATCCTTATACAATCCGACTTTGACTGCTTTTGATTTCACTCGACGCGAAGTTTTTCTAATACACTATGACTCGGATTCTTTCTACTACATTTGGATAAGACTCTTTCCACTACGTCCGGCTCAGACCCCTTCCGATACTATTCGATTCCTTCCCATACATTCTGACTCCTTCCAATACCATCCAACTCTTTTTCCTCCGAATTCAGATTCCTGCCCATACTATGATACTCCACCTCATTCTTAAACAATGAGACTGTACCTTGTTCCCATACCATCCGACTCCATCCCATATCATCCCGAACCTCAGGCTCCGACTCCTGGAACTGCAGCCTTTGATTACTTCCCGAGCCTAAGGCTCCGAATTCTACCCGTACCTCAGGCTCTGACTCCTAACTGAACTACAGAATTTGACTCCTTCCCAAAACTCAGGCTCTGATTCCTTCTCAAACCTCAGGCGCTGACTCCTCTCAAACCACATACTCTGACTCATATCCTAAATGCAGGAACTGATACTTCCCGAACCGCAATCTATAACGCCTTACCCAATATCAGTCTCTGACTCCTATCCGAACCGCATGCTCTGACTACTTCATGAAACTCAGGCTCCAACTCTTTCCCGAACCGCAGGTTCTGACTCCTACATGAACCTCAGGAGACGTAGGGGTGGTGGTGGTGCGGGTTGTGGTGATGGTGAAGTAGAAGAAGTGGTGGTTGCGGGTTCTTTTGAGTGTGGCTGTGGTGAAGGAGAAAAAGTGGCTGTTGTGGCTGTGGTGGCGGCGGTGGCGAAAGTTGAAGGTGGCGGTGATGGTGGTGGTAGCGGTGACGGGGGCGGTGATGATGAAGTAGAAGGAGTATTAATGGTGGCGGTGGTGGTGGTGAAGGAAAAAGAGGAGTTGTAGTTGGTGTGTCAGTAGCAGCAGTGGTAGTCGTGAAGGAATATGGTTGTGGTGGTGATTGTGATGTTGGTATTGGGGTTGATGGGGGTGGTGGTGGTGGTGGTGGTGGTTAAGCAGAAGGAGAAGTTGTTGTGGCGGTGGTGGTGGTGACCCGCTTTTATGTTGAAGAAGATGGAGAAGTGGTGGTGGTTGTGGTTGTGGTTGGCGTAGTGGTAATGAAAGAAGAAGAAAGTGGTGATGGGCGTGGTGATGGTATTGGCGGTAGGTAAAGGAGAAAGAGAAGTGGTGGGGGACGGGAATCGTCACAGGATATACATTGCTTAACGCGATTGTATAGTACCTGGTCTTCTCAAATCGTCACCAATGTGTTACTGGCCAGGATAAGCGTTGCTTAACTTTCATTATACTGCACCTGGTCTTTTCAAATCGTAACCCATTTAGTACTTGCCAGGGTATACATTGCTTAAGTGTTATTGTATTGCACCTTGTTTCGTGTTTCCAAATAGTCACCCATTTAGTACTGGCTAGGATGAGCGTTGCCTAACCTTCATTGTATTGCACCTTTTTTTCTCAAGTTGTCACCAATTTAGTACTGGGCAGCGTATGTGTCGCTTAACCTTGATTGTACAGCACATGGTCTTCCCAAATCGTCACCCATTTAATATTTACCAAAATATGTGTTACTTAACTACCATTGTATAGCACCTGGTGATTCTAAATCGTCACTCGTTGAGTACTGGCCAAGATATGTGTTGCTTACCTCCTTCCTCCGGAAGATAATAATGACAATAAAATGTTTCTTAAATTGTATTGTCTTATACTTGTCTCTATAAATATACAATCGAAGATGCCTCCAAAGCTATACTAAAATCACTCTTACTTATTTCCTTCCCTTTGATGATAACAATAGTTCGAAGAGAAACGCAAACAAAACAATAAAAATGTTACGATGGCATAAAAATAATATCCAAACCAATCACTATGACGTCATGTACCTATCAATATGACGTCTGTGCACGAGATAACATTAAAAATCGTGATCACATTAAACGAAAATGATGGATATTTTACCCCTAAAAAATGAGTATTTTCTTTAAAGTTTTCGATATTATTTTACCCGGGGTTATGCCGGTTAAGATAACACCTAGTTTGGGGGTGTTTATTGAGTATTTTAAAAGTGTTAGCGAGACATACAATCGCAGATTTTTGTTTTCTCTTTAGATTGAGAAGATTGAGATTATTTAATCATATATTTCGATATGGTAAAACTGCAGGTTCTTATTGAATACGCCATAGCCATCACTTTGTAATTAGTGATTAAGCGATTTAGTTTCATACATTCCGGTTGTCGGTTGAACTACAGAAAACCTAATTATGCTAAAGAATATGTTAGCACCTTGTCTTCATTAAAAACAAAACTAGCAATTTGAAATCAAGAGGAATACGCGAAAACTTATATCAAAAATATTTGAGGGAGTAATGCAAATAAAGATGGAAAAATAAATTACAAGAAAGAAAACAAGAAAGGAAGAATAAGCTAAGAAAAAGACGGCACGGAAATAATGGAAGAGGTAAGTACTATCTACACCCCGCTCCTTCCCCCCTCTCTCTCTCTCTCTCATATATCTAAAAGAAACACTTTTAGTCCCAAGTCCTTTGGTGGAAAATTAGTTTTCTTGTAAATCAATTTACTTTTTACAGTCACTATATTAGTTTGCCCCCAAGAATGTATATATATATATATATATATATATATATATATATATATATATATATATATCAACTCTTGGATCTCCGACGTTTTGCTTTTTGTTTTTTAAGTGATTTTGGGAGCCTTTTCTGTATAACGTGTCGATGCAGGCGCTGATGAAGAGGCTTTTAGATAATTTTAAAAAAATATTTTTAAAAATATTAATAAAATAAACTATTTCCAAAGTGTATTGGAAACGATTGTACGCCAAAATGGACTTGTTGTTGGAACTCTAAGAACGCAAAATGTAAATACTTGATCCTTTATATGTTATATATATATATATATATATATATATATATATATATATATATATATACATGATAATTTTATTTACACAGACATGTACAAAATCTGCGACACTGGCATGTCGATGTTATCGATCAACAGTTACTATAAACTGAGATCTCATCAGGAAGAGTTAGAATCCGATCTTAACCTCAGATCATATTTGGAGAGAGGTTCTCTCCAAATATGATCTGAGGTTAAGATCGGATTCTAACTCTTCCTGATGAGATCTCAGTTTATAGTAACTGTTGATCGATAACATCGACATGCCAGTGTCGCAGATTTTGTACATGTCTGTGTAAATAAAATTATCATATATAAAGCTCTATTTTGATATTGAGCACTTTTTATAAACCCGGTTAAAATTCTCTGGATTACCACCCTGTGGATATTTTTCACCTGGATTATTACCATTATTATATATATATATATATATATATATATATATATATATATATATATATATATATATATATATATATATATATATATATATATATGAGCAAGGGAGACAGAGAAAATAATACAATTAATATATACATAACACACAATAACACTTTCTAAAAGAGTGAAAATAAAGAATATAAAGTAAGAAAAATACAGACTATGAATAAAAATAGAGTGACGTTGGAACGTTTGTTGATATTGCTTTTTGGTTTTGATTCGTTTTATTGTGATAGTCATTCACATAACAAGTATTGTTGAATGTTTGTATGCAGATTATACTTTCTTTTTCTGGTTGTGTAGCGGGCGGTCGACGAGAAGTTACAAGAGGAAAGACAGATAAAAAATAATTATATTTAGTTAGAATATAACTCTAGCGAACCTATTGGTAAACCTAGAATAATTAGTGATTGAGTGTTGTTTGGAGGTTGGTTTCAGAGAATGGTTTTCTCTCTCTTTTACCGGATGAACAATTTGCGGATCGCTATGAGGACGGAAACTACGTTGGTAGTCGACGGAGCGATTGCCCTTCAAGTGTATGCGTATCACGCCGTACAATTCTCTTTGTGTAATAGGGGTGAAGGACGCTCCGTGATAGATGAGGTAAACATGGCAAAGAGTGTCGACATGGGTCATAAGAGTTCGATCTTTTTTATTTATTTCCATTGAAATTTAATATTATCTTCTTGCGTTCTAGATATTTTATAATATGACAACTGTGTCGGTTGATAGATTGTAACAAAAGAAAACGAACACTGAGGTGATTCTGATTGGCTTCTACATATATTAGCAGTTTCGCTTTTACTGATTTTAAATCATATATAGTCTATTGGTGTCATTGGCGCACTAAATGCGTTACTGATCTTTATAATATGCACACTAACTTAGCTATGAGTAACATAAATTAATTTCAACAAATGTCATGCAATGGTTTGTTTACTAAGGGGCATAGTTTCAGCCATTACCTTACTTAATGGGTTGATGTGCTGTCAGTTGTATCGATTAACAAAAACCCAAGGATTAGAGTAATCTATTTTACGGCGTTTTACTTTTCAATATAGGTAATTTTAATAAGAAACATGGGTGGACGTTCAGCTGATCAAACATACCATCTGTTTCCGTAAGCATTGTGTGACCACTGGTAATATTAAGGTAGGTGAAGGCTTAACCAACATATGAAAAAAATAGTTGAATTCATATGTAAACATTGATATAGAGGTGGTCACAATACTTATGGAAACAACAATTACAACCAGGAAAAATGTTGCTTTATTACCTCTGCTGTACGTGAAAATGGATAGCAATAAATTAGATACATGTTTTTTTTTATCCAATGTATAAAATGTGTCTGGAATGCAAATATATACGGCATAAATTGTTGATAAGAAATGCAACTGTGCGTTTCGGGAATATAGCGATGGCCATTTTTTCCCTAGCCTCATAAATTAATAGATGTTATGTATGATGTCGCGTTCTGTATATCTTTTCTTTTATTTTTGGAAGTGATCTTGTATTGCATTTATATAAAGCAGCTTTCGTGGAAATGCATTCTTCAAATTTATATACAAGATAACACAAATATTGGGGTTAATACATAATACACTGTACATATAATCGCGTTCAAACAGTTGTAAATGATGTAATAATACTTTCGTATGTGTTCAATATAATTATGAATGTCAGACATACATTAATAATAAAAAGAATAAGCCGCGATTAATTAACGGATACAATTAGCTCTACGACTCAGTATTAGGATAATAAAAATATGTATCTGCTTATTGCGGATTCAATGTTATTGTGTTCCTGCCTGCTAATCTTTTGTTTCAGATACCCGATATATTTATTGTGTGATTTTCATTCTACATACGATCATGTCTACTAATTTTCTCTTTTAAATTTCCAGTCGTGTAATTTGCGACTGGCATTTCCTCATCATGTTTTAAAAGTCAATAATATATTGTTTTATATTTCACTTTTAATGATGTCGCAGAACTGTCAGCCTCGAGTTTTCTCCCGGCACACACATTTAAGGAAATGAATTGATACTTTTTTCTCATTAGAAAGGTTAACGTACGTTTGATTATATCTGAATCTTTATTTAGATGATGATAAGATAGTTAAAGATTATATAAATATTCCAATTCGTTACGCTGATTAGTAGCATTTCTGATATCATCAAGGACATATCGTATCATTGTTTATATTCAAAATAGGTCAATCCCGTTGTATGTTTAAAGTTATTTCTTGTATTATTATCTTAATAGAATCCGTACATGAGATATTAACAATGGTCGTTATTTTACTGTTAAAAACTTGTCAGATCTATGGAGTCAGAGTGACTTCAAGTGTTACCAGATTTCTATTTCTCCCAGTTTCTTTCCATCTAGAGTCATTACTATTAGCATTAATGTAGGCACTTGTCATGGCAGGTGTTATCACGCGTTTACTAATAAGTTCCGCTGATAAAAAGCAGTGAATCCTATAATCCGTATTCAGAAGACATTTATACGTCCGCGGCGATTTATTGTGGTATTTTGATCATTCATTCTTGTATGTCTGTTTCGTGGATATATCTTCTCATGTTTTGCATTAGTCATTCATGTGAGTCGTGTGATTTTTGAACAAGTATCCTTGTATTCCATCATTGCCTAGTTCTATCAAGTTTGCAGTAGTTTTAGGATTTGTTCATTGCTTCCTCGATAATACAGCTTAGTTCGTTCTTCAATTTCCCGAAGCTCTGCTTGATGTGTTTCAGCAATTCGCAATCTCTGCTGTGGTCTCCTACGTTTTTCTCATATATTGCTACAGAAGTGTTTTTCTTAGTTGGGTCTGGTAGTTCTGTTCTTTTTCTCCGTTTACGTTTTGCAAACACTGGTTTCTATTGTGGTTGTTTGCACTGTTCAGATTCGTATCTGCATTGCTTCAGTCTTCCAGTCTTTTAGTTAGTCATATTTCTTATTTAGTCCCCTTTCTGTGTGTTTTGTTCTTTTTCATGATATGTATAGGTTTAACTTCTTTTTAAACTTTGTTTATCTGGTTTTGCAGTCTAGTTTCCCATCCAGTCTTTGCTTTTGTGTCTACATTACGTGTCATACTTACTGTTTAGGTCTGTGAGAGTAGCAGTTGATATACATAGGAGAGGTATGACAGGTGTTCTATTTCAGATTTGTATTACTTACATTCTTCGTTCTTTAGGTATTAGAGATTCCTCGTTTATAAATCGTTTGATGAGTTCAACTCCTGGTGCTTCTACCTTAGTGATGTATGTGAGTTCGTAGTTACTGGTCTACTCAGTTTCAGTGTATATGTTTAGACAGTCTTCGACTTCTGACTTTTCACTAATGAACTTTCCGGATCTATTACATCATATATTTTTGTTAGATTTCTATTAATTCCAGCTCTGATAATTAACAACTTTTGAGAATCTATCTTGCTTGAGTTACCACCTTTTGTTCCGTGATATGTTTGTCGATAGACAGGTCATATAGATTTTTGATTCGCTTCCGTTAGCATTTTACTCTGGCTTGATTCTGTATTAGCACTACATTGCAAGTCTATTTTCTTTTCTGTTCCATATCTGGGATTTCTGCTTGTTTAATTGTCCACGTTCTTTTCCTGGGTTCAGTTTGTATTATTGTCCTGCCGGAAATTAGACGGGTTACGTAACTGTTTTTGGTCCGTGATATTCTTTACACGATGCTGACCGGTTCCGCAATGTAAGTTTACAAATGACTCATTGTCGATCATACAGCTTATATCGTTTTTCTGAATTTCACGGCTTTCAATGTTTCATTAATCAATTAATATTCTAATCATAATTATTATACGTAGTTGTGGCAGTTGTAATATTTGTAGTTGTAATATAAAGAATGGCAATATTATGTGTACCCAGTATTTAACCCATGAAATAATATCTTTCAATAATAGAAAACAGACACATGTTTTATTGTTACAATTAAGAGGTGGTTCAATCAACATTAGAGAAATAATCTATTCTATACAAACACTAAATCAAATCGAGCAAAATCTATATCATCCTGTGTCTGTATCATTGTGATTTGAACCTAAGCAAATCATAACGAAATAAATATTTAAACGACGCCGCCATGTCATCCCTTTCTATTGAACTCACAACAAGTGAACTCTGTGCCCTATAAGCGACACACCGCTCTGAACCTAAACATGAGGAAATTAGAAGACGCAGCTAGTCGCTGTCTTGCGTTAAAATATTTACGAACGTAATTTACCTCGAATAAAACGCCCAAGCACCGTCGCGTTTAAACTTTTATTTCCGCCATCAGTGCCGTGACCCCAAATCAGTTCAAAGTGTCATCGCTCCGCAGCTAAAAAAAACTCTACACATCCACCTTCCGCGCCCTAATATATCGGCGGAGCACATATAAGAATGTTAGTTAGCAAGTAAAAGAGGGCCTTCTTATCAGCCGAAGAGAAGGTTGTTACCGATCGATTCACTTATAAAAACCAGCGTCTTTGCTGTAAGTTATAGAAAATAAAATAGAAAAAGGACGAAGACGAAAGAAAACCACGAAGCTGAGAAAGAACCTGCCTCTATAACTGAGCGAATCGTCTCGAGATGTTCATCTATCCCGAAAGCTTATTTGATGAAAACAAAGATCTTCGAGATTATTTAACCAAATTTGCTGTTGACTGTAAAATATTGTATCCTCGTCGAGAAAGGAATACGCACCTGCGAGAAAATTGCATAACGCCAAGTGAGACTTTCACGATCACACCCGCATATATGATTTCTGAACACTTACTCTTTGAATTCTGCTAATGAATTTTCCACTCAAAGATCAGTGTGGATCTTGGATGAGTGTAACTTGTGACATTCCTTGATAATTGAATTGTTCAACTCCCGTGAGGAGTATTGTACAACCATGGGCATTTTGTTAGTCAGTAATTCTTTCTTTTTTCTTTTGTGATTTGTTTTGGACACCATTTTCATCATCAATTTTTCTCGCTAATAATTAACGTTACACATTATCTCATTCTCTTAAAATATTACTTTGATTTCTTGTTGTTTGTTTTATACATGTTTACCCCTTATCTTATCATATATATGAAGTTAAGACGACTTTCCCCTGTACCTTTTTAAAGAATACACATACTACAAAACTCACCACTATATTACACTTATTCACTCCAGAGTGTCTTCGTAAATTTGTTATTATCTTTCTCAGCTGACACAAAATATTAATTTTAGCCCACCATATGTGACTCTCCACAAAACATACTCCATATAGGTGGTAGCAAAAAATGTTTCCGCTGTCACTTTTGTACTGAAACTACACCTATCGACACCGGGAACAAATACATAACGTCTTTTTTTTAAGTGTACGTTAGTATTTACTTTTTGTTAGCTATCAATTTACTACATAATATAAAACATAACGCACACATTTAATGGACGCTCCCGCGATTCCCACTGATTTTCGAGAATATCGGATTATCTTATTTCTTCCTATGACGTATACATGTAAACTCATTCAGGTGCTTAGAGAATGCAATGGAATAACACAGTTCCTTGCAGCATTTCATCATTCAATATTTATTCAGCGACTCGACTTTGAAATTAAATCAGTACATTCCAAGAAACTCCACGGAACCATGAAGTGTACATTTTCGAATTCCACACCTTTCACACGCATAATATCTAAAACTTGGAAAAACACATCGATTTCCTGGTAAAAAAATTAATCAAACGTTGTGACTGGTATACCCTACATTTGGTCGCCTTCTGGGGGATCGTAATATGATATGCATGCCAGCTTACAGGCTTTGTTTTAGTGACCTATTTGTCAATAGATTTTTCTATCCCCTTTCCTGGCAAAATTGTTACGAACGTAGATCTCACACCGAGAGGTTTCATGTTCGATCGCGGTCGACTTACACAATTTCTGTTTCATTGTTAAACTTTTGGCTGCGAGGGAGGAGGGAGAGGAGGACTGTGGACCGGATGTTTTAAATTCAACGTAATCATGTAGTAATTTGAAAACAAATCAATGTAATATGTGGAACTTTTACTATTGTGAATATCAGTATTTCTCTTCGAATATACATGGCTTAATAGTGCTTTGTAGGCCTCCTTAATTATATTTGTGTGTGACATTAATGCTAAGTAGGCATACTCATTTTTTCTTTTTTCTTCTCTAAAAAAGATATGGAATTTCTATACAAAGATAATGGAGAGAAATTGTATTTAATAGGGTTATTTAGTTTTCTGTATTTTCGAAAGTGCATATTATCATAGACACAACATGTGTTGGGAAGTACTAGTACCATCTGATAGGCAGGAATACTCCCAAAACAAGGTATCCCTCTTTCTTTCATTCGTTTTCCTTATTTTCCCCATCTAACAATTGCAATTCGACAATTATTCCAAGCATTTACTTATTTGTGTTCGATCAGATGTTGACTAATTTTAATTCATTATTTTATATTTATCCTGTGCAACGCCGGGAGACGGCCCCAGCTAGATATGTTTATGCATACATATTGTTTGAATATTAAGTTGGTGTTTGACTCGTTTTTTTTACCGTTCATTATTCTTCCTTGTTTTCTATGCAGTGTTTTGAATGGGAGAATCCTCTTCCCCTGTATTCTTTTGATGATATTAGGACCTATGGACCTACGAGCCACTTACATACACTTTTACTTTATTTTTATATTTATCATTGTGGCGTGCTCGCAACCATTGTCACAACGAAGGCTGTGTGTTACAAGAGAAATTGATAAAATATATACAAGCAATAATAATATACACCTCCAAATAATATGTATCTAAAGGGAAACGGAATGTCAAATTACCTACCCCAAAATAATGGCTATTGTCCTTAGATATTATTATGAGAAAATATCTTATATCTACTTTATTCTGATATGCAATCGATATCTAACAATTGAAGTGTTTTCAATTTGCATTCTGTTTTATCTTCGATAGGCGGTTTTATATTTAGAATATTTGGCTTAAAATAATAAAACAGATATTGTATCTAGTTATGCATTAACTATCATGTTTCCGAAATTATATTTTAATGTATTTCTCTGTGAATGATTAAATTACAATAGATCGATTGCAATTCAGGTGCAGAATCATTCATTTTTACGGGTTATTATTACGTACAGGTAAACTTCTATATCTCGAACTTGATGGGACTGAAATAAACTTCGCGATATCCCAGAGTTCGAGAAATCGAAGTTTGAAATTGACACAAATAAACGGTCAGGACCGCCAACTGACTTCGAGATTTGCGTTGTATTCGAGACATCGGTGTTCGAGATACCGACGTTTACCTGTAGTTATTTTATCATGAAAATGTCAAATATCAAAGCAGTACCAATAAACGCCAATAATTGATTGTGTATAACAGTGTAAAGAACACGTACTTAACCATAACATATATTGGCAATTATTTTGAAAGATAAATAACGGGGGCTTGAAAGAGACTGTGATTAAAATGTGATAACGTTGGTGTCCTACGCTTTGCCTTAATTATATCCATAAATATAATTCCTGATTTGGGAAACATAAACAAAACATAAAATTATCTTGAAAGTAATGTTAGTCAATTACAGTGTCAATTATGAACAGATACTTTAATTTTGCAGTTGCCTTTCCTTGTTTCAAAAGGAACGGTGATCGTAATAAATACAACTGCAATTGTGAATGTGTATGAAACTAAACAATATGTTAAATGTTCTTCTAAACGCGGGTACCATATTTTATGAGGATACAAGCAAGAACGCCCAACGATGTTAATGAGCTATTATTCCACACAAATAAATTGAATTATCATTCTATTTTTTAACATTTAATAATGTCCAAGTTGGAAGTATTTCATGGGGATATAGTCATCATTGATTAGGTTTTATAGAGTATAATGAATGGGATAGTCATTGAAAAAAAGTTCGGTCAATTTAAAATCTTTACCCTCTCTTCAAGGTTCATTCAGCATTCCCGATAATCTAACGTAACTACTTTTCATTCATGCTCAATAAAATTTACACGAAACTATTCCATTACACGTTTTTATATGTGATAAATGTTCACATTGTTTACTTCTTGAGGTGTCTTGATAAGAACCCTTTTACGTTAATATAATGTGCATTATATATAAGTACACACATTTTCCTAAAGATCGATTGTGTTCAACATTCATAATAATACCATAAGAAGAGGATATTTCTCAGTTGTGTCTAGTCAATTTGCGCGTTTAACACTGAAAATCATATAAAAAATAAGCGTGACAAACCACCGAACATGAATTAAAATTTTAAACAAACGGACTATATAAAATGCTACTTAAAATATAAGCGTGAAATGTCGGTGAATACGCTATTTCACATTTCATAAGTGTGACAGAACCACGTGCATACGTAGGATCTTGGAAATAAATTAGCACGCAACAGAAACAAAACGCGTTTTGCTCTGAATTTAAAGTTCAAACTGAAGATTCATAGGGCTATCGACCGGATTACAGACCGTAAAATTGATGTAAAAACCCTTTATTTTATACGCGAAAGAACCATCTTACAATGTTAGTAAATTCTATTTTCTCTATATAAGAGAACTAAGACGTGTGATATCATTTGCTTAAAATCGACACCAAGAAATTATTCAGAACAAATTATGCTGGTTAAATTCCGAACCGGAGATGTCCGAAAAGATTGAGTATGTTTTTATTAAATAAAACCAAAAATGTAGAAGTTAATTTTAAAAACAATAATCTGCAAATAATTAAATTAAAAAAAGTCGTTAATTTTGTTTTCAACTGCGAAGTTAATATAAAAAATCGTAGCAACTGATGACAAGCAGCCAATTCAATGTGTTTACATTGCTTCCCTATGTACACGTTCGATAGATTTTTTCTACCATTCAAATATATTTTAAACAAAACGTTAAAAAAAAAACTGTCCTCATAATTCTAAACATGCGAAAAGTATTAGTAAAGAAAGGTTAGTATTAATTGGTTATTAATTCCATGAATTAGAAACATATATTTAACTAATTTGTTAATTTATTAGTTTAATGAAAATTGTAATTATAAATCTGATGAACTGCACGTTTTTAAAGTGTATAGCTTTTTCTGTAGTATAATGTATGGTGTACTATTAGAGGGATAGTCAAAATTTGAACAAATAAATTAGTACATCTATTGTACAGAGTCGTTTAAGAATATCTGCAAAAGAACTTCATGACTATGGATCAATATCTGGCATTAAGTGGTGTTTGTTATGCATTGATCATATCTACGTACCGGTAGTTTAACCATTCTATTCGCTTACCTAAAATAACAAGAGCCAACAATTACAGCAGATGATCATCATAGACAGATTTACGTCTGATTTTCAGGGATTTTATATTTGTTTGCAGTCATTATTTCATAGGCTTATTAGTGTATGTGGAAACATCAAACAGTAGCGTATATTACATGTCACAGGGATGTGTCCAATAGAAATAACAGTGTACTACGGAAGTTATTTACAATACATCGTATTAATCAGTATTTGTTTCAATCTACTCTCAGAGTGTCGCGACCTATACACATATATACAACACAGTACTAAAGGTATGCAACTAATTTCGTAGAACAGCTTTTTATAATTTAGTTAAAACACATAAAACTGTAAAACATTGCGTTTTCTCCGAAGATGCATGCTATTTAAAAATCGAAAATGTATTTTGATCCAAGTTCTGTTACTAGAGAACGTACATTTTTAATTTCTAACATTCAATAAGAATTGCTAGATATAAAAAGTAAATAGAAAATTATCTGGAACATTATCTTCAAATTATCCCAGAACATTGAAAAAATCCTAGCGTTAGAATCATTGTTTCCCTAGGATGCGTCGGATCGCACCTTATAAATGTTTGTATTTATTAATAATAAGCAATACATGATACATAATTCTCTTTCAACTATCTGCCGAGAATTTATTAGTTGCAACAGTTGTGTTTTTAAAGTTTTTGTTAAAATTAAATGATATTCGCGTAGTTATTGAATGATTATTCTATCTCATCTCAAAAGGTTGAGTTTCGTGATTCTTGGAGAATCTACAATAGCGTTTTGGATAGTGGCAAGTCTGTTATTCCTCCTCTTTTTAATGGTCTTCATGTTATTTAATCTTTTAAGGATAACGCTAATCTCCTTGCTCGTATTTTTGAAGACAATTTTTCTCTTGAAAATTCTGGTGCAGTTCTTCATGATTTTCCTTTGAAAACTGATCAGTCTCTTGATTCTGTTATTATCATTCCGAGGATTGTTGCTAAGGTTCTTTCTGATCTTGACCAGTCTAAGGCTTCCTGTTCTGATTCAATTCCTGTTATTCTAAAGCGTTGTGCTCCTAAACCTTCTTCTCTGCTCTCTAAATTATTACATTTCTGTTTGTCTAAGTCATGTTTCCCTTCTTGTTGGAGAGAGTCATCTGTTATCACTAACTTTAAACATGTTAGCGATTGGTCTGACCAGACTAAGTATCGTCTGGAGAATCTACTAACAAGGTGTTTGAAAGGTTGGTAAACGGAAAGCTTGTTGTTTTTCTGGAAAGTCTGTCCCTATTTAGTAATGCACAATATGACTTTCGTAGTTTTTGTTCAACTGCTGATCTTTTAACTGTCGTAACTGTACGGATCTGTCGGTTTATGGATAATTCACGAGAGGGTAGATCCATTGCGCTTTACATTTCGAAGGCGTTTGCCAAAGTGTGGCGTACCTGTCTCCTACACACACTTCAGGGTTATGGTATTTGTGGTGAGTTCTTGACATTATTAGGTATTCTCTTTCTGATCGAAGCTTGGGAGTAACTTTTAACGGTGCCTCTATTTTCTCTTTTCCTATCAATGTTGGTTCCGGTAAGGGTTTTATTTTTGGCCCAACGCTGTGTCCTCTCTATATAAATGATCTTCTAGAAATATCGTTCAGAAAATTAACATCTATGCTTATATGCCTCTCTCTATACTGGTGTTGCTTCTCATCCATCTCCCTTGGATCAGTCAAAATATGCAGTTGATCTGAAAGTTGACCTGGGTTCAGTTGTTGATTAGGGGACGAAATGGCTTGCTTCATTTTATGTCTTCCAATCGTACATGTCTCGATTCTCTTCCTGAGATTCTAGTGGTGGCACTGCCTTTGAAGAGAAACGAACTTTGACACTTCTTGGTATTTGGTATATTAGATCCAGCGCTCTATCTGCTTCTCATGAAGTCAGTTCTATTTATCGCTGCAAATACATTCTCACACCTGGGGGGTATTCTTAATCTCTACAAATCCACAATCAGATTATATATGAAGTACTGTTACCATATTTGGGCTGGTGAATCTATGTCCCATTCGAGGGTACTTGATAAGGTACAGACACGTATCTGTAATTTGATTGGGCATACATTTGTTTTACTTTTGTACACCCTCTTTCTTAAAGACGTGATGTTGCATGTCATAGTCTTTTCTGTAAATACTATTATGACATGTCTTCGTCAGAATCATGTGATCTATTACCCGCTTCTGTTGTTCCTGTTCGTGTTGTTCTTATTTGTTTGACTCGTTTATCTCGTGGTCTCCATCAATTCGCTGTTTTGATACCTTATTTCAATACATATTCCTATTCCATTAGCTTCACTCCAAGAACATCAGGCTTGTAGAACTCTCTTCGTGTTGATTGTTCTCCTCCTACCTAAGTCTAATAAGCAGCTCTTGCTTTTCCGATACTGATATTTGTTATTATTAGCTCTTTACATAAACTGTTTGCATGCTTTTTCTAGGGCGATTTATATAAAAACATCAAAGAATGCAATACACGAGAAGCTGAGTCGACCATGAAACTACACGAAACCTCGATTGATTTAATAACAATGCACCGTTTTATTAAAACAATTCGAATATTTAAATAATTGATATTTCATGCTACTCGTATTTTTTAGTATTTTCAACTTGAGAAGAGAATTGATTAGATACATTTTAATTTTGGTGACACATTATGTCAGCATTATGTTTCAGCTTGCATTATAAATGATAACACTAACACCATAAGAACATTAATATCAGAGAGATTAGCGATGAACAAATTAATCGTAAACATAACCCAGTGGTTTACCGTACAAATGAATTGAATCCACTGATTGGTTCGATATTCGTTGAAATCCCTATCGTAAAGGTCAAGAGTAAATGACTTGACACCTTTATTGTTTTCTTCCAGAAAATCAATACGTTGAACACTGAAAATAGGAAAGAGATACGTTTTTATTTCGCGAGATGAATGTAAGAAATGCTTATATTTAATCTGTATGTGATTGAAGCTAATTATATACACTGAGTTCAATTAGCAATGTGAAATATTAAATATGAGACAATTCATGAAGACAAAAACATTAAATTCATAAAATCTTCGTTGTGTGGACAAATGTATGTATAGTTATTTGTAATGGGGAAAAACGAATAAAGTCACACGTATAACACTGCAGCCAGTAAATGTTATTTCATCTCGAATACAAACACATGACAATGTTGGATAGAATTAGTAAACAATTGATTTGTATTCAGTTCAGTATCATGATTTTGTTTTAGTCTCTATCAACAGAAGTATATATATATATAGGTTGACATATGTAAAATAGTAGAACGTCGTAATCTCTATGTTTTTTACAAAGGAAGAGTCCATACAACACACGCTACCTTTTATGGGGGTATTTGCAATAACATCCAATGTTGGTGTCGTGACACCACAATTCCCCTAATTGAATCTGTCATTTGTAATCGGTCCCTAAATTTAATTATATGATTTTTTTTTAAATCTTATTTTACAACGTTCTGGAACTATGTTTTCTGTTTGACGTACATGTAGCTTGTGTTCATCAAAGAATAATTGTATTGGTTAACGAATCATGAATGATGAGAGAAGTGTTCAAATGTATTGTTTATTTGCTGGAGGCTTATAGTCAGTACGTGAAGCAAATAAAAAGCGTGCATCCATTTAAGCAGCGATTTAATAGAACAACAAGTGAAAAATCAATATTATTTTTAAAGAAATCGTTAACATAAAGAAAATAGCCCAAGGGAAAATCCCCAGACGTGACAAGAGAATTGTATAATGTTTGGACATTATAGATAGTTATTGAAAATATGAGACAACAAAATATGACTATAAAACGAATATTTCTTCGTGTAAATTATGATTTCTACTTCCGAAGTTATTAATGCAAAAACTCTTCATAAAACTGGACATTTATTTACTTAAGTACAATAGATGCAGAATTAAAATATGCGTTATGTGTATCGCTACCAGGTTTCAGTATTTAATACCAGTTTGTACGTTTTTATTTTATCATACTATCGGCGGACATACATTCGTTTTCAGATTATATATATATATATATATATATATATATATATATATATATATATATATATGTATATATATATATATATGGTACATGCATTTTATTAATTTATGTAGATGTAAATCTGTTGAAACTTTAGTATTTTAAAATAGCGCTCAATAACAAGTAGAGCTGTTTTTTTAGAATACTTTTTTTATTTATACACACATTATTGGGTTCATATGTGCATACATGTTTCGGTTGTACTCTTCACAAAGAGTTCATCTCATCAGACCAAAAATGACAATATATATTCATATATAAACTAATATATCCACACATACATATATGCATATATATATATATATGACCCTGAATAATAAGGTTCAGTCACCTATCATAGATGTAAACATTGATTTCAAGCATACCTTTATTAAGAGGTCTGTTGGTAAAGTGTACTTGTAACGAAAAAGATGGTGACTAGACTGGTGACGTAATCCACGCATTGAGAGGTTTCAATTTTCATTCTGCTTGTTGCCTAGTCACTCTCATCAAAAGATCAGCACCGTGGCGTCTGCGGTCTAGTTGTCGATGATTTCCTTACACAGCTCGTACAGAATCTAAAGGAGACATCAATGTATTTTAAAGAGATGAGTAACTAAAATATTATAATAACATAACATATTAAATAAGATATACAATTATTTAAGTCAGATTTATTAAATAAAGACACCATTGGCATGATCACATTCATGGTAAAAGTACAAGAAAATGCATGGCATTTGTTGCCTTAACGAATCCCACCGAGGCTGTTGAAAGTCAATAAATGTCTCATCTTTTACTGAAACAAAGTTGCGCTAGCTATTTTACAAAACGCATAGCTGCCATATATCGCAATACAATGCCCACCCCACTGAAAGGTTGAATATAGAGTAGAATAAAGATGTTAGCTTGCACCAAACACTTAAATTAAAAATAAACTCACGCTTCTCAAAATATATCAAGACATTTACGCTGCGTAAAATAACGGTCTAGTTGAACAAGAACCTGAATGAATAACGTAAATATATAATGCACCGCATCATTGCGTTTTGTCTTCCTATTTTGTGCGATAAGTTTAACAGTTCCCTTAGCCGGCAGTAAAAATATACATATTTATATGATACGTTCTGGAATACTGGATGATAAATAGTAGCAGTATGTAGCAAAAAATACTTGCGATGGAATAGATAAAACATCGGTTCTCTACTTCAACAGATGTAAGGAGAAAAACTGCTCAAGTTTGTTTTGCGCTCACAGCGTAGGGATGTTTAACGTAGAACAGGTAGATCAAGAGTCAGATCTCAGAAATCTTAGTCGGATGACGAAAAATATCAAATCATTGAAAACCAAACAGATGCATTTGATAGCTAGGATTTATATATATATATATATATATATATATATATATATATATATATATATATACATATATATATATATAGAGAAAGAGAGAGAGAGTAGTATGATGATTCTCTAAGAGAATTAAATATTTACACATTTGTGTTCTCACTTTCTAGATATATTTATTCATATTACTATTTTCGTCGACTCACTTATTCAGTTATTGAGTACATATTCATATATGTATATATATATATATATATATATATATTTATATATATATGTATATAATCTCATCTTATAATATTAGGCGTGCATATATGTGAAATAGTTATGAATTATATATGTATATCTTATGTGGTAATTATGTATAACAAAACTATAACTTATATTCCTTGTATATCAAATAAATAGTCGTGTCTCTTTTCCCTTTTGTTTATGTGTATGTTTCGCGAAATTCAATAGCTAGAAGTACACTGAGATATACACAAACTATACGAGCTACAAATGTCAACGTCACACAGCTTATGGTAACGTTTCTAATTATAAAACAACTACTATTTTAAAATAGTGCATTGCGTTCAAAACAACAATCTGCCGAAATATATTGATGTAAACACATTTATATATACATAGATTTGCTCAATTATTCCTGGATAAGAAATATTATTTCAGATATGGCAAAATAAATGATTTTAAAGTGCTGTTCAGTTTCTTTAATAACTTACAACTAGATACCACGACATATCGAGAGAATAAATAATAATAGATGTTTAACATTCTCCCATACTAGATAATGTATTATTCTTATTTGTACGCATGCAATTTTCTACTTTCATTTTTTAAAGGAAATGACTTTAACACTATATATAGAATTTTTCTTCTTGATTTTTTTAGTGTACTGTATATTCTTTCTTATTCTACAGTGTTTAATTCTCACACAAGTTACATGTATTTAATGTATATTAAAGTAATTTAGTATCCAGAACCTGATTGAACTAAGAATGAACCAGGTATTACATGTCTTTACTTATATGTTTATTAGATTCTGAGAATTAGAAAACATACAGACACACACGCAGACAACAGATGTTGATATAATATATTACATATACATAAAACCATGAATGCTAACCATTCAGAAATGATAAACGTGCCTATAGTAAATGTACCAAAATGAAAACTATAACAACTTTATAATTTCCACTGCGCACGTATTATTAAACATTATCTATTAACGTCAATTGTGAAAAGCGGATGTGGCTTTTCAAATAAGATATACACGTAATTGCACACTCATTTCTTTAAGGATTGCCTACTTCATTAAAAAAGCATTCCGTTTTTACATCAATCCTTTTTTATTATTTCACATCTAAATTTAATTTTGATTTCACGTAAGATTGTGTTCCAGTATTTTCTTTTGACTCCTATTTCGAACATGTTGTTATTTTCTCATTTAAATTATCCGACTGGTTGTATTAAAAATGGTTCGGTTTCTCTGTTATTCATTTGTTCATGAAATTCAACTGCACGTACACGGAAACGATATGCCGTGTTTGACGTGACACGTGAATCACTTTCACACACTGACAAATTCGTGGAATGCACAATAAAACCAATGAATAATTTATAAAAACACGCAAAAGTAAAAAGTAAATAAAACAATCAAAATCAAACGAAAAAATGAAATAAACGATTTAAATTTTTATTTTTTTCTGGGATGGGATTTCGCGCTCTCAAATGTTTTGAGTTTAATTTTTAAAGTTTTATGTCGTTTTTTGTCACTGTTTTGATTCTTCACTAAAACCGTTTTCATGTTCCGATGCGTCTATGCCCATGAGAGAATGGACACGTTCGGTTACGCTTCAGTTTAAAATAGAATACACGCGTAGATTTAATGGCTGAGGGTTATCTCAGATGAGTGAAAACGTCACACATGAGACTTTGTACATCGGTCTGTTTGTATGTTTGAGACCGCATCAACGCATCCCTTGTTACGTATAAGCTGTCACACGGCACACATTTTCGTGTCGTTGTCATCCTAGCATCAGGTGTAGTTTCTGATCATCGTAAGTATAGATGGTGTCTAAATTAATATGTGTAATTCTTGTAGTGTGTGGTATGCACCTGCGACCGTAAATAAAATGAATCTCACCTAAATTAATGGATAAAGCTGTTAAAAATTCTCACTTTTATTCTTATTCTTAATAGGTGCATACACACGCACATGGAACACGTTGAATGCTCATGACATAATAACGTGATTTATAGAGGTAGAAATAGAGAAATTGCATGTAGAAAAAAATACCAAAACAAATTGAAAAGAGAAGAGGATAAGATTGAAAAGGATGAACCTGTAAGTGCAATTAAATAGGACTATTGTCTAAATGATTTCCTGGATTATGATTTCAGTTCAAATAGCTGTCATCTAAAATAACTTTTTACCGCTGTTTGGTGACATGCTTAGATGTGCGAAGAATAAGCCTATTAAATGAGTTTACACATTCTTTGATATGATGAATGGTCTCACTATTGTTGTGGTTCAAGTAGAATTGAATGTATAGTTGTAATTTAACATGTGACAGCATATAGCGTTTTTATGTACGTTTTTTTCAAGTTTTTTTAGATTCGTATATTCTTCTGAGAACATTCGATATATTTCACCTAATTTGTTGTATTATGTGCATGTTATTGAATCCCGCTGTGTTTTGTTTTATCTATGCGAGCATTATTGTTTTTCGTGATCGTTTTAGTAGTCTTTTATATAGATATTTTGATCATGGATTGTTATATAAACATAGATCAAGAGTTAATGAGAAGAGAAGACGAATTGCTATCGGAAGATTCCGAACAGATAAATTAGAATTAAACATGTTTTTTTTTTTAAATTTTGTTCAAATTTCTTCTATTAATGGATTTCACTAAATATCTAGAGTAAATATTCGGCTGTTACTGTATTTAGCGCTTGAACTAGAGGTCAATTGTTACACAATGCAAAAATAAAATATGCACACACGTACTAATATATTAATTATATTGTCTATATCGAATATGTATGACTTGCATTATTTAACGTGTCATTCGATTAACTTATATATTTAATAATTGGTATTATATTCTTAATATCGCCTGTACTGAGTATCTAACCTTCAACCTCCAGAATGTTGTCACTTAGAACTGGCTATACGTAGCAATTCTATACGTTGCGTCACGATGCTTGCGGGTAATTACGGTATACATCTTAGGATTTTAAACATACTTTTTATTAGTTATGCAGCTTTACACTATATTTCGTATATATTAATAATACTAGTTCCACTATATATATATATATATATATATATATATATATATATATATATATATATATATATATATATATATGGGAAATGAAAAAGAAAATCCAAAAAGGATTTTTTAATATATATTCATCAACGCTTCGTCTTTATTTGTAAGACTTCCTCAGGATGATACTTGTAAGAAAAATGTCATGCAAGTACGTGAACATATAGAGTTGACATGATGGGTTGATGAGAAAAAGTAGTAGCCACTACTGGGTGCGCAGGATCGAGGTCCGTGTTTAGTGAAGTCAGTAATATGGAATGAGTTTAATGAGTAGTGGCTACTACTTTTTCTCATCAACCCATCATGCCAACCCAATATGTTCACGTATTGCATGACATTTTTCTTAAAATAATCATCCTGAGGAAGTCTTACAAATAAAGACGAAACGTTGATGAATATATATGAAAAAACACATCCTCTTTGGTTTTTCCTTTTCATTTCCCGTTACGTCGGATTAACTTCATCCTTCCTTTCTCATATATATATATACATATATATATATACAATTAATAGCTTTATCAGCCGAAACGTTGTAAGAATACACACCAAGATAAGAACTGTAGTCGGAATAATCTTATTTTAATATAAGTGTATAGTTTTATTTATTTATTTATTATCACCAATCCACATTTTGTTTAATATCTGAGATATTTTTCTTCAATAAAATTCTAAGATTCTTTTTAACTGTATGTTGTCTATATATTTACTGAAATCTATCAATCTTCGTCAAATAAGTGTCACGTAAAACATATTGTTTAATCATTGATCATAGATGTAAGTAAATTAATACTCTACCTAGTAATTATTTTTATTATTTTATTGTTTCGTATTATTTTTTTCAAAAAATACACTTTTTCATAACGAATCTATTTCTAAAGTCACTCAAGAGATTCTGTTTGTTTATTCTATCTCGATCACAACATTGTTTTCTGCATATAACCATATGTTTTGTTCCAGCTTTAACACTAAACTGTCAGAGATGTTCACCTCTATTGCATCCATTACACCGACATTATTTTCTCCAGCCATTCTTACATTTTCCCTGTCTACGTTTCATTATAATCCTATCAACTTATAACGCTTTGACTCTCAGAAAATCCTGGCTATGACACGCAATACATCCACTGGTGTGAAGCTAATTTTAAAACTTTGTGAGTCACATGTACTCTTAGGTCACACTCGTTCACGTAGTTAGTTTGTATGCCTAAAATAGAATATATCGTTTACAGCGAAATTCTTATATAATATAAGCATACACAACTAATTTATTTACAAGCACGTTGTATATGCTGACATTGAAACTAAGAAAATAAACGAAAATAGAAATGAATATGAAAATTATGATTTGGGATTGATTTTTCCGTGTTTATTGAAATGCAACTATATATATATATATATATATATATATATGATGGACTCTCCCGTCGATTTCGATGAGTGCCGCGCGTGAATTTGTAATGGCAAAGGGTTGCGCAATCTTCAACAAACGCTCTTCTGAGTCGGCATTGGTTGATTCCAATGGCAAGTAGTAATACAAGACGACTGGAAACAATGCCGAGACCTGGTATTCCCAAATGGTCACCCATTTAGTACTGGCCAGGCTCGACGACGCTTAACTTCGGTGATCTAACGGGAACCGTTGCGTCAACGTGATTGTGCCGTATATATATATATATATATATATATATATATATATATATATATATATATATATATATATATATATATATATATATATATATATATATATATATATATATATATATATATATATATATATATATATATATATATATATATATATATATATATATATATATATATATATATATATATATATATATATATATATATATATATATATATACATATACATATACATATACATATACATATACATATACATATATACATATATATATATATATATATACATATATATATATACATATACATATACATATACATATACATATACATATATATATATATATATATATATATATATATATATATATATATATATAGTAAGCAATGAAAATATATATGGTAATCAAGCTACACAGAGTCTCCCGTGTTTCATCAGGCTAAATGCCACATAAAAAATTATATCTCCTTATAATATTTTATGTGGATACATGAAGTACTAATATATATATATATATATATATATATATATATATATATATATATATATATATATATATATATATATATATATATATATATATATATATATATATATATATATATATATATATATATATATATATCAATGCTGAGTTGTATATACTTTTTATAAGCAAACATATAAGTTCACGTATAAGAGAATCATACCGATGAATTGAACATTGATTCTCACCTATCAGTTAGGTAGAAATAATTGCATACGTATAACTATTAGTTGCGCAAATGAGATTAACATGTAAATAAATGAATATACACATCTATAACAGTTATAGATTTCTCTCACTTTCGTTGCTATATTGTAAAATAATCGTTAACATTACTTTTTGCATTGTACATTTTCTACACTTTTTTATACTCGTATTTATCTTATACTATATTAAGATCTTTTAAAATTATGACTTTTAGTAATCCTCTAACCAACTTATCTATTTGTATTCTTCTGATGATAATACCCCATTCTTTTCAAAGCTATGACTTTAGGAAATAAAAAATAAATCTCTTTTATTTGAAAACACGTTGTTTTGAAAATCTGAGGACATAATGGTTTTTGTATTTTTCTAATCTTTTTTACTAATTATTTACTTGTCTATATAATTGCTCTATCTCGTGTATCGACCATCAATTCTTCCGTGATATGTTGTAATTCAGAATTATACATTATATCTATAATTTCCTGTTCTTTATATATATATATATATATATATATATATATATTCATCACCACATATACTGGAATTTAAGATCTACTCAAAGCTGAAGACTTAAAAAATAGGTTCGACAAAAAACAACGATCTACCAAAATCGTAACACAAATTAAATAAAAGCCGGCAACAACCTTACTATCGTTTTACAATGATGATAAAACAAACATATATGTTGTACTCAATAAATCGGATATTCTTCAAAACTAATTTAGATGACCATAAATAAAAAAGGCAATCAAATCAAAACTCAGATCAATAAACTTATTACAGCCAACAATTGCGTAAATGATAGCCATATATTGGCTTACCTGAGCGTTCAGCATGATTTGTATTCATAGATCCGCGTTTGAATAAGCATACCACAAACGTATCGTTATTTCCCCGTGGGCAGAGTGTAATTACACTTATCACGAACAGTATTTTCCCCATCAGAAAACTACTAGACAGCAATATGAATTTTACACATCAGAAAGAACAGACAAAATTCAGACGTGACTGAATTTGTTTAGAGTAATGAATACGAGTCGCTTATTGATTCATGATCTTGTGCCTACCATTTCATTTCTGTTAATTTGTTGGGGACGTGATTTATGACATAAGCCTGCTAACTTATTTCAATTTGTCTCATAAATTATACCACGTGCTTACTTTTTTCCAGACAAACAATTTGTATTTATGTACACGTTTTGTAACCTTTTCACTTGATTTTCTGTTGTTCTATCCAAGATTTTCTGCGTATTTAAATGTTATTATATTTCATTCAATAATGTTACTACTTAGAAACACTGGAAGGTCAACCATTCTTAAATAAATCAATGAATAAATAACAATGTACACATAAGGAAAACAAATTACGCAATGAACCAACGTGGACAATTGCCGCAGAAAAAGATCGAATAAAAAACGTCTAATAGAATTCAACAAGAATCGTAGCGGGTGTTAAAAAAAGAGTATGCACGTTGTAAAACATAAGTGTATCGTCTAATTGTATTTCTGTATGAAACAAGGTTTTGTCACGTGAAATGTGCTTTTGTTTTTTCACTTCTCCGTTTCTAAGAAGGTGTGGCAAAGAAGAACACAACACTGTATTTCAATTGACATTGAAAATAACGGAACTATCATGTACTTAAACAAGAAATATGTACTTAAACATATCGATTTTTGCCATTACTTTATAAAGATTGTAATCTGATAAAAGTAATGCATATATATATATATATATATATATATATATATATATATATATATATATTAAGATAGATATAGAGTACACATATTCCTCACAGTCTGAAAGACCAATGACCGATAGGATTAGATAAATATTCGTGCTCGAGGTTTTTATAGCCAATACAACCAATGTATGTTTACGTTTTATGAGAAATTAGGTTTGAGTCGATAAGAAATGAAAGTGTGTTATAGGTGATATATTTTATAAAAACGAGTTATATATACGTTTAAACTGTTTACAAAAAAGAGGTGTTAATGTTTTGAATACACAATAACAACCATTGAAATTAAGCAGTAATAGCCTAAAATATAAGAAAAATATTAATAATATCATAGATTTTTAAATTTTACATTATGCGCAATTCCTTAAATTGATAGAAATGCAAACATTACTTTGTAGTTCACAAGCTACAGATATGCATTACATACTACTATTAATCACAACCAAAATATCGAGTACTGAATAGCGAATTCAATATGCATCTGATGTATCATTTATGATGGAAATACATTTATGAAAGTGTAATCTATATATATATATAGATAGATAGAGAGAGAGGGGAGAGAGAGTAGAGGATAGTGCAGCACCAGTGCAGTTCTGACGAGAGAAAAATGTATATTTAAAGAAGTGAGGCTACCAACATTTGTATAAATAACAAAAGTTAACAATTGTTCGTTATTTTATTATTTTATCATTTTATAATTTTGTGATTTTATAAAGCGTTTTAAACCTCGTGCGGCTCTCTGCGGAGATATTTTCCACTTGAAAAACTGTTTTTATTTGAAATAGTTTGATGTTTCTGCGCATGTGCGCGCGTATGTGTGTGCTAGTGTGTTCGGGTGTATGTGTTTTCATAGTGTTTTACTCTGGGTCAAAGTTATGCGTTTTTTTTTAAATTATGTGTCGTTTTGACTTTTATCTTTCCGGCCATCCTGGTGCGCGGCGGTTGAGTACATTTTGTTTAGAATGCTTAGGATTGATCTTTAAATTGTATGACTTTGTTCTGTTTGCCTGCGCGCATGTGTGCGTGTGTGCCCAGTCAGGGTCCGTGTACGTAGGCGATCCCACGTCAGACATGCTGTCTGCCTCCTTCCACGCATACATATACCTACACACACGCACACACATATATACACACATATATACATAAATATATAGGTATTTATATATATATATATATATATATATACCTTAAAATATAATAACACGAAATTACATGATTGTCGATGCAATAATTTATTTCAACCTTGCGGTTTTATTCAAGCATCCACCTTGACAATTACATTTTTGATACTGATAGAAAACTGAATTATCCTCGGCACTTCGAACACAATCAGAGGGAGTGGTGGTAGCAGCCATTTTGAACACCCAATATAGAGCGAGTAGGAATTAACATCTTAAATTTAACTAAAGTAATCTAGGGAATCTTATGGGTTTTTTTGTTTATTTTTATTAAATAATAACGTCTGGGTTAAGCGCACATATTCTTTCTACATATCCGACCTGGTGACATACGCCTCCATACATACGCACACATATACCTATTCTTAACATCACACACACACAATTTTTGGCTAGCCCGAAATTCAGCTTTCTGCCCGGCACACGGAACGAGAGGAAAGGGAGTATGATAAGACCTGTTCTCGTGTCATCAGCGGGTTGACACGTCTCGTGCCCTCATTCTCTCTAGATTCGTGCGTCAAAATCAATTTGAAAATTAAAAATACTCTGATTTTCACAAGTTCATCTTACATTAGTTTATAATCTATGGAAGCCTATAATTAATTCTAATCTAATATTGTCTAGTGATAATATTATACACTTAATTTAATTCGCTATCTTATTTTAAGTAAATAACCGATTACATCTGCATACATCCCCACATATATACACACCTATCCCTACACACACATATATGTATACATACATATACACACACATACATATATACTTACATCTACACACAACATATATATATATAAATATACATATATACACATACACACACACACATACATACATATACATATGCACACCCATACCTACTACCTTGAATTGAAAATTTTAAGACATCGAAGATAAATGTGTTTCGTCTTTAAGTATTCATTAAAGAACATCCCTACTAAATGAATGTATACCTACACACACACACACACATATTTACATACACACACATACACACATATACATATACACACGTATATACGCACATGCACACATAGCCACAGATGTGCAAAATAGAGATACACAAATGCACACATGTACACATACCTATATACATACTCAGTCATACGCATACGTACACACATACCTATACTCATATACTCGCACATGCCCATACATGCACACATACACCTGCACCCATGCATACACATATCTACATACATACACATACATATATACAAAATAATATATACGGCCTGGGAAGTCTTAAATTGCACATACATACCCATATGTAAAATAATACATACGTCCTGGAAAGTTTTAAATAACCGAGGTTAATTAAAAACAAGCATAAGGCAAATATGCAGTACATACATACACACACATACACACACACACACATACATGCTAGCACATACACAAACACATGCATGCATGTACACATATATATACATACAAAAACAAATGTACTTATATATACGCTCCTATTCTTACCATACATACATATACACTAATGCCCTCATACACGCGCATCCGCACGCGCATGCATACCTAGCAAATATAAGGCTATCTTATTTCAAGTAAGTACTCTGAATACACGAATATCTTAAGGTACAATCGTATATGCATACATCCGAAACACAACTATAACTAATTTCACCAGGTCAATAATTACATGTTCATAACAGATATTAATGTAAATATTTATGGGGGTTTACCGAAACTGATCTATTTGGTATCTAACCGTTCTAAGTCTAGAGGTCTATCAGATTATTAGATATTGGTAATTTTAAATTTGCATTTATGTCTGCATTTCGCCATCAATTCATCGCGTTTGTTTAAAAGATTATTGCGGTCGTATTTTAGGATTCTTATTTTCTCCTCTAAACATAAATTGCATCTCTGCCTAAATCCATTTGGGATATCCGAAAAGCATAGTATTGACCACGAAACCACCGGGGACCGGTTCTCATTTTTCAGAAGCCACCATTGTTTCGCTAATTCTGTTTTGTTCTTGAGATCTGGGTTGTTAAAAGAGTGTTTGTGGTCATAAAAGCGTTGTTTCCAGTTACCCGCGGAGATGCCGATGTAGACTTTATTGTCCCTGTTATTATCTTCCGGATGAATAGTGGCCTTATACACCACGCACTCAACTTTACAGTTACCGTCCAGTGGGCAGTTCTCTTTAACTTGGCAATTACATTTATCTACTGTAACCTTATTTTTACTAGAATTGTTTAGTAATTTACGATTATGGGTGCTGATTATTTTATATATATATACTATAATTGATAGGTGTATGAATCAATATATAGAAATATAAGTAGATAGATACATAGGTAAAATAGTGGATAGATTGATCGATAACTACATATATAGGGGTATAGTTTTATGTATATATATAGAGATCGAAAAGAAGATAGATCGATGGAGTGATAGCCAAATGGGTAGATATATGGATATGGGTATAGATAAATTGATAGATAGAACTGATAGGTGGATAGATCAGTAGATAGGCAGATAAGTATAACGATATACACATAGGTAGAAGCGTCGATATATAGAATGATGAGTAGATATATAGATATATAGATATAAAGATATATTAGTAAGTAAGTAAGGGAGTTGATAGGTAGATGGATAGATAGACAATGGGAAGGTACATTGATAGATATATGCATATATATATATGCATAGAAATAGATAGATAGATAGATAAATAGATTGATATACAGACACCCATGCATACACGCGCCAACACTAATTTGAGCATGTATGTATGTACGTACATACACACATACGCACGCGTGGAACCTATCCGGTCTATGTAAGTAGATGCGCACATGCGCATGCGTTAGCGTTCATATGGATTTCAGTCTAGTCATGTACGCAGTTTCGTTCTTTTATGCATGTAGATGCGTGTGCTCTGCATGTTGTTTGATTTGTGGTATGACTTCTTTAATGCTGGCTTAAATTTAAAAATAAGTTGTTTTCTTGTGTTAGAAGCTATGAGTAATTTTGGGTTTGGAAGATTGTCATTATTTTGCACTCTAGTACAAGGATAACATTTTTTGAGGTGCAGTTAACCATGCTTTATTGTGAATATCTGTGTTGGATTTTTGAATGTGTATGAGTTCCCCTCTATTATCATGTCACACATCCCACATATTTCCTTGTCTCATTTGGTGACCTCGTGTGTTATGTGCTTGTTGAGTTTGAATGCGGTTAACATTTTCTTCAGGTTTTTTTAATTGGCGTTCGCCTTTTATTATTTATGTTGTTTTAATATCACTTTTCTCCTCCTCTTTCTTTTTCTTTTTCCTTACCCTCATTGTCATATTCACAGCACATTTCAACACTTTCCTACTAACTTACTTATATTCACACATTCCTGAAATAGCCAGCTGGTCAATACTCCTAGATTCCAAAAACTTAACACCTAACCACAAAACAATCTCTCCTCTCCCCTCCCCCATTTCATCTTTTCGACTACTTCTTTCACACTCTTACCCAGGCACCCTGCCTATTTTCAAATCATCTTCATTTCTTCTAATATTTTTCTAAAACTATGATACTACCTACACACCAAAAACACAGAGCTTTCCCCCTTCCCTCCACTTTCCCCAACCCCTCAACATCCATGCTACACTTCCCCACGACAAATACCTCAGCATCCCTCCCCTCTCTCCCACCCTAAGACAAATTCACTAACATTCCAACCCCTCCCTTTGTTAACTCACAGCCATCTACATTCATTTCACTCTCTTCCACCGACTTCTCTCAGCCCGGACCTTGGCCCTGCACTCCTAGTAGTAGCTACTAATTCTCATCAATCCATCACGTCAACCTACTACTTCTATGTACTTGCATGAGGTGTTTCATAAAACTATCAATATATATATATATATTTACGATAGCAATGCGTGTAAGTTACAGCATGTTCCCAATGTTTTCTAACGTCAAAAACTATTAACTTAATGGTTTATTGATGTGAATATACTTGCCCTTAATACCAACAATATTTTCTAATTACACATTACAAAAAGTATTTATGCAGGAAAAAAATCGGAAAATTCAAATACATACATGTATGTGGATGGAGGATCGTCCACTAGGTACGATGCTAGTAAATTCACTTGGCACATGCAGTGAACACGGATCTAGTAGAGAAAATCAAAGACACACCGGTATGGAACGTGCAAATACAAACGAACAAAGCAATCAAATCAAGAAACAGGAATGAAGAATATGCCAAGAAGTAGAATTCGCCATGGCAGCATTACGCATGGTTAGAATTAAGGAAGAAAAAATGTGAACAAATACATTCATGCTAGCAATCTGAAAACACTTAGAACATGAACAAAACTAATACAATACCAATAATAATGGAAAGCGTTCTGGGAAACCTAGACTACCGTAGTAAAAAGTGGAATGAAAGTGAGGCGTTTGTATACACATATTACTTGTGAAAATAGCTAAATATTAAAGCAACTCATAGACTAGGTAAATAAATTCAACAGATAATGAAAACTAATCGTTATTAAACTGAAATAAATTAACAGTGCGTAAACACGACAAGAAACCTCGAACGAACATTATATAAATCAAGGGAACTGCAACTATCAAGGTAGGTAAGAAAAATCGGATAACAACCTTCACATGTCATGCATAGTTTATGAGAAAGGAACATTGAGGATAGACGTTTAGACTTCCATTGCAATGGTATAGAGAATAGTAGTATCTTTGTCTGTCATGTCTCTACGTAAATTTCGAGGGAACACTATTTATAAACGGACTTTAGAAGAAGGCAAAGTTGATTTTAAAAAATTCCAAATATTATAAAAAGATTTCCGACAAATTTCAAACGATTATACACAACATTTAGGGGAAAGTTGTTGTCAGTCAGACTCTACTGACCGCCAACTACTGAACGCCATTACTGGTAATGAGTGGTGTGAGGATTTCGAACGAGTACATAATAATAATAATAATAATAATAATAATAATAATAATAATAATAATAATAATAATAATAATAATAATAATAATAATAATAATAATAATAATAATAATAATAATAATAATAATAATAATAATAATAATAATAATAATAATAATAATAATAATAATAATAATAATAATAATAATAATAATAATAATAATAATAATAATAATAATAATAATAATAATAATAATAATAATAATAATAATAATAATAATAATAATAATAATAATAATAATGATGATAACATTGCTTAGTACTCACAAAATTGCTTAAAAGAACGATTAGTGATTAACAGAAAATAAAATAGCAGGCGTTTTGACTCTGTCCGAAAAAACTAAATTCCTCGAGATGCTGAAATGAAAAGCGCGGCAAGATCTTAAAAAAAGCAATTAACACAGATAAACATGTAGCTAGACCACATTCAGCACGAAAAATATATCGATCTGAAAGATCAAATAGTAAATATTGGTGTAATTATGACCGAGTGTGATTTAAAATGTAATATCCGAATGCACACGGATATTCTTTATCAAATGCATTCCTTCAATAAATATGAATAAGTCTTTTGATATTTGCAGGAGTATTATTTCGATAATATCTAACATTGTATCAAGCAGAGGTTCATATTACAAATAATACAAATTCAAATGGTGAGTTTTTAGATCATAATCAAGCTTTAAGAATTAAAGGTTTTGACCGAAGTCTTTAACCTGAACAAAATAACGTAAAAGCATTGGAGTAGGGTAATCTAATATAATATTATATAGTATTAAACATGATAATAATCGCCAGCATTTTCCAAACGCTTTTTTCTATTAATATACTGTAATACATTCTATGACTATGCTTATAGAATACTGATGGAGAGTTGGTATCTGTATGTTTGAAGCATACGCTATTCTATTACTTCTATTAATATGTTATTGCAATTTCTTTTACTATTTAATTTATTTAACAATCATATGTTCAATTCACGTAGTTCAATTCAAATAGTGTAGTATCTATTCTGTTGTCACAAACTATCCTCCCAAGCATTCCACCCTTCTTTTTTGGGCTCGGGGGTGAATAGCAGAGTTTATGTTCTGTTGTCAAGGGGCCATTTCCCCAGGTCTTATTTCTTCCCTTGTGTATAGTGTTGTATATGGTCGTTCGTCATAATACTATCGTTTCAGGCATTGCTTACTCCTTTTTGTAGGTAATATATCATCTCTTTACTGGCCATGATACCCTCTTTATTGGCATTAACTCTTATTGGGAAAAGTTAGTGTAGTATCTGTTTTGCTGTTATGAAATCTTCCTACTGCTTCGTACTGGTCAGGATATGCGTTGCTTAACTTTGATTGTACATAACCAGGTCTTAGCAAATCGCCACGCATTGCGATATGCGTTGCTTTACTTCTCTCTTCGAAGGATACTCATGGCAATAGAACTTTTACCACGGGCAATGCCAAGTACTTGTTTCTATAAATATACAATCAAGGAGGCCACAGCGATGTACTAAAATACATTTTACTGATTCGCATTGCTATTTGAGAGGACAATAGTCTGAAGATAAACGTAATTAAAATAAACTATAATAATGAGACTATGACGTAAACATATTATCCAAATCTATCACTATGACGTCATGTACCAATCACTATGACGCTATTTTCGCAAGAAAAAAAATAAAATTGTGATCACATTAAAAGAACAATGGCTATTTTATCCTTAAAAGATGAATCTTTTTTTGTTATTTTTCGATATTATTTCCCTTCGATTAAAATAATACTTTGTGGGTGTTTGATGTGCATTTTTCAAGTTTTAGCGAGGCATACATGTACACAAATGTTTGCCTTATATATATTGAGATAATATTTATTAATACATCAATAATCCATAACTGTCAATCCCACTCTGAAAAGTGATGACCAAGAGTTTGAGAATACGTGCATTTAACATATCAGATATCCGGATGGTTTTTATTTTATTTTCTCGTTAACACAACTAGAAAACTATGCAGTCTTTCCTTTTAAAGTGTCTACAGTTTAAATTATTTTTAAAGTACTTTTAACCAAAAACAACTTGTAATGATTGTTGATTGCTTCATATAAAGGGGTGTATGTTTCATTCCATTTAATCATTTAGTGCCTGTTAATTATTTTATTGTTTGTTTTTATGATAGTTGCGTTCGGTTTTTAATTATTTCTACTTACTATTACTTTTAAACTTTTTCTATTCAATATATATATATATATATATATACAATAATATTTATAAATAAATATTTATTAATTATTTTATTTACCTACAGACATCGATGTTTCATGCTAACGCAATCTTCAGTGTAGGAACTAATTCTCAACGGTCGGTGGGCGCGAACTCCGATCACAAATCGCCACTGATTCGTAGGCGAGGATCTTATCCATCGGCCATAGCCAATTAGTTAGTAAAAATATAGAGGAATTTTAAATGTAAATAGCGAACGGCGGCTAGATACTAAGCAGTAAAGAGTGATCTTACGAACGGTGTTCGGATCGTGCATATAGCTATTTGCACTGCTTGTTATTAAAGTTACTAGAGAGTGCCCAACCTTTGTTCAAAATAACTGAATCCGCCTGTTTAATTACACTTGTTTTTACTTTTTCAATTTTTGGATTGTCTTACTTTTAGACTTTTCGTATATATATATATATATATATATATATATATATATATATATATATATATATATATATATATATATATATATATATTTATATAAATCTTTATTTTAGTGCTTAACTTGTTGGGGTGTCTACGTGTGTAGACGGTATTACTTAAAAAAAAATTTCTTTTGACCGTAAATTTTGTCAGATATTTTAGGCTTATTAACTAGCTGTTCTATTGCCTCCTGGACATTACACCAACCCGAAAACCAGCTAAATCTTATCTGTTCGCTGTGGAGTCCCCCATATCCAGAAAGCCTTTTACTCCAATAGCTTCTTTCCTCATGCTGCCGGCCTCTGTAACTCTTTTCCTGCTCACGAGTTCATCCACTGTACCGACACAGCAGTTAAACATTAATGTAAACAGACATCCCGCTGTACATCTCTCAACTTAGGATGCCACCCATATATTCTACCCTTATTCTCAGTAGCCCCTTACGTCTACAATTGCGGCCTTCCTTGTTTGCAGTAAACTGTTATATATATATATATATATATATATATATATATATATATATATATATATATATATTGCATTATTTTTATTTGATATTTCGAATTCAGCAAAGGTGGAAGTGGGTGTTTCAAAATCATGTTAAAACTAATAGTTAGCTATACATATATATATATATATATATATATATATATATATATATATAGAGAGAGAGAGAGAGAGAGAGCTAACTGTTAGTTTTAACAAGATTTTTTAACACCCACTTCCACCTTTGCTGAATTCGAAATATCAAATAAAAATAATGTAAATACAAGGTAACGTTTGATTCAGAACTAAAGGTTATCATAAAATCCAATACAAAGAAAATTTCATCGAACATAAGAAGTTAAAAAAACATAAAATATTAATATCAAATGCTTCAACGCTTCTTTTATCTTCATAATTTAAGTTTTTGTAACAAGCGTTTCGATTTAAACTTAACTATTGGTTGGCAATAAAATAGCCATGCCACTTTTGAAGCTGCTCGTAAGTATAATTTGTAACCTAGGATTTTCATTAAAACTACACAGGATAAATTATTGACAGAAAAATAAATAAAATCCATAATAAAATTTCGATATGGTTTTAAGATGTATTTTTTTACTTTAAAGTGATTTTATCTTTCATGATTATTTTTCTTTTTCACATTTTATATTTTAGCTGTGCGATACATTCTGCTTTACATATAACCACAGTGGCTTTCCTGTTTAATATGACTCATGCTTCTCCTTCCGAATTCACTTTTTAACATTTTTTCTATGTAATGTGTTATCTGATTCCAATAATTTTGAATAACCTTTGATTTTTCCATATTTTCTTTTTTATTTTCGAATAAAATTTGCATTTTATCAAAACTTTTTCTTTCACATTGAAACATTTTTTTATTTTGCCTCCCATATTCAAATCATTTTTACATATTCTTTTTTATCACGTTTTCTCTAATAAATAATTCGTTAATAATATTAACTGATTAAATTAAATCAGAATGCATCTTTAATTGCATGGTTGCTGTTTTGCCTTAGATACAAAATGCTGACATTTTAAATAACGAATCAATATTATAAAATGATAATTTTTGATTTGGATGTGAGGTTACACAAATAAACCTTTCTCATGAAAGTTACTTTTAGTATTGAGTACACAGAGGCAGTAAGGAAAGTTATTTTCAGTGGTTGTTGCAAGATGAATTCTTGCTGTTAATGATTTACATGGAAACCATAGATTTCAGCTCTGTCTAGCCGTTAAAATAAAATATAGGTATAGTTCATGAAGACTAGCATTCTATATTCCGTGAGAAAAAACAATAGAGAAGAAAATGGGATATTCCTAACCAGATGTTGTAGTCGGTTTAGTACTAAGTCAAGGCAGGAAAAGTAAATCTGAGCAGTACCAACCCAGATGTGGCAACACCACTTTTATCTCTGGACATATTTGACTCTTATATTGCACCATGAGTAAGAAATTAAGTGCAGCGGTAGAATGATCAAACCATTTTACCGCCGACCTTAGCAGCATATTTGATGTTAGTGTTGTATTTCAGATCTTGCGTGAAGATCAGTCCTAGAATATTCTCAAGGACCGAGGCTTCGTGAAGAGAGCTATGCTCTCGGCGTTAATGCTGACAATACAACAGCCTGCTTTTTTATGTTTTAAAAGTAAACAGCCACTATTTTCTCTGTTGGACTACTCGCTTCACGTAAGAGAAAAGGTTGTATGCTAACAACGGTATAGATGAACGGAAACAACATATAATATCAATTTAAATATATTCGATGTATATACATAACTGGAACAAACGAAGAGGGTATGTTTTTTTCTTCCTCCCTATCTCTTTCTCTCTCTGTCTGTTTGTCCGTCCGTCCGTCTGTCTGTCTGTATCTCGCTCTCTGTCTCTCTACCTCTCTCTCTATATATATATACATATATATGTATATATATATATATATGTGTGTATGTGTGTTTTTTATTTTTACTTACATTAACTTTTTAATAAAATATTACATATAGAATATTATATACAGCATGGATGTATTACAACAAGTATTACACTTATTTAACTAAATTCTTGTGAGGAAAAGAGAGACATAAAGAGAAAACCAAAAATACGAGACTAATGTTTGATGTTGCTTTCTTATTCGTATACATTGTTAAATGAAAACTTACTATTTTGAAAACTTACTATTTCCTGATTAGAACAATTGAAGCAAACCTCAAAAATGATATATTTATAGTAAGAGTACTTAGGTTTAAAACGTACGTTTTTTCTAATATCTAATATATATATATATATATATATATATATATATATATATATAATTAAGTAGATTTAAAATATATGACATACTTAATATTTAAAATATGATAAGAAATCTCAATAAGTTAGCCAATAAAAATAATTACATAAAAATACATAAGAAATCTCTACATATTTAAGATTAACCTTATTTTTATCTGCAGTACTTACAATATCACGGAAATTCATAACATCTTATTTATTAATTACTTAAGTGTGTTGATGTGATATGCTGGATATATGGCAATTGTTTTTGTTTTTATCTGAAACTTTTCCTTAAATGAAATCAACTCCTCAGAGTCGGAACAGATGGGTGAAAAGATTTCATGTGTTTCACTCAAATAGAAATAAATGCCATATATATATACTGTCAATGCGCCAGTAAAAACCAGATGACACTCTAGACAAATATCTTCTGAATCTGAGGTGTTTTAGACATGACCGCAAATAAAATACAACTAATGCTTACAAAGATAGTGCCGAAGCTATAATATATACTTCATGATCCTCTATTGACTACGATTCGGAAAGTACTACAACATAATGAAACTCCGAACCGCACCGCTGGGTTTTACTAAGCCAGATCTCTTTTACAAATGCAAACAAATTCAAAGTCTTACTTTATCTCTTAAACTGTGTTAATACTGAAGCTTTTCTCTGAGGCTTTTAAAACTCAAAAGTGTTTGTTTTGTGGAAACAATAGCAATCCGCATTGTCTAAAACACTCTTCAGGAATCACATGTTTCAAATGTAATAACATCGTATTCTTGCAAAATTAGGTCCTTCCGGACTTTTTCGCAACCACCCATTCCTCAAATCCTGTGATAATAAGAGAAGCGAATACAGGTTTAGTTTCTGCGACTAAAAAGTAAACGAGAGGAAACACAGAGCTCGTGATCAATTATAGCTTCATATGCGAGTCGCTGGTTCAGAAGTTTCGTTTGTCTAATCCATCTATGAATAGAACATTTTCCATAGATGAATTTTGAATTATATTCTTGAGTTGTGAATGTGGATGAGGAGAGACAAATATGTTTTTTGATTAAATTATTTCTGTGTTTCTTAATTTATAGCTCGTGTCATCCATGATATGTTATGCGACAAAACGAAGTTATCTTGGTGAAATGTTGTGTAAAATAGCCCCCATATGTATGCGCGTTCTGACACCCTTCTATATTAAACCTTTTTCGATAAGTTACTAATCTGACTAGGAATTGCAAACAGATACTCCCGACGTAGTTCTGGAGTTTACCATTTTTGTTTACGATCCTAGATTGCTTCTACAACTAGGGAAAATATAAGAAAAGTATGGAGGTCGATTTTTCCCAGACAGTAAATATATTCCCTTTGTTAGATCTAGAAACTTTCCTTAATATTGAGGAATTGGTAAAATAAAAAGAGTCATATTATGTTTAGGGTTCGTTTAGAGTAGCCCAAAGTAATAACCAGCTTACAAATAGAAATTGAGAGGTGTATAGTTGTGAATTCAAGAACAAACACATTAGATTACTTATACAATATAACTAGCTGTGGTGGGATTGTAACAACTGCAAGATGAGAACAGGAATAGGTTTACGAAAGCAGCCAAGTATTCAATTTTATTTACAACATTTTATTGACTCGTCTACTGTGCAAATTACTTACGGTCACTATTAAAGTAAACCCTGAGAAACGTTGATCGCTTAAATAACTTCTATTTTGACTTCTATTAGCTATAAAGAGTCCATTACTTTTACACAATCAATTGCGAAATATACTTGTGCTGCCATTCTAGCAAATATGATTATGTTACCTAAGACTGTAAAACGCCTTGAAATACCTAAAAACTGACATGTAAGATTCAATAGTGTATTATATTAACGAAATAATTTTGACTGGAAGGGGCCGATGCTTCATACCACACCACTGTCGTCTCACTGACTTAGATAGGTAGTTTTATATTCGGTACTTGCGAACACAGCAATCACCTCGGAAAAAGAAAACCCAAGCTATCAATAAAGCTTGACGTGAATTGAGTCACTATTTAACGCTTCGTTACATAAATTTACTTTACGATCAGATATAAGTAACATTCTTGTTTAATTTAACACTAGTTGTAAATTCTCTGAAACATGATTAAATCGAACATTCCTGTTATTATTAGATATAGAAATAAGTTGTATTACCGCGAATAACTTGGATAACAGTTATTGCCCTGCTGTAAATTGGGACACGCTAGAGAAACTACAAAACTCACTTTGTTATTATGATGTGACGTAAATGATTAATTTTGTAGAAACGTGGAACCGTTCTTTTCTCCGGTTAAAGAGCATATCATCTTTTTTCTCTGTATGTCCCGAGGGCTTAACTCTATTTTGCCAATATAACACCAATAAAAACAATCAGGCAGTTTGAACAACTCAGTGTTGACTTTAAATGACCTCTGCCTTCTTATTAGGATCGATTTCTATTCATAATAACAACAAATATTTTCGCTTCCACTTTTATTCTGCTTATCTAGTTATATCGCCACAAGCACTCATCAAATGCCTTAACTAAATCTTTTTCATCTGGTATGTCGATGTACGTGTATTTGGACAGGTGGTCCCACATTTTGTCGACCAAAGTCAAAACCTTATTGCATGAGCGGGAAAGATCAACTTGTCATACCACTAAATATTATCTTTATAATGTCATGAACTGATTAAAATACATGGTGCTACCAGATACGTCTGTCTGACGAAACCGCCGTCCTGACTTGAAACACACCAAACATTGATGTTATTATTTTTTCTTGTCCTTTTGCGCAACTCAAGCATGTTCTGTAAGACTAAAAACAAAAAAAAAAAACTAATTTTCTCTACCAAACAACCTACCCAAACACCAATAATACATATTTAAAGATATAAATAACTTTAAGCATGAAGAATTTTACGCACACGACTGGATGCGGCATTAAATAACTTGACCAAGGCATGGCATGAAGTAACTCCGGTTTTAGAAAGCAACATTTATAGCATTCAAAATAGAATGCTTACCTAGAAATCAATGTCAGACAGTTTTGTTAGATCCTTTACATTCAATACGTAGAATGTCTAAAACGGTGGCGAACCTTCGACTATCATCGACTATCTTATATAAGATTGGAATACGAGACCCTGACTCATCTTCTTAAGGCAATGAAAAAAATAGATCGCAAACAGAAAATTTAAAAGCTGAAAAAATGAATCGATGTCAGTTTCTACATTAAACGACGTCACGCGTTTAGGTCGATCAGAGAGCGTTCGTAATCTTCCTGAGGGTCAACATCTAGAAAACCTATTCGATTAAAAGATGTAATCTCTATTTTACTGTAGACTAAATGACTCATCACATTTTAGCAGCAGATGAGATTTTGATGAATATTCATTTCCTCTGCAGTTTCATTGTAAATGGAATTCTCACACTTATATTAGACATGAGGTTTCAACTATCTTTTCAATTATGCTGATTCAACACCACATGAGTAGAAGACAACCTTTTCCTGAATTAAGCGTATTTTGGGCATTGTGCTACGATTTTAATGGCGCCTTCTACGGCGAACTTTTTTCTGATATTTTAAAACTCTTCTCTTTGCATTTGGCATTTATTATATTTGTATTGATCTTATATTGGTTGGTATCTTGTCTAATTATGCCTTTTCGTAATTTCCTTTACGTACTTACGTGTTTCTATTAATCTGACGATAAGATTTTCGTTCTTTGAAAAGCTATGGCGTTAGGAAGGAAAATACATTTCTTTCATTTTGAACACGTTTTTCAGCAACTGATGACGTAATAGATGTTGTACGTTTACAATATTTCTTCCCGTCTTTTACACGTCTATATACTTGCTCTATCTCGCATATCAAGCATCAATTCTTTACTTATAGATTCTAATTTTAGTGTATATAGTATATATTTATTTTCATGTTTTATATATATATATATATATATATATATATATATATATATATATATATATATATATATATATATACATGTAGGTAATCGTAATAAATAGTGTGCGTGTGTATGTGTGTTATATAGAGATATGTATATACATGTATGATCGCGTGTGTTTGTGGCTGGTAAGGTGGTCTTCAACGCGGATGTACTTAAACTCCATTGATCAATGCGCCCGGGGGAATGGTTGGTACTTGCAAACAAAAGAGACTGTTTGCATAACGATAAGTATTTCTAAAAAAGAAACACATTATGGACTATGCTACTATGCATGTATATGCGTGTATAAGTCTGTAATTATATATGTACATTTATATACATATATATATATATATATATATATATATATATATGTGTGTGTGTGTGTGTGTGTGTGTGTGTGTGTGTGTGTGTGTATATATGTCCATGTGTGATGGTATTTTTTGTTACTCATGTGCATTTATTTTTTTTAGATTGTTAGTATGATATATTGTAAATGTATGAAAGAGACATATTTAGATAGTTACATGTGTGTGCCAATGTGCGAGCGGGTCAATGTTTTTTTTTATCCCATTTGATTATATCTTCTTATTTTTTAATTTCTTTTTTGTTGGTTTTATATATTTACCTATACTTCAATTTTTATCTATTTCTTATTTTCTATTTACTATGTTTTCTATTTGTTTACTTTTTATTGTTTTAATTTATTTTATTTTTGATCTACTGACCTTTATGTGTATGCATATGCGGATGCATATTGGCTACGTGTATAAGCTGAAATTTAGTAGTACTAATATAGTTGCTTTCCTTTTTATACACTATCTTAACCCCCTCCACATCCTACTAAAACATTCCACGGGCATACGGTTTCAGAATTTTCTCTGTCGGTGGTCTGATAGAAGCTTGGCTTTGAATTATGTCGTAGCTGAAACATGCATGCACTTATATCGCTAAAACAGTTTTGTATAACAAACCCATAATATTGTCTCTTGATATATAGAGATATATAGCTACTTATTTCTAATAGTTGTTTTCGTCTAGAACAGTGCTCTTCAAACTTTTTTTGTCGCGACCCCTTTTTGGAAAAAAAATTTTTTCGTGACCCACCAAAATTTTTTATAAATAAAATATAAGTTAATGGAGTGAAAAAGTTTATTCCTTCGAAAAATCAACATAAGCTAAACATGAAATAAAATATATTTTCACAGAAATAAGCATATGTACGAAAAAATAAGGGGTTATGAAAGATAATAGCAGTTAAAATCATATATGATTATTAAGATTATATCATTTCATTTGAATCAATGAGATTGATGCGATTGCATTTTTTTGCATAAAAGATCAAATCTAGGCTCTAACTTTGTCAACGCTGGTCTTAGTACGGTTTCGGTACATTTCAAATTTGCTGGATGTTTTGTTTTTAGGTTAGTTTATGCCTAAAAAGCACTTTCGCATAAATAAGTCGATGCAAAAGGTAGAAGAGTGTTTATTGCAAGCTGAGGTAAGTTCGAATATTCTGAATCAAGACCAGACCAAAACGATATGAGACTCATTTTAGCGAACGTGATTTTTAAAGAAGAATCAGAAGAAAGTTGTGCCAATTCTTCCTGAACCTTTACTGTAAGATTACTCACTTTTTCGACATCAACATCAAATGGATTTTGAATCCAAGCAAATTGGCTCATGTCTGATTCTTTGAGAAAATACTTTTTGAAATGTTCTGCTAAACTTACTAAATGAGCGATTATGATGGGTTTAACTTTTTCAAAACTAAGTGCGTTTTTGGTTATGAACTCTTCCAAACATGGAAACATTTCGTATGTGTTTCTTTTCACATTAATCAACCAAACATTAGTTTTTTTAATGAAACCTTGAATTTTCGAAGTTAATGTAAAAATATTTGTGTTTGCACCTTGCAATGATATGTTGAGTTCATTAAGTTTGTCAAGAAAATCTGATAAATAACAAAGTTTAGAAACCCAGTCTTCATTGTAAAAGTATCTTACCAAATCCGAGTTATTACTTGATAAAAATAACATGACTTCATTTTTTAATGTCAGTAGCCTTCTTAAAGCTCGACCTCTTGAAAGCCATCTAATATCCGTGTGGAGCAGCAAAAATTCAAATTCTGAGCCCATTTCTTTGCAAAAATTCGTAAAGAGTCGAGTATTAAGAGCACGGGATTTAATGTAATTGATTATTTTCACTGAATCTTGTAGCACTTCACACAATTCTTCGCTATTTTTTTTTGTTGCTAGCACCTCCCGATTAATCATGCAATGAGTGAAGGTTACTTCCTTTTTACAAACGGATCTGACTTTACTGTAGAAGCCAACATTCTTTCCTGTCATTGCGGCTGCACCATCTGTGCAAACTCCAACACAGTCAGCCCATTTTAATCCGACTTCTTCAAAAAAATTGTCTACTTTTTGAAACATTGCCCCACCTGTAGCGTGTGCTTCTAATGGCTTGCAAAAAAGTAAATCTTCATGGAGATCATTGTGGTAGCAATACCTTACATACACAAATAATTGTGCCATGTTTGTAATATCCGTTGTCCAATTGAATTGCGAATTTTGAATTTTCTTTAATTCTTTCTAGTAATTGTTCATGTAAGTCCTCGCTAATTTTCGTAATTCTTCTGCTCACTGTGGTGTCAGCCATAGGAATTTTATAAAATTCGTTTGCATATTTTTGTCCGATGATAATTTCGGTCATTCTGATGGCTATTGGAAGAGCAAGCTCTTCTCCAATTGTAAACGGTTTTTTAGCCTTTGCAATCAAAAAAGATGCTTCATACGATGCCCGCAAATATTTTAAATTTGTTACAGAATGCGCTTCAATATTTGACTGTTGTTTTCTTGTAGATTGCAACAACCTTTCAAAGTACTCCACGGGTTTATTAACACAAGAAGGATGTTTAGTTTCGAGATGCCTTTCCAATTTTGCAGGCCTCATGCTTTCGCTTGCTAAGTGCTCACTGCAAACCACACACATTGGGCGCTGCTCATTATTTATTTCAATGAAAGTGAATCCAAATTGTAAATAAGTGTTGTTGTACTTTCTTTTTTTCACATAAAAAAGCTTATTCTCTTTTGCTTCCGCTTTAGAACTTGTTACACCGCTTGCCATCGGTTTTCTCTTGTTTATCAGCTACTTATCCATCGTCGATTTATCTTGTAATAAAATAAAAAATAGAAAATTATGGAATTAAAATAAAAATATCATATTATTTTGCTTTCTTGATGAAGTTTAACAATACCATTTAAATTAAAACGATTGTCAATTTATATTGAAAATTGATATGTTTGTTGTTAAATTAGTAAAAAAACAATGTTGAATATTATTTGTAAAAATCCATAGTTATAATTTTGGCGACCCCCTTTCTATGGTTACGCGATTCCCCTGGGGGTCGCGACCCCCACTTTAAAGACTTCTGGTCTAGAATATATAGAATATATGTCTCAGTTACGTGGATTTAAACACACACACACCACCTGGAGAAGGATGGATAGTAAATAAGCCGGAATGTTTTACAAATAATGATTTTAGCGTTGATGATTAGAACAGCTGGATGAAAATACTGAACATAGTGATCACCTTTTCATTATAACAGTTACACGTCATATAGTACATTTTTGTTAAAGGTTTTTCATTGTTTCTGACATTCTGATGTATTTTTAAATTTGAATCTGTCACTCAGTTGATTTGTTTAGAGCCGTTGATTGTGATATGTTTACATTAACTTTGTTTATAGAACTCGTTTCACACAATACATACCACCACTTGATGTAACTCCTACTTACAGGTCTAAACTATCTACCGATAAGTGCTATATAGATAGATTCCGACCCAGAAAACAGCAATTATTCCCCCTTTGTCAGCCACTTCGCTCTTTGAATGTGAGAATTAAAGTAGACAATAAGGGAAGCGAGAGTTACAAGGTTGTTGAAAGTAACCCCAACGTCTGCTTTCTACTCTCCTCATCTTCTACTGAACGTCTATGAAATAATCCATAATATTATGAGTAGATCATGATTATTTATCAAACCTATCTTATAATTAAACGTGAACTCAACCTTTAAAAGCCACACACATTTTAAAGACCTCAGCCGGTTAGTATACCATCATCTCAAAATGAAACTAATATTAAGAAAAAGCTTCTCATAGAGGAAGAGTTTGTTTAAATAGAATAACTAAACTATGTTTCGTAACTTTTTCGGTTAAATTATTAACAGTATGATATAGTATGATATAGTATTGATCATGTAATTTATAAGTTATAGTATTCTAAAATTTATGAATGTTCTATTCAAATACATTCTAGAGAATAAACACATACCACTTAGGAATGATTCAATTAACCTAAACACAAAATATCAATAGTATCACCCCTATAACCGTACGCAAAAGCTGATACTAAAATATGGCATACTTTATTACCATTTTTCGTGACTACCATTAAAATAAACCTACACATTTGATCTCTCTCATGGACTTGTTAGAGTTGAAAATATTTTATATAATACAAATCCAAATATTTATGTTAGTTTTTTATTGCGTGGCAAAGATTAAAGCCAGCAAGAAGTCTTCAATACACACCGACTTTTTTATATTTTTCTTGTTGGCATTGCCTGGCGGTCAAATATCTTACGAAGAACCGGCCAGACTGTGACACGTTTGATGTTGGTACAGAACAGTCATTGCCTTCGGGCTTTCATCATTTAAAGATCAAGAGTTGAGACAGTCGTTACAAATAATGTTATCTACAACAGGAACAATCACAACACGCGATGTTGTTCTTCACGACATGAACAAAGAAGAGACAATAGAGAAAATAACTGATAGCAATACCGAAGATACAAACAAAAGAAATTCCCCCCAAAAAATACAAAAGATGATATTTCAGGTTGATTCTTAGAATGTTGAACCTTTTGAAGGGCTTTCTTACTATCTTACTCTTCGCTCTTAAAATAGGAATATTATTCTGGTATATATTATCACAACACATAGGAAAAGATCATGTGGGAGAATACATATCTATTATAAATACCTGGAACTGTCACGTTATGATCCTTTTTTCCCGTAAATAGCTTAGCCATAAATATTGTTTTAATCGTACAGGTGGTACACATAATAAAGTACCCAAGAGTCATTACTTAGTTTAGCCTTGTGAGGAACTCCTACCTCACCTAATCCTATCTAGTATAGAGTACCAACATCTTTCGGCCCTCGTTACCAGACCTTCCACCTAGTAGCAGGTACCATCATGGACTTGGGCTGTCTTCTATATCCCAACCCACTATTTACATCCTAATATAAAGTACAAGGTTGACATTTTTTTAATTTGTGAAATAATAAAGCTATGCTACTAGCTAGTTAGAATGACTAGTATAACAATTAGAAAAATAAATTACCTTAATTCACCAATCATCATATCCGGAACTGTCTACCTCTTTTTCCTGTCTGTTTTCATTCTTTCTAATTTATATCGTACCCAATTATAAAAAAACAAAAGAGAAATAAAACAAAAAACAAGATAGAACTAAATCTACACAATCTACAATATTCTTTTAAGCATACATAAAATACAATTTACATTACCGCTTGTTTTTTTTTAAAACATACATTACGTAAACTGGTCCATGGTAGTGCATGTTATTCTTCACTAGCTAACCCGTGACCTGGGATAGTAGATTAATTCAAGAAAGTCCATGTTCAATCGTAAACAATTAGATGGTTTGCTGCTTACGATTGTTCCAATGTTGATGTAAAACAGCATCTAGAAAAGTATTGCCTTGGAGCATCTAAATTGCAGAGTAACATAAATGGGCATACGACTATCAGCTTTCATTTCATCAAGCAGTTGATGATGGATGGCATGCACCATGTAATTATAAGAGCTAAAATTCCTCTCACCATTTACTACTAAGTTATCTGGGTGATGAAACACTTGATGTAATACCGAGAGTAGTAACAACATTGCCATAGTCGGTTGTTTGAATCTTGCCATAAACCTGTTTTTAAAAGTAGCGAGGCAAATTCATCAGCCATTAGGTCAATATTGAGATGTACAAGCATACTGGTAGATACTGTTACAGTTTTAGTTACCTCCACCAATATGAGAATTGAGTGTTGAGCTGAACAGCAAAGCTTCTAGTGTGTGTTGAAAGCAACCTGATAATAAAAGTGCGATGCCACCTATCACAAGAGCATGTCCAATGAGATCACGCAATGTTTTATTTAGAGCTTCGAATGCGTGTTTATGTGCCATTGTACATTCATTCCATACGATAAAAGAACGATTTTGTTACACTTTAGATTAATCGGACTGTCTTTGTATTTGGCTTATCAAAGTCGCATCTTTTCTTAAGGATAATGCCAATTTACATGTCAAGTGAGCTGTTCTACAACTGATGGATGCATCTATATAATACAACCTTCCTACAGTAATACTTACAGTACGAAACACATGAATATTCTCAGTATTGTGTTGTGCTATACTATCCTGATACCTTCTTTAACAGTTTATCATTTCTCATGCGATTGCTAACAAATTAGACGCGTCCGTGCTGTCATGACCGCATGTGTATTAGATCAGTCAGGAGAGGTAAGCCCCAATTTTGTCTATGTTTTACATTCATCCTTGATATGAACCAGAGCCATATTGAAGATATCGCCTGGAAATGTTATAAAACACTCAGGAATGTGCTTTTATTCCATGAGAAGAAAATATTCATTCAATGTTATATTGTGTGGATTCAAAAGTCGTTTTGGAGTAGACACTGCACAAACAAATGTATCAATTAAGCTGCAGCCTCAAATATATATGCCTCTTGTAGAGTAGCATTAATTAACTTATCAGGATTAACACCATTAACTTACTCATGCGCACTATTTTCACCCCTGAATGTATTTATAATCATTAATCATTTCAGGTGTAATTTGTTGTGGAAGCAGTTTTAAACAAACGCAAAGTATCAATACATTTTTTACTCTAAGCCGTATCGTAGTTTACCCCATCCTAAATAACACTTAGATTCTACATTTTGGGTCAATTACATGTCAACACTGGAAAAATATCCGAAAGAAAATATTAAAAGAGTAAATATTTTCGTTTTCAGAGTGGGATTCTTTTATTATATAAATTCAATTTAAAATTCACACCAGCTTGTTGGCAGGTAAGCGGTAAGTAGAGACGTTGAACACATCTATTTCTTTTTCAAATTTAATGTTGGAAACTTGTATGAAACAAATTTCGGAATTGAAACAAGTTACAAAAAATATTTACTTAGTTTTATGTTAGGGTTACGTTAGACATACGTACAGTATATCAATGACATTAAATATGAAGTAAAAGAAAATGTAATATTTACTTCTATCAGGAGAATATTTCACCCTTCCTCAACTTGTATTTATTTTGCTTAAGAAGTCATCAATTTAGATTGAGGAAATTTTTTCGAGCGGGATTTTCTGCAAATAATATTGGAAATAGTTGTTTAATAGTTTATTTTGTAATACATTTTTTGTATAATCAATATATTCGTGTTTGTTATAACATACATTTTATATATTTTATTTTGTAATATTTGTTGTGCATTGATATACTCAATATGTTCCTGTTTGTTTTAAAATACATTTTAAATAGTCTGTTATGTAATATTTATTTGTGTGTAGGTATCATTAATGTTTCCGTGTTTGTTCGACAATACATTTTAAATAATTTATATTGAATATATTATTTTAATAACAGATTAAATACAGAATATTCCTGAATATTTTTTCCGCCTGAGAAAACATTCTTCTAGACTGAGTCAAGGTTTATTTTATTTGCATAAATGTGTCCTTGATTGTTTGTAAATACAATCTTAATGGTTGCTATTAAAAGTACTATTTTAATAACGCGTCTAATACAGGATAATATAAAAGGAAATATTTTTATTTCACGTAAGAATAACACCTTGTCGACTGTGGCAATGTTTATTTTGTAAAGAGTACCGGACTTTCGACACACGAAAACCCGACCTTGTGTGTAACTGGTAAATTGTATCTTTCGGGAAGCGAAGTGTTTGTATTTGCTTAATAGTAGTAATAAATAGACCTGAAGACAATTAATTGCATTTTTGCAAACATAAAATATATACTTACGTGTGAAAGCGGATGTTGTACTTGATGAATGCCTGAGGCAGTCTGTTCGTTGAATATTGGATACTATCAGTTGTCCTTACTCTCAGGTCTATTATAACTGAGAGTGAATCTATTTACTAGCATAACATATTTTCATTTAATCTGAATGAAGTCAATATACAGCGAAATTCAATTAAACGTACGAAGGATTCAGATACAAAATATAATTCATAGCATTGATAAAATATTTGAATATGTTTACACTATAAATCATGACTTTTATTAAAATGACTTAATCCGTCGACTCATCGAACATGACGTAAATATAACATAAATATAACACGCGAGATGAATATAAAAGCTGATTTTTAGAGACATGAAATGCCATGAATGATATTAACACAGGTGAAATTGAAACACTCTGTAATAATAACAACTATAATCTTAAACGAGACAGAAAAAGCAAAGAAGATAAAAAACGTATTTGGGTCTGTCATATTTTAAGGTTTGAGATGTTATGGCACACACATACGTATATATATATATATATGGCACACACATACGTATATATATATATATATATATATATATATATATATATATATATATATATGTGTGTGTGTATGTATACGTCGTTACGTATATTTTACAAAGATTTCAACTGAAATCTCACGATATTAGTATTTATTTTAAATTCCGTGGATAAAATCCTATTTTCTTCAAAACGCCTTTAATAACTTTCACATATCAATTATTGTTTTACTTCGTTTTAAAAAGGAGTATACGATGTGCCTTGTGTTTACTTTCGCAGCCGCGTAAATCTCGCTTCTCTTATTTTGTCCTGTAGTTCTCAAAATCTATGAGCGATTTTTATGACAAGAGAAACATGCTTTTTTCTGGGTCGAAACTTATCCATTTAACACTTATCGTTGGCTAATGTTTTTTTTTAAGTGGTATTTTTTTTCGCTCCTTACATCAATATAAGTATATTCGCTGACGACACCACGCTCTAGTCTTGTCATGTGGGCAAAACGGACGCCCACATATCCGAGGCAATGGCACAATAACTAAAATATGGCATCCAGGCTGTAGTGGATTGCGGTCATAAATTGTTGGCTATCTTTAATGCCGCAAAAACAAAGCTCCTTTCCTTCAATAACTAAAGGTAACGTTTTCAACTACCGATCGCCATTGCAAAAAAAAAAACACCCTTCCTGAGATTTCAACATTAAACTCCTCGTCCTAATATTCACAGGTAATACACATTTAAATAAAAGCATTAACAAGGCTGCTGAAAAGAAAGTGGGTTTCCTCTATCGTGTTAGTAAACTTCTCACACCTGACATTATAGTATATCTCTACAAAGCCACCTCCGCTCATGTATGGAGTATTGCTGCCACATCTGGGCTGGTGCATCATCCACTAGTCTCTCTTTCTAATACAAAAGAAAAAAAACAGTTGTCCACATAATAGGTCTCTAACTATCCCCCAAGTTCAATCTCCTGAACCGTCGCCGCAATGTCGCATCCTTGCGCTTGTTTTATACGTACTTCAATGGATTGTGCTCCGATGAACCAGCTGCTCTAGTGCTCCCTCGACGCAAATACACCAGACCCCCCCCCGACAATCAGCTACATCCTATCCATTCACTGCGGAGAACCACAGATCCCGGAGAGCCTTCTACTTCAATAACTTCTTTCCTCGTGTTGCTTGCCTCTGGAACTTCCTCCCTGCTCCTTGTTTCCTCGACTAAACCGACAGGCAGAAGGTTTAAACTCATGTAAATACACAGCTTTTAAATTAGGATGACCCCCGAAACATACACCTTAATCCTACCTTGTTCTAGATGAACTATGTTAAAGAAAAAGTGGTTTCATGCCTTGTCTGTAGCGAGTTCCATTAAAGAAGTGTTTCTAGTTTTGGTGAAATATAACGTCCATACAATGCTGGCATAGAGTAAAGTATAACTTCGATAACAAATAAAGTAATAAATGTAGAACAAATGCAGATAAATAGACTATTCTCACATTTATTCAATATAAAACTTAAAACCATAAAAACAATGCATTAAGCCATGTGAGAATCAATACTTACTTGTAAGTAAAGGGAGGCAAACACGTGCAAGATCTATGAGAACGACACCATAAAGCCTGAGCTGCTTGAGAAATCTCATTCACCACAGTGTGTTTGCCGTGAAAATCATTATTATATTGTTGTTTGTACAGGTTTTATCATGTTAGTTACAAATCGATTTTCGTCGATGTAAAAACAAATCTAAGAAAAAAATAAAAGAAATATTTCCTGCGCAGTAGAGGAAAAATTGGTGTCGACAGAGACGACATCTCAGAGAATTGTAGATTTATGTTTCAAAAAGTCATTATAGACTTGCTTAAGGCTGCTTCGCTCCGCGGCTCCGTTTCTCGCGGGAATATGCCATTGCCTCAAGTGACAATGTAATGAGATTTAAGCCAGGAAATTTATGGGGAAAAAACAGTGCTGCTTCTCGTCGAAGCTCAGTGTCGTGAACAAATATTTAATGCGACCACAGGAAAAGAAATAATTCTACGTCAGATCGTCTTCGCATCGGAAATGGTTGTGTCACAACGGCGGAGATTAGTCGGCATTGATCATCAGCTTTAAACAAATACAAACTAGACTGCCTTCCTTAAACTATTTATCGAGAAAATTGAAAAAAAAATGAAAAATCCAAAAGATGTTGCTTATTTGTTTCGAAAGTGTATTGCAACATAAATAATGATGCAGTGTATAACATACAGATGTTATTGTTGTTTGTGATTTTTATTTACTCTAACTGGACTATTCTTCACACTATGTTACAATAGTAATAAAAGCAAACAGATTCGCTATGACCAAGCCAGAAGCATTACTTCTGTACTTTCTGTAAATACATACGCTTTGTAACTCTAGACCCTTGTCTTATTTTTCGACCTTTTAAAACTCCTATTCTTATTTAGGCCGAATGTTACATGAGTAGCAACATAGTAAAAAATACAAAAATGCCGACACCCTTCAATCAATTAAATAGTCTAGTTTTATCCATCTATCTATGGATAACTTACCTTAATTGTGGGTTACCTCTGGCTCACTTCCGAGCAGAGTTTTAAGTTGGGTATATTTACCTTGCTTTTTAGCAGAAATATATCGAACCTCATTCTAGTTCTAATCACGTAACTAAACTAAGCGAGCATATATTGTCCCCTGTATATATGGCCATAACAGCCGCTTTAATCAAAGTTTGTAAATCATACCTAATAACTCGATATACATTTAACTCTACAATCTATAGTACCTCGAGTTATACGTAACAAATATATATAAATATGCCCCTTGCATCACGATATTCCTAAATATATACAACATTGGGAATATATATATATATATATATATATATATATATATATATATATATATATATATATATATATATATATATATATATATATGATAGCAGGACCCGTGCCGCTGCGTTGACGGGGGACAACATAAATTAATGATATAAGTATAAAAAAGATAGCTGCAAAAGAAGGAATTGACAAAATAAATTAAATATTTTTAGCATTTAGAGTGGGGGATAACTTTCCTATATGAATAAATTTAACGTTAAAGGAGATTGAGGTATGTGTGTATTAACTAAGCTAATGTGTTTATTTTATTGGGGGAGTCTTACAATAAAACATTGTATGTAAACAATTATTAATGTTTTCGGATACATTTTTCTGGTTGTACCATTGTTTTTGTGTGTTTGTAGGGAGTGTTATATTTTTGGTGCTTTTTAGAAGAATGTATCGATAAATTTGCAGTTGTGGCGTAAGCAGTTAAGACTTTCCGGAGACAGCCGAATCAAGTCCTGATGATTCGACACACAACGAAGCGGATTAATCTAAAAGTTAGTTAAGGTTTAAGGTAGATTTTGTAGGATAAATTTAATGTTACCTTAGGTTAGGGTTAGCTTAGGGTTAGGTAAGGGTAAAAAGTACAAAATAACACTTTAGTTGGTATTGTGTAGATTGCTCGGTGAAGCTAGTTAACGTTCGTTATCGTCACTTTTACTTAGCCAAAAACGAGTATTTCAGCCATGGTCGAATTTTTTGGTCTAGTGATCGCTTATTATGGAATAGCCCTTACAAAAATTCTACAAAATTAAAAATCACCCCGTTTATATTTAAAAGAAGAAAAAAACTAATATTGTTGAGTTGTAAAATAACATGCCGCCACTCCAATTTTTTCGTCAAACAATTTAGAAACAATTCGGTTATGCGTCTCAATTTACCGCTGGACAGGAAGTGGGTGCTGAGTTGACGATATTTTTTTAAAGAACTAAACAAAAATATGTATTTATTTGTTTAGTTTGTTTTTCGGCAGATATATTTTCAGGCAGTTTACATCTAGTCGCACACAAAAAAGTAGAATTTGAAGTATTTGAAGGGTAAAAATCAAATGAGTCTCTTTTTCAATCTAAAAAATATGCTTATGGTAAACCGTTTTAGCATTTTATTTCTTTAACATCAAAACCGCAAACATGAAGGAGGGAATGCGCTCAGGGTAGGAAATTGGTTCTCAGCAGTCGGTCAAATAAAGATAATGAATGGTAATGTTTCCTATAGTAATAAATGTCCCAAGAGTCATGAGGTACTGAGTTATATGTTGATTAACACGCACCGTTAAACCCCCCTCAACTCCAACAAAGAGAAAGTATGATACTTTTTTAGGCGATTACGTATGAACACCCTGAAAAGAAATTGCGGAAAGAATAGAAAACAAACACAAAACAATTATTTCGAAATCTGTAGTGGAAAATCAGTTTGAATTGAATGTAAAATTATCCACCACTCCTAATTTTCACACTATTCTAGCGTTTCATGGCATCAACCAGCGTCTCTTAATTTGCTATTGTACATAAATCAGCTGCGTTTTTTTATTAAGGTGGTAGGCGATTACACGGGATGTTATCCTCTCGCCAGTCAGACTTAGGTTTAGTTGTAAAAAAAGTTGTTGAACGCTCAAAACAGTACACATTGCATGGAAATGGAGTATCATTTTACGTAAAATCTGTATATGCAACTGATTCGCCACTTTGAATTATGAAGTTTTTTTTCTTTCTTCTTTCCGTTTTTCAGGGTGTTCACGCGTAAAATAGCACGATCTCATTGAGAAGTCAAGGGTGTTAATCTGTCTATTGAACCATATTTCTAAAAAGATTGTTTATTGGACAATAATTTAAAAAAAAAATATATCTTTTAACTAATACGCCACATTTTTTTAAGCAATTGAATTGTTTAGTTGTGTAACTTTCACGTGAAAAATTACTGAATAACTTCTCTAAAATTAGCAAATAAAATATTCTATTTTGAAGACATGAATAAAAATAATGAACATTTGGGGATTATTATAACTTAATACTCGTAACAACCCCACCCCCCTGAAAAAGATATTCTTCTTAGGCGATAATCGAAAATAAACAACATGAAAAATAAATTATTTCAGAATTTAAGGTGATTGGGGGTCAGTTTCGCATTAGAATTTAACATAAAATGACCCAGCATTATAAAACTATTATAGCGTTGTAGGTCAGTAACCATTTTCTTTTATTTTTTTATATGAGAGATACCATCTGTACGTTTTTGTTTATTCTTACGGGGTAATCTTCGGGCGCCACATCGCTTAAAGAGAGAGAGAGAGAGAGAGGGAGAGAAATGATGATTTTGATTGGAAGCTTTGAGAAATGTCCTGTGAAAATGTGATTACGGACCTCTCTCTATTCTGTCTCCTCCGCCCGACTGTGCAGTTATTGAGAACAGGCGATCTCAATCGAATTAATATTGTCTTGCTTATAACGTAGTCTCTTTTTTCTTTTTGGTTTATGTTTGCAGACGGAGTTTCCTCGGACGGATAAGATAACATTAGGAACGCCTACCGGAACGAACGGCGAACAGTATATGCTATGAACATTCCTGTATTTTAATTGATTGTGACGTATGAGACATTATCCCTTCCTTTAAGAGGGAGCGATATGGAGCGTGAATAAAATAAGTGCAACGACGATATTCCTTACGTTTCATATATCATTTATTATCTATTTTAAAGTTTCAACCTGATATAAAGAGTATGCCTCGCAAGTGTAGTCTCTTGAAGGGTCTCTTTCTCTCTGATCGCTGCCCTAATTATGAACGCTAATCTGAAGTCTTTTGTATTTTTATTTCTAAACTGCCATTACATAATGTTAAAAAAGAAAGCGTTTTACCTCCTGAATGAAATAAATATGCTAGATTACTTGCATTAACAAAGCGCCACGTAATGAACATTTCGATACATTAGGAGTTTCTATTGTTGTTAATCTTATTGTCCTCGCAAACTTCTAATAGTAAGCATTAAGTAGGTTCGACGGCAAATATAAATTATAGTATACAATATTAACAAAAGAATCACCAAAAGCTAGAGTATTAACCCATTAGATATGCAATCTATAAAAAAAAACGACTATTAAATATATATTATGTATACCCTAACGTGCACTCACAACAATACAATAGAATTGTACCCCCATGACAGTCAATGTAACGGGCGGAAAATGTTGAATGTGTTACATTATTTTATAATTCTACAACAGCCATGTGCCCTAATAATCTTTATCTTCTATTTATATATATATATATATATATATATATATATATATATATACAGGGTGGGCCAAAATAAGGGTCCTATCTTTAAATTTGAATAACTTGAATTTGAATAACTTCCACAAAATAAAAGTTAAACTCACCAAACTTTATGTGTGTGTAGACTGACCCTTCCGAGATCTTTTGAAATAAACAAAACAAATTTTAGCCGAAAAACACTTCTTAAAACTTACAAAAACTAAAGTATTGTTTTTTACACTGTTTTGAGTTTTTTAAGCAAAAATAATGTTTTCTAA
>OY744516.1:40069277-40139277 GCA_963556195.1 Sepiola atlantica
ATTGTGTACGTTTTTACGAGGGTTTAACTTTTGATAGTTGATTCCGTGTGGTTATACAACTTGGACACTTGGACTGAGGGTTAAGCGTAGAAAATTGAGTTAATTGTCCGAAAAAGTTAGAATTGTCCGAACATAGGGGATCATTTACATTTAATTTATATTCGAAATTGATCACCCACTCTACATTCTAAAATATTTGTCATTTGTTCCATCTTTCCGTGAATATTTTTAGAGTGTTCACATGTAATTTAATAAAAAAAAGTAGAATCTCATTTTTAGAGAAGGGGTAGCTGAATATTGTTGTCAACAAATTTACCGATTTAACTTTTTACTCATAAAATGTAATGTTACAATTAATAAAAAAAAATATTTGGACTAGTATTCTCATATTGGTGTTATTGTTAGAACGTTTAATAAATCCGACCATCTGAAGGTACCATAACTTTTTGAATTTTGAACAAGAATCTAAGAGTCGAACTTGAGAAACTGGACGAAATTTGTAAGTAAACCCTTTATTTAATCCACCAGAGAAGATTGTTCTCGTTCCGTCAGGCCTGGATAAGTAGAAGTTCTAATTATTATTCTCAGTAATTATTATTAGTTATTAGAAAGAATTGAACCTTCAACAGCTAATAGGACTCTTTCTTAGAACTGATTGTTAATACGTGTGTTTATCTAGGGTGTTATATGATGCGTAAATACATAATGAAACAAGTTAATAACAAAGAATACAGCAGACAGGTGTGGACCGATTTAAGACTTTATTGGGACTGCTAGTTTAGTAAACAAGGATAATTCTGCTGCTATATATTGGAGTAATGTGGTGGTGGTGGGGTTGAAGTGAAAAAGGAATGGTATAATATATAAAATGAGATCACGCTCATATAATTTCTCCAGTGTTTAATAAAGTTTTGTTTATTTATTTATTCTTTGTATCTGGCTGGAAGCCTACTACTTTTTCCTAGCCTTGTACGTTTTCATGAGCATTTTGTTGTTGTGTTGTATGTTGATTTTGTTTGTGTTGTTCATTAATATGTTTTTATAGTCAATTTGTGGTGGTGTAATGCTTAATTGCTTTGCACTTTTTTTAGTAAGTCACGTCTATTGCGATGTAAACAGTTACTTTCTTAGATATGCATGTATGTTTACAATTTCTTAATTACCCTTTATGCTTGTTCCACTTTCCTTGGAATCTTATACGAACAAAATAGGGTTTTTTTAGTGAGTGTAACTCCTTATTTTTGTTCACATTCTTATCCGCTTGAACCTTCTTGAGCAGTTTGTTATGTATTATTTGGTGTAGGTATGTTCGAAGTGTTATTTTTATCAACTGTTGAGCCCAACATGGCGATTTAACTTTTAGAGGAGTGGGTCGTAATGATCTTATTGCTAAGTATGGGTCCTGGTTAATTTTACAAGTCTTTTTAGTGCTTTTTTATAGTTTGTATATTTTTTGATCCAAGTCCATTTGCTTACGAATAATTCACACTCGTCGTAATATGTTTAAAATTCTATTATTTAGCAATCTGCTTCAATTTTTCGGTCCATTATCGCTAATTACTATCTGCAGAATACCCAGCCTGGCGAAAGTATGTTTTATTTGGTTAATCACCGTGTGTGATTTACTGTTGTGTAGTTTGTGAATATCAAAATATTTGATTGGGTATTCTATCATTACGATACTCGCCTTGTAATGCAGATGACATACATCTTTTACTACTTTAGTCCATGGTGTTATGGGTATTTCATGATTTATTATAGGATCCGCTGATCGTTGGTTCCGATAGTCCATGCAATATGTGCATGTGGGTTTAATTATTTTCATCTTATTGTTTATATTAGGCCAATATATAACTTCCCTTCCTCTTGCCATGCATTTTCCTCGCCCTAGATGTCTTATGTAAATTGTGTGTAGGGCCTCTTTTTCTTAAAGAGTTTAACGCCACAATTAGACTGCGTTTTAGTACTAGTCGTTTCACAATGGAGACCTCATAAGGCATATCATGCATGTGTCGCAGAATTGTGGGGGGCACATTTTTATTTTTTCTGGACACTTTATGTTCCATACTAAATTAGCATCTGTAAGGTTGTTTTTACTTGCTTGTTTCCTGTATATGTACAGTTTGTGGTTAGTCTTCGGATACAATCTCAAAATCATATGGATATATTTTGTCTATTCCGGTATCCCTTGCGTGTAATCTGTTAAATATACACGTGCCAGTGTATCTGCAATAAATGAATCACAGCCTTGGATATATGTCACTTCAGACTCATATTTCTGAAGCGCTGATAAAAATCTCTGTATTCTTGAGAAGCTTTTCGTAATTTATTATTTTGACATTTTCCTCATGGGTTTATGAACATTTTAACATGAAAATGTCTACCATGAATGTATTGATGGAATTTATTACAAGCACATACTATGCTCAGCGTTTCCAATTCAATCGGACAATAACTTTGTTTTACATGGGGTTATCGAACTTAGGCTTTGTTACTTGCATTAGCGGTACTTTTTATTTGTCTATTTGGATCATAAAATTGTAGAATTAGTGCACTTGCTATTATTTGTTTCAATTGGTCTGTTGTTTTTATTGTGTTTCATTGTGTAGGAGTTCTCTTAATGGCGTAGTTTAATCAGACTATCAGAGTATATTAATGTGAACTGTCACAAGTAGTCTGTCATTCCCAGAAATCTTAAACTGTTTTTTTTTTCGGGAATAGCAATTTGTGTGATAGCGTTTATTTTCGAAGGACATAGTATTATCCCTTCTTAGTGATTAGATTGTCAATATCTATTAATTGCGTTGTTGCTAATTTGAATATTTTGTTTATTTAGTTTCCAAGCTGCTTTTTCTAGTTGTCTGAATAGTTTTTTTAGAAGGTGTGTGTGTTCTTCTAAGGTTGCTGACACCACTATTATGCCGTCTTGGGAATTTCTCGTTTCTTTTATACTTTTAATCATTTTCGCTACTTGTAAATGGGCGATTACTGACGCACTGTGTATTGCGTAAATTAGACGAGTGAAAGACAACGGGCAAATAGTGAATTAAGTGTTAATAATGTCGAACTTACTTCTTCAACAGGTATATGCTAATATCCGTTTGATGCGTCAAATATTGAGAAATATTTCAGATTGCTCATTTCTGAGAATATTTCGTCAGCAATACGTAGCTAAAATGCTCCATTTTTACCGCTTTGTTCAGGTCTCTAAGTGTGCAAAAATTAAATTAATCTGCCATTTTATTTCCCTAATGTGAATTTACACAATCTTTCAGTTCCTGGATAGGCTTTACTATTCCCATTTTTTTCATGTATGTGTACTATATGAATGTACTTAATTCTGTGTTTGACTTAAATGTGTTTAATTATTGATATATACTGTCTTATTGCCTGTCTATTGATTTCTCATTGAAGAAATTCTTGAAATCCCACACTGACTGACAAATTATTTAATTAATCTACTTGTTTCTTACGTATCAATACTAATAGACGAGGCAGGCAAATTATTTCTTTCACTATTTCAAAACATATATTCCAAAGCACTCTAGTTATCCGGCCAACAATATGCGAACAATGAAATAAAAACAGTCGTCTAAACTATAGCAAGGAAAAACAAATGTCTTTGAACTGCTTGAAAAAAGGTACCCCCTCCTGTCATATTCTTTCCTCAAATAGGTGACTCTCTTTCTGCAGGCATTCGAGGCCAGGCGTGCCGGGCCTGACCCGATATTTCCCAATATAATCCAACGAAAAGATAAGCACTTCTTAATTTATTTTTTTATTCCCATAGTGTTTGGCCACTCACATACAAATTCTAATGTGTACTATATGAATGTACTTAAGCCTGTGTTTGACTTATTTGTGTTCAATTATTTATATATACTGTTTTATTGCCTGTCTATTGATGTCCCACTGATAAGATTCTTGAAATCCCAGGCTGGCTTGCCGTTATGGCTGTCTCTCTCTTATTTCTCTTATTTGTACTTACTTGCGAGAGGGAAACCTACCTATCTTCAACGGGCTGTTCCCTCAGCAGTATACAGTGAACTTATTATATCTATCTATCTATCTATCTATCTATCTATCTATCTATCTATCTATCTATATATATGTATGTATATATATATATATATATATATATATATATATATATATATATATATATATGGAAATCTTCTTTTAATGTAAAGTTTTATTATTTTTCTTCCTTTCTTAATTTATTTATTAATTTTTATTCATGTTTTTTACCTGAAATACTTGACTAGTACACGGGCGAAGGTTATTTTACCCCTATCGGTGTGTTGGACCCGTTAGACCTTGTCATCCATCTAAGAGAAGACAATCTCTGACAATAAAACCTTGCTACAAACATCTTACGCCGTGGAAGCAAATCGTTGGGGAGGGAGGCTTCCTTAGTCCTGATCGACAACCTTCCAAGAGTTGGAACCTCGAACAAAATATCCGGTTTGCAAACCTACAATTGCTTAAGGAGTAGATATGTTCTGCCTATCGCCGGCCCTTGCACTTCTTCTTTGTGTATTAGCCAGGCGCAGAGGTGTCTGCGCTGGGACGCCTCGAAAACACTCAGTGCCTAGCCTTGTTTCGTTACTAGGACAATGAACGGCGTTTATCTTTCTCTCTACTTCGGCAACTTGGGGAAAGTTTTTTCGCCACAACGTCCTACATGACAAGTCTGGGTCGACTTTGTTCCGACAGGTTGAGGGGGCAGGTAAGACAGCTTGTCTGGCTGCTGTTTTCTACTGACAAAACAGGAGCCCTAACTTTTGGGTAGCGCTAAGCACGGTTGCCCGATTATTAGTTGCATAATATCGTTGGGAGTTTCATGTGCCATGTCGCGCATTGACATGTGACCCTTCAATTATCACCGATGGGCTTTCCCGAGCCCACAACCCTCAAGGACTAGGGCGGGACTAATGGGCTGGTTGTGAGAACTTATTGGCAGCTAACAAACACTCACCTTTCCCAACACACTCTATAACAAAACAAATATGTCATTACAAAACAATAAATGCAAACCTAAACCAGACACCCAACAAGAAACACTTTCGCCTCCGCTCTTGGGCTTGCATACACAAATATCCGGGGACTTAGAACAAACATCAACGACGTAGAAACCTTTACCCTGACAAACTTCCCGGGTATCCTAACTCTAAGTGAAAACAACCTTCAATCTACAATCTCCTCTCACAACTTTGACATGACTGACTACCTCAAACTCTACCGTAAAGACTCTGACAAACATATGCAGGAGCTAGTAGTTTATGTTCGGAACATTCTCACCCAATCGGATTACCAAGACTACATGTGGTTTATGTTGACTGTACATAACAGCGTCAGTGACTTATATTTATTATACTGTTCCCCTTCGACTTAGGACTGTAACCTGCATAACTATGTCTCTGAAATCATAGATAGATCACTCTCAATTGACTCCAATGCCCAGATACATGTATTTGGGGATTTTAATGCTCACCACCGTGACTGGTTGGCATTCTCCAGCCTTACTGACGAAGCTGGCTACTCTACGTATAATTTATCCTTGGCTCACTCCCTCTCTTAGACTGTCGATTTTCCGACCCGCATATCCGATAGAGTAGACCAGCAAGCCTCACTTTTAGATTTTTTCTTTACCTCAATGCCCGAGGCTTATGTGACGAAAACTCATATCCCACACAGGAATGCTTATCACAGTGTGCTAATGATTCATATCACCCTGAAAAGGCGTCCAAAAGCTGATGAACCATTGCTCAAAATAACGAGATACTACGAGCAGGCTGAGTTTGAGTCAATCAGAGATCACATCAGCGACGCCTCATGGAGGGAAACATTCTGACTCCATGCTGATTAGTGTGCAAATGAATTAATTGAATGGTCAAAGCAGGCATTGAAGACTATGTCCCCATGCGAACATTTTTTTAACCTCGAAATGTGCAGCTGCCATTGCTGAGAGGCAGCAAGCATTCCGTAAATTCGGCAGCCATAAGTCAGCAACTAATAGACATACTTTTATAGAGTTAATAAATAATTGTAAAGCCCTGATAGGCGAAGCAAAGAGAAGGTATACTGATTTAACAAAAAAAAACGCATTAAGTCACAGAAACTTGGTACTCGTGATTTCTGGATAATCTCCAATAGTGTACTGAAAAATAGTCAATCAACGATTCCCCCACTGTCAAACTACAATAATGTCGTTTTCACGGCAACTCATATGGTCTCTAATTTCACTTTAGACTTAGATAACCACCCCTTCCCTAAATTCCCATTGCGGACCGAAGCCTCACTTGATAACATGTTCATCACCCCATCCCAGATCAGAGACATCATACAACAGCTTGACACCTCCAAAGCTTGTTGGCCTGATCTTATACCTGTAATAGTAATAAAGAAATGCTCTGCTGAACTGACCTCTGTCCTTTCCAAACTCTACAATAAATGTCTAGCTGAATCTTGCTTCCCCGGTAGCTGGAGGAAATTGCCTCTGTGGTACCAGTCTACAAGAATTCTGGAAACAGAACCGATCCTCAGAACGACCACTCAATCAGTCTACTGCCGATCATAGAAAACATCTTTGAATCTTTAATCAATCTAGCGATAGTCCGGCACTTAGCTAATGCTACACTTCTTTCTAACCGCCAGTATGAATTTAGACAAGCACGATCAACTGCAGACATCCTAACGGCCATATCTGAACGCATGTATAATACATTCAAAAATGCAGGCAAAGCTAGGGCTGTAGCGCTTGATATATCCAAGGCCTTTGACAATGTATGGCATGAAGCGGTTCTCCTGAAAATACGCTCATACGGTATTACTGGGTAATTATATGATATAATTAGATCATTCCTAACCAAAAGACAGACCCAGGTTGTCCTCGATGGGCGTTTATCTAAGCAACATGACATAAATGCTCGTGCCACCCAGGGATCTATCTTTAAACCTTTATTGTTCCTGATCATCGTAAACGATCTCCCTAATGACATAGAGTCTGAGATTGGGTTATTTGTTGACGACACCACGCTTTACTTTCGTCATGTTGGCAAAACAGACGCGATCATATCCGAGGCAATGGATGAATCCTTAGCAAATGACCTCTAGGCTGTCATGGATGGGAGTAAAAAATGGTTGGTAAGTTTTAATGCCGCAAAGACAAAGCCCCTTTCCTCCTATAACTACAAGAAACCTCTTCAACCACCGATTGTCATGGCAAATAACACCCTACCTGAGAGTTCAACATTTAAACCCCTCAGCCTAACCTTCACAGGTAACATGAATTGGAACAAATACATTGAATACATTTCCAAGGCTGCAGCAAAGAAGGTGTGTCTCCTCTACCATGCTAGTAAATTCCTAACACCTGACATCATCCTGTATCTCTTCAAAGCCACCATCCGCCCATGCATGGAGTATTGTTGTCACATGTGGACTGGTGCATAGTCTATTAGCCTCTCATTCCTTGACAAGTTCCAAAACAGAGTCGCCAACCCAGTAAGTAGTTCACTGTCAACCAAGCTCCTCTCCCTGTCCCACAACCGCAATGTAGCATCCTTGATATTGTTTTACAAATACTTCAATGGATTATGCTCCGATGAACTTACTACTCTGTGGCCCCATTCTACATAAATTCACTGGACCAACTCGACAATCAGCTAAATTCCATCCATTCACTGTGGAAATTCCCAGATGCCGGAAAGCTTTATATTCCAATAGCTTCTTTCCTCGTACTGCTGACCTCTGGAACTTTCTCCCTGCCCCCTGTCTCCCCGGCGGCACGGACATGCAGAAATTTAAAACTAATGTAAACCGACATTTCGCTGCGCAGCTCCCAGTTTAGGTTGACCCCCCCCCCCCAGAAACTTCTCTCTTTTTTTACTTAGTAGCCCGTTACGTCTGCAGTGCCGGCCTGCCTTGTTTGGGGTGAACTAGGTTAAAAAACAAAAAACAAACTATTTCTTAAATGTTGATGTTACACAAAAGGGAACCTTACTTGACGATTACTTCACATCCGGACGTACTGTAATATTATTGGCAATTGGTAGTTAGCCTATGTCGTCGCAACTATCTTTGTTTTTGTTATCTATTAAGCCTTGCATATTCATCTTGTTTATTTTGTGTATTCTCTTTATTAATCTATGTTATTCTGATGTTTATAGCATCAATTACTGCGTTTGCATTGGTTTCTGCTAATATGAAGTATGGATGCAATGTTTGCATTTTCACTTTGTAAAGTTACAGCGCAGCTACCTATTACCGACATTTTTGTATTGTCATTTGCGGTTAATTTTACCGACGTTCTATTTAGTTTGGGATTAGGCTTGATATGATTCTATATCTTTCTGGGTAGTACATTTACTTATGCACCTGTGTCAATTTTGTAAGTCACACGATGTCGTGTTAACTTTGAGTATTATTTTCCATTCATCCGTCCGTAGTGAATTTATTTGCTTTTTAAAATATTGCGCTCATTTTGTACACCTCGTAGTCGAACATTTCTGTGCTGCTCGACTTTTCAACTTTGTACAACTTTTTCTGTTTTGGTCTTACACATGTTTGCGAAATGCTTTTTTTCCACATTTCTTCAGTTATTGTAATATGCACGGAAGTTGTTTCTGTTGTGTGAGCTTGAGCAGTTGGTGCATTGGTCTACCCAATTTTAATTTTTGCCTGATATTTTCTCTCGTCTCGCCATCTTGTTTTTTTATTCCTTACTTTTGTTTTCCGAAAATCATAGATGTTTTTTGACGTAGCCATTATTTGTGAATGTTTCTTTGTTTCTTTGACACTGAAGCCTGCTTTAATGGCTTCTTCTAAGTCTAGATATAGTACCTATAACATTTCTTCACGTAGCATATTGTATTTAATTCCGCAGACAAAGTATAATTTTATTAGTCATTCTGTAAGTTACTCCCGCACTTGTTTGCTTTTTGGCGCAACTCCGTTATATATTCGTCGAATCTTTGATGTATTTTGTTCGCATGTTAGGCATAGTTTTGTTTAAAAGGTAACATTTTTTCTGAGTTAGCAATGTGTATCAAACTTTTCAATCACTGTTTTCAATCACTGTCAATCGCTCTCGAAATTGGATGTGGAATAAACATTTCTACCTTTGCCTTCTATAAGGTCAATAGAATTTAGGTGTTTGTTTTCTCTGACTTCTTATCTGACTCTGTGGCTTGAAGACATAGTTGGAATAGTCCCACTCTTGTCCGACCTTATCCAAATCATTTTTATATTCCTTTAGATGCTAAACACATTATCTGATTTTATTATTTGTTTTTTTTTTATTTCGTCGTGAAAGTGGTGAGTTATTGTGTGAAATTCTGAAACCATGTTATATCATGCGCAAATACATGATGACAAAGGTGTACAACAAGGAATAAAGCTAATGCGTGTAGGTATATTTATAAGACTTCATTGAGAGTGCTCGTTTAGTAGACAGAGGGGCTGCTGTTGCTATGCACCAGTTTTTGTGGCGGTGGAGGTTGCAGTCAATAGAGACTGGTATGAGATATAAGGGGAGATAACCATTATCTAACACAGAAGTTGAAGGTTAAATCCGTACTACAGGCGATAATGTTTAGGAATAACATAATTATGAATCAAGTCTTTTACCGGGTTCTAAGTGACAGAACAAGAACAATCTAGACTCGTGAATGAACTAAATTGATCAGTTTGAACTTCTATAAAGGTTCCCAAGTTCGACATAAAGATACCCAAGTTTGGTAAAATGCATCTAAAAAATTCGGAGTTTACATTAGTTGTAACGTTGTGAAAATAATAACCAATTATAGGATAGTAATCCGAATAATACAAATTATCAATTCTCATCTAAAAAAAATCAAAACTTTTTTTTATTGTACTAAACATTTTCTGAACTAACACATTTTGGTTTTAGTCACGTAGATTATTAAAAATAAAATTGGCATTACTCTCAAGCAAGTTGTGCACAAAGGATGGTGTCAAGAAGATTTGTATTGCTTTGCAAGGCTGTTAAATCTTCGTCTTTATTTACTATACGGCTAAACTTAGTGGTTTTCGTAATATTATTTAATGGTCAACATGGAAGCAAACACTAAATTTAACACAGCTCCCAGTTTTCGTCTGTATGTTGTACAAATATAGATATTTTTAGCGGGATACGGCCCTAAATTCTACACTTTATAACATTTAACAATATAAACTCAGCGCAAAGCAAACACTGCATTCCATTAGAATACCCAGACCCGGAGACTCGAAGACTCGTTCGTCGCTGCGAGGAGCGGCAATTCTCTGCCGCTTTTGTGGCGCTGGCCTGACTCGAGCATGCGAACAACATCAAACACCAAATAGGTTTGACTGAATCTAACAGCTACATGTACAGCTTTTAAATTTTGTTTACATGTATTTAGGGATGGATACCTACATTAAACTTTAGGGTTGTATAATATACACGTTAAAAGAAAGAGTTAAAAATACGAACGTATTATTTTTAATTTTATCAATAATATTTATAAGAAATAGGTATGGGGTGCTGCAGTCCTACAGTTTCTATACACAAGACGTCAGAGGTTATCTCGGCATAACTGTTGTGAGTTGCCTGAATAATCTAAATAATAGAAATCGTGGTGTTGCCCATTTTTATGTCTGCTCTATATTCCGAGCTTTCGATTTTCCGTAGTTACTACTGAAATGACAAATACTTAAATACGTTTTTGGTTGTTTTGTGTTATAGCAAACAACCATTTTCGGGTTATTTAATGCCAAATCCGGTCATTTTCGTAAAACAATTTATGCTTCAAGTTCTTTATGTCTTTAAATATGTATTTATTGTGTTTAGTTTGGTTGTTATCTAGAGGAAAATGTGTTTTCTTTTGGCTTTGTAGAACATGATTGAGTTTTGCAAAGGAAAAGGAAAAAACAATAACATCAATGCTTGTTGCATTTTAAGGTAGGAATACAGTAAAGTCGCTTTTGGAAAAGGTTAATTTACTTTACTGTTTAACATATTCACATTTAATAGTGTGTTGTACAGAGATCTCGCGATATCAATTAGACATATACTTATTTTATAATATGTGTCCATGTATATAAGGGTTACTTGTTTTATAGCCTATCAATATACCATCGAATCTTACTAATTAATGCGTGGCTATTAGCACAATTAGGTTAAAAAACCTCTCTTATTTTTAAGTGATTTATTTAATGAATTCCTGCATTACTCCTTGTCGCCTATCGCCAGTAAGTGCTTTCGCGTGTAAAGTTCAGTTTCTCTAATCACGTGTCTTTTCATTGACTAATTAACTGTTGCAATCAATGTTTAAATTTACAAAACAAAGCGAACCTTTCTAGTGAGATCTTCCACAAGTTTTCTCAATCGCATTATGGACATTTTTAAAACAAACGATAAGCGATAATCACAATTCCCAACGTCAAACGGGAATCGCTACTATCAGATCTCTTTTTCGAAAATTAGCGGAGTGCGTTCTAATCTTCTATGAGTTGAAATCCACATTCGACCTCTGTTAAACTGGCATCTGCTAGTAAGCCTCTAAAAATATATATTATAAATTACAGGCTACTCGAATATAACATCAGAACTGGCCATATCAAAATCGCAAAAGGTGTGCTTTTATTAGTAGCGGCTTTCCAATGCAGATAATGAGTCACCTTATATGTAGTTCCATGTTGCAGTTGCTCATAATACTCAATTCATTCTCTTTATCATATGAATTGCACAATGATGAGATTACTGTTATTGAGAGTATCCTTAACAACATACTATATACTCTCTGTTCACCCTACTGTTATCATTCGTGTTTGTGGTGACTATAATGTTCTCAATACTGATGACGTTAAGGGTTGTAAAGATTGTCCCTTGAATAGATCTAGACAAACTCCCTCGCACTCCTAATAGTGGCGAACATTTTTAAGATCTCAGATATCCCTTTCCATCGCAGAGTACATGGATATTCGAGGATTTGGATAGTCAGACATCTATCGTAGTTGACATCGTCTGCATTCTATTCCACAGATGTAAGACCTATATTCAAACGATTAAGAATAGGACAGAGGCTATATTCTTCGCAGCTGACAATTAAAACTTTTTCCAAATAACTTTTCCGAAAATAAATTTCACAAAAATGCATTCTTTCCGATTAGGGCTTGCTACTGACTGCAGTTTATCTCTATTACTTAAAATACTCTTAGCAACCTACATATATACCTGTCTTGGGTGATTCTAACAGTTTAAAGAATCTGGATGCCAGCAATACAACTGCTCTTGACATCATATCAGAAATAATGATAAAGAAGTTGCACCCATAAGTAGTTCGTATTCGTACAAAGATGTTCAAAGTTTGCTAAAAGTAGAAATGCTTCGCATCACCTTGGAAAAATCGCTACTTGAGATCAGTATTCTGTCTCTCAGTACAAACATGTCAGTTTCATGTACATCATGAGCACGTTGCTAAAATATATGATAATTAAGAATGTTGTCAGCAAACTCAGCAAAATCAATTTTTTTTATTACTAACAATACAGATTTCGTTCCTGAAACAAATGTGCTGACTCAAGTATCATATTAAAGCATTAGTCTATCGACGGATACATTGTTTTCAGGGTGATAAGTCTTGATATATCAAAGCCATTCCATGATGTTTGGCATAAAGGTTTACCTTACAAGCTTAATCCATGTGAAATATCTGGAAATGTGTGGTCAATGATCGAATCCCTTCTCTTAGATAGGTATATGAAAGAAGTTGTTGATGGACAGAAGTCAAAAGCACATATTATTACTAATATGGGAGTTACGGTTATTATCAATACTGCCTAAATTATGAAAGTAATTTTTGATGGGCAGAAGTCAAACGCCCTACACTAGTCTTGATATTTATCAATAATCTTCCAAATAATATTCTGATGTCCTTCATTGCAATTAACGCAGACAAAACAACACAAACATCTACGGTGGAACTTCAAAATTATTTTTTTAAAAACATTAATCTCAATAGCTAACTTCTCACCGATTTTGCTATTCTCCTAATGTGACCTCTATAACAGTAGACCATTTCGCGTTATGGGCAATATGCTTTTGGTGTACAAACAATATATATATATATATATATATATATATATTATTTATTTATTTATTTATTTATTTATTTATATATATATAATTATGTAATATATATATATATGTAATATATATATGTATATATATATATATATATATATATATATATATATATATATATATATTAATCAAGTTCAATGATATAAGTAAAATGAACTTAACACCAATATTTTCGTAGTGTTTAATACAAGTTGTACATTTATAAAATGAAATACACATTATTACAGTCGATGCCATATAGCCAGCGTTTCGATGAAATTACATCTGTTCTGAATACAAATCAAAAGTGAATATTATATGTATATGATATAAACATTATACATTTATATAATATTTAATAAAACAGATAATAATGAAATAGGTGTATCACTGCCTAAACACAAAACATATCTAAACGATAATATAATGGATCATTAAAACAAAAACTTACGACACGTACACTGCACACACCCACTGGTTTTATTTGGTTTGTCGGCCATTGTAATGTTCCCTGATAAAAGTTGTTTACTTAATTAACGAGTGGAGATATGTTTTAACCGTAGGCACTTGAAACAGTTGACTCTAAATAAATTTGTGAACAATCTGGAAAATTTTACATATATACTTGAAAAAAATATCATATAAATTGATCCATCTCTTGATAAGTACTAACTGTGACGATGTAGTAGACTTTAAGTCAACTAATAAAATTAAAATGTTGATCTTAACTTAATAAAAAAATCAAAAATGAATAATACGACTATATTATTTATCTTTCTCCCACAAGGCAAGATGTGACACAAGGTCGGGAAAGTAGGATTTGAAAAGCCAGCACCCTAGAATTTGAGCACTCGGCCCTACAAAAAATACCTGGGCAGCCCTGTCGGCATTCCCCGGTAGAGTCGCCTCAGGCAGTAAGCAATAAACGTACTCCTCCCCAAAGAGGGGAGGCAAAGCCTAGGAGGGTGGACCTCCTAGAACTGCACAGGAAAAACCCGCAGACCGGCGTCATCAAGATCCGAAGGCCAAGACGGTACCAGTCTATGGGATGTAGTATCCATCGGAACAGATACTACACTTTGATCTTGGCCAACTAATAATACGACAACATATGTTTGTAAGTAGTAGTAATACAAATTATTATATCAGTAATGATAATTAAGATTGAATTCATAAAAGCAGTACTACTAATTAGTAGTAATAATAATAAACGTAATATTATCTTATACAAATTATAGTTTTTACTCATATAGTTATAGATTGGTGGAGTGGGAGTACCTGACTCGGATTGTTAGAAATGAATGGATTAAAAATTGTATAATTTCAAAATGCATATTAATATTATTTAATTTATATAAAATATCCGATCAAAATTATATAAAAATAATTTTAGTTTAATTTAAACATTTATATAAAATCTATTTCTATAGTACGAAACATGAATTCATTTTTATATTATTTTCATATGAATCAGATTGTTAGATATAGATAAATTAAAAGTTGTATGATCTCAAAATAGTTATTAATAATATTTAATATACAATTAAATCAGATCAAAATTATGCAAAGATAATTTAATTTTGTCATGATATTTAAATTAAATGGTTTTTAATTCCAAATATGAGTTTATTTTAAGCCTTACTTCACACACACGTGTATATATATATATATATATATATATATATATATAATATTTGTTATTGTTTATTATCTATGTACGTATACGTTTCGTCCTTTAATAATCGAACCTCACCAGCATAGAAGTATGACTATTCACTACCGGTCATGCGATTCGAAACCCCGGACCACGAGTATTTTTCAGCTCAAATCCGACGCCTAACCACTCGGCAAATTTTGATAATCTTAACACTTTATACGGCGACTTCACGTCTAGAGAGTTCCACTTTTATTTTAATGAAAGGAACGATGCATTTTAGGTTAGCGACGTCATGCTGTGTTAATACTACACTTACACTGCTCTACTAGACGGGGTTTTATAGGAGCTTCAAATATATATATATATATATATATACACTTTTTAACTTTCTATTTTCTGTTATGCATAGGGTTTTCTTCAGAATGATTGTTGAATAGAGATGGAGAGAGGGACGAGAGGGAGTAATGCAATTGTTTAAAGGTTAATGGGGTGTTACTGATTATCGCTGACGTGACCTTGAAATGGATTTGGTTATGTCTTTTTAAAATATTTTTTTGTTTTTCCTTCTTCTTCACATCCATTATTCTGGCGGTGACATTAATGCGAGTTTTTATTTTTTCACTTTTTATTTTTATTCAGTTTATGAAAATATGTAATAACATCGAACGCTGACAATTTGGCTTAGACTGTAATAATAATGAGTATTTAATTTAATATATATAATGTTTTATCCTTCTTTTGAACAATACAAGATGACGAATTGTCTGAAAAAATTCAGAGTCCGCCATTTTTTGTCATTCTAGGATTACCAGACGAACAAAATACAAGTATCTTTAGCTGACGCAACAATATCTAGTTTGTAATTAAATAATTAATATTAGCATGTATATAACTTACGATATAATACGTTCATATTGTTCTACCAACTTTAGACACATCGCATACAGACACGCACCCACACACACACACACACACACACACATATATATATATAAAGTCTCGGAAGTTTCTCAACCATCAAAACTAAAAAAACCCAAAAAAACCCTTAAGTCCCAAGTCGTTCAGTGGAAAATCACTCATGTAAGTCAATTAGTTTTTACAGTTATTATATAAGTTTGCTTCTAACATTATTTAAGGGATCATCCGTTGTTTACCATGAAAAACTCTTTCGGGAATTTAGAATAAAATATGGAACTAAAAGTACACTTTAGTAGATAGAACCTATAGTGCAGTGGTTTCAGCTCAATATACGAGATAGAGCAATTATAAAGATACGGACAATTACCAACTGGACAAACCCCATATCTTTTTTACACGAACTTTTTCTCACTATCCATTACTTAATATTTTTTTTCAAATGTTGAATTTGGCTTTTCCACTGCCAACTTATCTATCTATATAATTCTTCTGATGACAAGATGTTAATCTTTGAAAAGCCTGTGCTTCAGAAAAGAATAATACATATAATTTTATTACCGAATATATCTTGCATTGAACATTCGAAGTTGATATAAATCTGGACATTCGTACATGTTCATCATTCTTCTTTCATCTATCTTTATATATATATATATATATATATATATATATATATATAAATAATATTCATATACGTTCGGCTTAGATTTTTTATATTTACACATGTATAGTATTTCGTGAATAACTGGTATCATATAGATAGAATGCACAGGTAACGTTGGGTAGGCCAGTTAAGTGAATTATCAAAATATGTACATATCAAAAGTCATAAAACAACGGAGTTTAAGTAAATAGGCCAACCAAATGGAATCTTATGAACGACTTTAACATAAATTCTTCTTTTTACACTTGATTTTCAGTTGATGTAATTTGGGCCGGTATCCTCATTTGTTATTTGAAATATAATCTTTTTAGAAACCATTCTTACATATTTTTCTGTAATACTGAATAAATTCTTTGATCGTATTTTGTAACTAGAAACAATATAGATTTTCATATTCATATTAAATCTATTATGTAGCGGCAAGCATGAAGCCACACATACTTTGCTATTCATTTTATCTGCATGTTTAATGTTTAAACGAAATCGGCTTCGAACGTTTTATGAAATTGTTCAGTTCTTTGTTGTGTCGAGTTCTCTCAATTGCGTAAATAATCATCTTCATTAATTTTTAATTTGTAAACATTTCAATTCCATAAACATAATTTCAAAGAGTTGAGTACCATAATCACTCAAACAGTGTTGTATTTATTTAATCAAACATGTTTAAATGAAATATTTTTAAAAGTAGATTACAACATCGTAAGTTTTATGAATAAATGTTACTAAGTGAAATATATCAATAAGATAATTATGTAAACACGTTCCAAAATAGTCAAGAACAAAAGGACAGAAGTTCACCATGAGGGAGAGACACTAATAAATACAACTTGAATATCTGTTGAAGATATACAAATAGAATGCTGAATAGAAAAATGTGAATTGATCGTGACTAAGAAGAGGACACCACTATCAACTAGAAGAATACATTTACCAAATCAAGATGTAATAAGAGTAATACGTGAACCTGTCCTTTCATTATACTTAGTCATTCTTGCTAAAATTGCTAAAAAAAGGAATATGTCAGACTTCCAAAGCAGTAGAACTGAATACTTCTGCAACATCATAAATACGTGTGTGTATTCTTGTATGCTTATTTGCTAAGCCACTGACATGTGGATTCCAGACAGACTATTTTGTTGCATCTTTACGCATCAACATTTTGTCTCGCAAAAATCGGTCAATATGCTTAAAATAAGGCAATACAGTATGCAAGATATATGTCGAACATGGTACATAGTGAACACTCACATAGGCAAATGTGTTTATTTTTTGGCCGTTTATATTTTCAACGTCTATCCTCAAGAGGTTTCTGTAATTAACTTAGCCAATTTCTCAACAAAAAGTTTCATTCATGAAATTAGCATAACATCTAGGTGAATTGATAAACATGAAGGATTTAAAAATGAAAACAGAATGAACAAGAAAGCGGCAGACACAATAGTTCATTGTTAAATATGTCCTTTTGTTTTGTGCGTTGGCTTCTACATATTGCATCTCGGTTTCTTGATGGCTGATAAGATTGATCTGAAGCTTATATCGGCGTTTATTGGTTCGAATCCCGGCCAATCAATTATTTAATGGATTGAGAAGGCTGAGTTGGTGTGTCGGCTGTGCTCTGTAAAGAAGATATAATGCAGTATCCGTATACACAACAAGTTAATGAAGAAAAACGGGGGATATGCCTCCATAAAAAGCTTTATTTACAACGTTCGCTCTGGACTAATATGCGGCGTGTGCGCAGTTTTTTTAACGCTGCATGCGCCCGAATCAAACCGTAGATGTGTATCTGTCGTACCTGGGGAAGGTTTCTGTAACATTCGAAGGTATGGCAGATCAAGAAATATTTTGTTCATGGGTAACATCTCCTACGAGTTTTCGCCCGAATGGAAGAAATAAGCATGTCTCAGCTACTGTCTTGAACAAGAGCTATAGTGAGCAATGGCCCACCCAGAGCCACATGAATAACGGCAGCCGTAGGGCCAATGAAAACCAAGAAAATACCAGCCAAATAATACCAGCAGAAGGTGTTTCGAATTCGATGGAGTGAACTACTTAGCTATGGATTGTCTCGCTCGGAACAACATACGGGGATTTCGATAACTCCAATTGCAGAGAAGTAGCGGACGTTGTTATTGATGTAAAGACTTAGGCCACACTTTTCTGAATCTTCCGGGAAAAAAGTCAGGGGTTTACAGTTATGCATCAGCTTCTTCATCAAACTAGATGTGAACTTGGCGGTGCAAACTGTAAAAGTAGTTGTTAACAAGACTTAGCATATTGCATTGCCGGACGTGGCGAGAGGAGACCATCGAAGGTGTTACTATTGGGGAGAGAACGCAGACATACTGTGTTGGGTCCGTTACCCTCTGACTGAGGAGTGGAAGTTCAGTTGTGATCGAAGTCCTGGTAATAGTGGTGGACTCACTTTGATTCGAACTCTTGATGGGCACAGACGCGATAAAAGCTCTAGGTGGAGTATCCACCTTGAAGTAAGGAGAGGTCCAATTTGATGATAATACAGTTTTTTCTGAGCCGCTGCGCAAGCCTTTATCATTGAAGAACCCGATTTTCAAGCGGAGTCTGACCAACAACAAGGTGAATGCACTGCGACGTTGAAATGAGCGGAAGACAAGGCTCCCGACAAATTGAAAAGCCGTGTCACTTAGTATAAATGCCGTATGTTATAATCAACAACTATTCTACGAAAAGTACAGCGATAGATCAAGAAAAGGGAGCTTGCTTCTTATGACTAACAAAATATTGGACTCCCGAAAGAGAGGCTTCCGTTGATGGCGGTCGTCCAGTAGCGTCAATCTAAAGTAATGTACAACCGGAAAGTACACATCCATGTGGATGTAATACTGCAGACGCTGATGTTTGCGCCAGACAACTTAGAAAATGAAGACGGCGAAGATCCAATGTAGCGTTTAGTGATCTTCGGTCTGTCTATCTTCAAGTGTGTATAGTGAGTTACTTCGGCTCTACCAGATCGTTGTTTTCCAAGGTAGAAGGTACTGTTAAAGAAGAGCGAGGTTTCTTATGAATGTGGATACGCATATAATATTGTCTATTGTGAACGCAGTCTTATCGCAATACAACAAGAAGGCTACCTTGATTTATACTGATTATGTGTATGTCGAGTAAAGTGTAGCATTCGCCACCAGAGTAACTGAATATTTGTCGCGCTTTCGACTGGTCATCAAATCTTGGAGCGACCGAAGGATGGAGCTCGGTACTTGGATTAAGTATATGGGAAGCAGACGATGCCCTGTTTTTGAAATGTGGGAATGAGCTACCGGAAGTCTCAGCCACTATTCTCAGAAGAAAGGTGTTTATTATGTGCACAAATATAGTTGGGCATCGCCAGTGTTCAGTTGGCTGCGAGTAGCGCACTGGTTTATCAAGCGAACGGCAAGTGCGGAGACACGAGGTTGGGACTATCGAACCAATAATAATCTCATTAAGTCCTATGCTAACTAAGACTGTTAAAAGGCCGCCCGATGCAAAAATAAATGGTGGGCCAATGGCGAAGAGCTTGATGTGTGAGGTAACGCTAGTTCTTTGGCCACATGGAACCGCGATTAAAAATCCGTGTTAGATGCGACCAGAATCGGATACACGGCACATACACCTTGCGGAGTTGGATACCATTCTAAAAGGAGTAGATTTGGCTATACGCTGGGAGGCCAAATCCTTACACCTAAATACCGATCTTTATGTGACTTCCGATGGCTTACTAAAACGTTGAAAAAAAACTCAGAGTGAGCACTAAGGCTTCTAGTCAATTGCTGATCAGAAGATCGGGGCAAACCTTTTTATATATTGTCAAATAGTACGCGCTAGTAGTAGATATTTGCTCGTCAGGTCAAGTTAAAATGAAGCCGATAGAATTACGGGAGTATCGTGGAGGTGGCTCGTAGCAAATCGGGAAGGAAACAGAGCCTGTGTCGTAAATATGTTCCGCCACCGACAACAGCATGGGGCCGATCCAAATAGTGCATATCCATTTTAACTGCAGTCATCCTGGACGAAAGAAAACAACTTACTTCGTAAAGAGGATCACTCCTGGTACGAAAAGAGGCCAGTGAAATCTGTCATTGTATCCTGTCGCGAATTTCTTTCTATTTATCCTGCGCAGATACGCACAACAATAATTCTAATATGTATGTAACTCACTATGGAGGTGTTCACAATCTAACCCTCATCGATAGCAAGCTACCCGATCTGTCATATGGTGACCTTAGCGACGAGAGGAATCTACCGCTGTGATTCAGTGTCTCAGCTCTGTTATCTAATAGATGGGTCCACCCGAATCAACTTTGACAGACAACGGTACAGCTTTTAGTAGTGAAAGGTTTTAAATGTTAACTGATGTGTCCGATTGCGTTTTCGGTGTACATATACAGCGTCAGAAAATGGTATTGTCGAAAGTTTCCATAGATCTATAAAACACAATACTGCTAGAAATGGATGCACTGCTGAAGAGGCGGTTTATTGGTATAATATCTGCCAAAAGAGAATGGGCATAATGCAACGGTCACGGTGAATGCACTGTATAAGTATGAAGTCTGGGTGAAAGGCATCGATGAAGCTATTCCGTAGCAACAAGAACGCACGAATGAAATTTAACCACAGGAAAGCGTCGTGCTTGTGGGGGCCCGGCCAAAAGGATGCATAAGCGATGAAAAACAGGAACTTTGACGAAGTTGGTGAGTCCACAAACGGTGTGTGTAGACGGAGTGCCTTTCTATGTAAGTTATTTGTGCCTTTATCTTTATGTGGTGAGAAATTCCGAAGACAATGGACGTGCAGCGGAAAGCAATGTCAAATTGTATGTGCCGGTGATAAATGACGAGGCCGATAACTCGGTTGATTATGGTCTTAATCGGTTTTTCGACAGTGACGACGACAATGGCGAAGATCAACATGTCTCGTAAGGTGCACCTCATGAGTCGACTGAATCAGCTGTACCACGTCTCAGAAGGAGTCACATACAAAGGAGACCATCGTACAGTTGATGCGTGTATGATGATGAAAACATGGGGAGTGTAATAGGCTGACCCAAACCGGCGACATAAACGGGACGTTCATAAAATTTGCATAGCGTCGAAGTAAATAAATAATATGAATGAACTGGAAAGCGGAAGGAACGATGGTTAATTGTTGGACGAGTGTCAGGGATTTTTGCGTTTTGTTTTCTTATGCGTTGCTTTCTTACACTTTTTTGCATCAGGATTCGTGATCACTGAGAATATTCATTTGCATTGACACTTTCACCACTATTCAGTAAGTTTAAGTTTAAAAGTGTAAATTACCTACTAGACACACTCCCCGTGTGTATCTAGTATCTATGTTAAAAGGCTTGTCAGAAAGACATGACATGATGGTACATCACCTTAAAAAAAAACTTTACACAGCCCAAATAAGATCCCGTTAACATGGTTACACACTGACTCACACTAGGAATGTTGCACATTCTCTTAGTAATGTTACTTACAATAACAACACTTAATTAGATACTCCACCAGACCAGATAGATTATTGTCCTGGAATCCGGCAAGACAAAAAGACTTGAAGAAATACACACAATAACATAGTGAATCGGTATTTAGGAGAGAGGAAAAAAATATGTGCAGTTGGTAATTAAAATGTTCCAGAAGGTTACTAAACCTCTTCAGAGGAAAATGAAATCTCTCCAGTAAGTAATTGAAACGCTCTACTGTGTATTACTCTATGTATGCCTAATTGAACATACATGCATTCAGTCTACATGTAATAAGCGATTAAAAATCAAATCTCTGTTTGTATACGGCTTCACACGTTGCGTAACACAGTAATGTATGTTAATAAAGCTATTGTGGCAAGAAATAGGAAAACTTATGACTTTAGATACAACTACAAACTCACATAGTATAGTTTACTAAACTATTGAATCCATAGATGGAAGCAAGATCAATTGATAGTGTACTCGAGGTATTATCGAAATGTATACAACTGCTACATCATGAGTGGCTCTTTTTCAGAAAATGTGGACCTCAACTACTATGAATTGTATTTAAGGTAGGAATTAAAAATTAAGTGCAAGTCGAGCAAATACAGAACTTGTGGAGATACAACTGTTTTCCCACGAGTCAGAATAGATGCGTTAAATTTGAGATAAGGTGAATAGAGATTAAGGTCAGTAAGAATGAAATGCGGGAAGCTGATATTTTGATAGTACGATGACGTGTTTTTTGCGACCAAAAGAATCGAGGGAACGATTATGTGTGGCGTCAGGACGAGACTTTCGAGACAGTTTGTGAATGGAATCGACGCGACATGAACGTCACAAAAATAGTCTTTATGTTTTAAGTAAAGTCTCGACCAACTCAGGGATTGTGAGGAATTAGCTAAGTCAGAAACTTATAAGAATAGACAAATTAGTTTCTATCACATGGATTACTATAAAGAAGAGGAATACCACTACTTAACCTGCCTGAACATCTGATTTTTAGCCTTTTCTTTTGTCATACGAAACATGTTTTGTCGGAAAACATGTACTTCACACTAGAGGGTCAGATAAAAAAAGAACACGGCAGAGACTGTAAGGGACTAAGATAATTAATCGATGAACCATAACAACATTTAAAAAACGTTTAAAAGAACTTCATCACTATTGGTCTCGTAAAAGTGAAACGAGCGTTACAACGAGTATGTAACATAACAACCAAAAGAACATATAAAAGAACTATCGTCAGTTTAAATACGGGTCAGAAAACACATCACCATTTCATTTAAACTGGGGTAAATTGTATATTTATCATCGGGTTCATAATCAACTTTCTTTAAAAGGTATGACATATTTTTGAAAATATTTCTAATTTAGACAATATAATACATTTATATAAATTATCAATCGCATAATAGGGTTTCCGTAGAGTAATCCATATGTAAAATACCCACTGAATTCATTTGAATATGACCATCATCATCGCGGTTAGAAAATGTCGCATAACAGTTGATATGGTTTTTAAAATATTCAATTCCATATTTTTTATGTTGAAAAAGAAAGAAAGATGTATTTGTAAAATTGAGTATGACTCATTTTATATTCACGTTGCGTTATTATTTCTTTATTGAAAGAGTGTAAGATGTAAATGTCAGTAAGTTTGAATAAAAGTAGATGGCACTATTTATTGATGTAGTATTCCGTTTTAACTGTAAGAAAATATCAAGGACAATCATTGGTTCAATTGTGGACTGACAATTAATCAGTATTTTACAACTTCGCCCTATTTTCTCATAAGCTGTTCACTAAATCTATTGTAGGTTCTCTTAACAATTCCAGTGTTTCATATAGATTGTCATCTGCCAATTTATTAATGCTAATGTATATATATATATATATATATATATATATATATATATATATATATATATATATGGTAAAATGAAATAGGAAAACGAAAAAATGGATGTTTTTTATGTGTACATCAACGTTTCGTCTTTATTTATAAGACTTCATCAGGATGATAAAATAGAGAAAAAATGTCATGCAAGTACAGATACATGTAGGGTAGACATATTGGGAAAAATAGAATGAAATAGTGGCCAACTGCTGGGTGGACGTCCGTATTTGTTGGAGAAATAGAAATGAATGTAGAAAAGAATGAGTGGGGAAAAAATGGAAAGGATGGGGTGAGCCAGGACTACTGTGGCTGGTGGTAAGAGAAAGAGGTGGGGGATGAGCAGGGGTAAAGTGGATGGCAGAGAGGGAGGTGAGGAAGAGGGGGGAGGGGGTGTTTGACCAGATGGCTGCGGTTCAAGATTGAAGGGGAAAAAGTAAGTTGGAATGTTTGTGTATGGGGGGGTATGCAGGGAAAGGAGGATGGGTAGAGAGGAAGGGGGGCTGTGATTTTGGTGGATGGGCGAAAGTTATGGTCTTAGAGAGCGTTTTGAGAAAATGAGGGAATTAAAGAAGGGGTATGGGAGAAAATAGTTGAGTGGGGGAGAGGGAGGATTTGTTGTGATAGGGTGTGAAATATTTGAAATATTTGGAAAATGATTGCAATGAGTGAGGGATTGGGTGGTGGAGGAGGGCGGTGATTGAAAGGGTGGGTACCAGCCACAGTAATCCTGGCTCACCCCATCCTTTCCATTTTTTCCCCACTCATTCTTTTCTACATTCATTTTTATTTCTCCAACAAATACGGACGTCCACCCAGCAGTTGGCCACTATTTCATACTATTTTTCCCAATATGTCTACCCTACATGTATCTGTACTTGCAGGACATTTTTTCTCTATTTTATCATCCTGATGAAGTCTTATAAATAAAGACGAAACGTTGATGTACACATAAAAAAACATCCATTTTTTTGGTCTTCCTTTTTCATTTTACCATCACGTCGGATTACTTTCATCCTTCTCTTCCCATATATATATATATATATATATATATATATATATATATATATATATATATATATATATATATAATATATATATATATATATAATATTTATAAATTAATATTAATTATTCATTACCTACATACATCGATGTTTCATGCTAACGCAATCTTCAGTGCAGGAAGTTACTTCTTAACGGTCGGCGGGCTCGAACTCAGATCACAAATCGCCACTAGTCAAGAGCGTAAACCCCTTGGCCATAAGGAATTAGCTAATAAGTAAAGAGGAATTTAACTTTGTAAAAAGCGAGTCGGCGACTAATTTACACGAGCAGCGAAAGTGATCAACAAAATGTATTTGGAACTTGCACGAAGCTATTTGTACTGCTTGTTATTAAACTCACTCAGAGTGCCCAGCCTGTAGTAAAGGGAGCTTATAATAATATTTATAAATCATTATTAATTATTTATTCCCTACAGAACTCGATGTTTCATGCTAACGAATCGTCAGTGCAGGAAGTTAATTCTCAACGGTCGGCGAACTGATTCGTAGTCAAGATCGTTAACCCCTCGGCCATAGTGAATTAGCTAATAATTAAAGAGGAATTTAACTTTGTAAATAGCGAGTCGACGGCTAATTTACACGAGCAGTGAAAGTGATCCACAAATTGTACTTGAATCTTGCATGATATATATATATATATATATATATATATAGTTTTGAAAGGTCCATACTTTTTTTAAGCATCTGAATAAAATTTAGTAAAAAAGAAGTGGTAAATTAACTACCATCAAAGCTTGTAATAGATGCAATATTTATGTTTTAGTTTTGAAAGGTTCATACTTTTTTTTGGCGCTTGGCGTGTTTCCATACGAGAGTGGGAAACAAAAAACAAACGACATCTCACTCGCCGGCTTAGACCAACTGAAGCTGGTTTCCCAGTTACATCGGAATTTCAAACACACTGATGAGGCTTATATTATTAGCGAAATATATGTATAACTATAAACTATAAACAAAAATGACAGTTTATAGAAAAAAAAGAAAAAAATCGGTTTCGATTTTGTCTTTTCTTTTAAATAAAATGAATATTGCATCTATTACAATCTATGATGGTAGTTAATTTACCACACTTCTTTTTTACTAAATTTCATTCAGATGCTTAAAAAAAGTATAACCTGTCAAAACTTTAACAGTCCACGTGCTTGGCGTGTTTTCATACGAGAGTGGGGAAAAAAACGACATCTCACTCGCCGGCTAACACCAACTGAAGCTGGTTTCCCAATTACATCGGAATTTCAAACACACTGATGAGGCTAATATTATTAGTGAAATATATGTATAACTATAAACTATAAAAAAATGACAGTTTATAGAAAAAAAAGAAAAAAATTGGTTTCGATTTTGTCTTTCCTTTTTAATAAAATAAATATTGCATCTATTACAAGCTTTGATGGTAGTTTATTTACCACTTCTTTTTTACTAATTTTTTTCAGATGCTTAAAAAAAAGTATGAACCTTTCAAAACTATAACATTCCACGTGCTTGACGTGTTTTCATACGAGAGTGGGGGAAAAAAACGACATCTCACTCGCCGGCTAACACCAACTGAAGCTGGTTTCTCAATTACATCGGAATTTCAAACACACTGATGAGGCTTATATTATTAGCGAAATATATGTATAACTATACACAATTAAACAAATGACAGTATATAGAAAGAAAAAGAAAAAAAATCGGTTTCGATTTTGTCTTTTCTTTTAAATAAAATAAATATTTCATCTATTACAAGCTTTGATGGTAGTTAATTTACCACTTTTTTACTATATATATATATATATATATATATATATACATATAAATATACATAAATGTATGATCAGAAATATTGTAAAATAGAGCGCATCGTGTTTTAGGTCATGCGATATACGTTTATGCTCACGAGACAGCTGCTTTAAACGATGTGATTCTCTTTACATGAGTGACAGTTAGATAGCATCTTCGATAACGTAACAATTCGTCTCCTTTTTGTTTATTAGAGATCTCTACTGTGTTGCCGTTGGTTAATACTAAAATATTAGCCCGTAACACATTTTCTCTCGGTTTCTATTACTAAATAAAAAACGCAAATCATCTGATCGTGAATGTAATATTTCCTTCATAAAATTAATTAGGTATGTTTCTTTCTAACTGGACGGTAGTCTGAACCCACTTACAAAACATTGTTTACTTTTGGTGAGACAGTAAGACATGTGTTTGTGTTTCGTAATATATGGTGAGTATTGTAGAATTCATCTGGGCTATTTCTCTTATAGATGTTACGTACTTTTTCATGTGAAGATATATGTGATATAACAGGCAATCACAAATATACCATGGGAGGTATGGCGTTTGAGAAAAAAGTGATAATTATAGATAATTGGTACCCCGTTATAATTTTCCACTGCGATAGAATTTTAATAGATTAAGCAACATTTTCACAATTTTAAATCACATTTTTCCTGATTCGGCATTGCGTTAACAAGGCAACGGTATCTTTCTCTCTCCCTATCTCTCTCTCTCTCTCTCTCTCTTAATATATATATATATATATATATATATATATATATATATATATATATATATATATATATATATATATATATGAATTGTAGACAAGTTAAATGTCATGCTTATATACACAATGTCGACAGTAACGATAGCATATTTTGAATAATTTCAATGTTGGTCTTTAATAACGGTAAACATAAAAATATATTCGTAAGTATTTACCATCAAATTTGAGAATATATTAATTATAAGCCAAAATATGTTTTTTTAGTTTCCAATATACGTCCAATTAACTCGGTATACGTTGTATATATATATATATATATATATATATATATATATATATATATATATATATATATATATATATATATAATATATATATATACATATATATACATATATATATATATTTATTTAAATATATATATATATATATATATATATATATATATATATATATATATAATTTGGTAAATAAAAATTAGTACAACATTCCTATTGTCGGTTTCAAGCACGGACAGACTTAGCCATCCGGCTCTCTTCAGCTTTTGTTGTCATCTGTTTCGGAAAAGTAAAGTCACATTACACACTCGTTGGGACGCGTTGTTTGCTTATCATGTTATGTATGTTTGTTTGAATTTAAATTTAGTGTAAGGAAACGGTTGAGATTTAAAACCGGAGGTGATATGAAGAGATATAAGAATATAAAAATAAAATAAAATAAGAATAAAAATAAAATAAAAAAATAAAAAAATAAAAAAATAAAAAATAAAATAAATAATGAAATAAAAATGAAAGTTAAAATGAATAATAATCAGAATTAAAAATATAATTTTTTTAAAAATGACAATAAAAAGTGTCTATATAATTCCCGTGAGTCAATTTTTTGAATTTTGTGTATTTAGGCGTTACTGTTTTTGGGTTTGATGATGTGCGTTCTAAATGGAGAAAAGGTTAAAGGGAAAACCGTTACTTAATTTCGTGTTTAAATTCTGGACTTTAAGTCAACTCGAGGAAATTTAAATAAATGAATCGCTCGGTCTAAGGGCCGTAACTATGTTGGAATTTTAAATGGTTAGAAGCCGTTAAATGGGTCTGTTTGTGTGATAAGTCTAATGACCGAGTAATAATATTGTGAAATGGAGATTTTATACTCTTATTGACTGGAGAAATATGTTTGTGAAAGTTGAAATATTTGCTGTTGAAAATTAATGTGGATATGGGTTGATTATGTTATTTGTTCATATTTTTTAATTTCATGGAGTGAAGCAGAGGCTTTAGTTGTATCGGTCAGTTCAGTTTATGATTAGTACTTGTCTCTTGTGGATAGATCCCTTAAAGATTTCATCGCGAATATTCAAACAGGCTGTATTCGGATCAATGATGGCCCTTGAAATGTGGTATTTTTCAGCGTCACATAGAGGACATCTGTTTATGGCTGGAGAGTAGGATGTTTTTTTATCACTTACTTTCCATTTGATGGTGAAGGGTGTATTTACTTCTTTAAGTTTCCATATTCGGGTCGTGAGTGCCGTATTTACCTTGTTTTTGTATCTGAAGGTGTTTCTGTGTGCGTATAATCTTTATTTGAAGCTTCCCTCCGTCATGTATTTTTCTGCTCTGCTGGTATTCTGGTTTGTGACGGTTGCTTCATATATGAGTGAATCGATTTCGCAATCGCCCTTTAGGGGGCAGTTGTCTTTGTCCTGGCATGAGCAGCCTGCGTTTGCAATTGCTTTGGGTTCCGCAGAGATGATTTTTCTAATTGACTGTTAAAATGTAAACGCATGTGTATTTATATGCTTTAATATAAACGTGGAAAAGTGCACTTGATGTGGAAATAACTCTTAAAATATTAGAGCTGGAATTCAGATTTGAAGAATAAAATGTACAGGCTTCGCACTCACTCACAAGCTTCCTAAAATGGCAGACAGATGCAATGGCTTTCTTACTTGTTTCTTGGATATTGCTATTTCGATTAATACAAGCATGCCATAAAACACCTACACATTTTTTTCTTTAATTATACAGTAGATTTCGTTTAGGTAGTCACCTCAAGTAAACAGAAAAAGTCATGACTTAGGCAAATTAACAAGTAAGGCAAACTGATTTGTGACTTGATTTAGTGACTCCAAGATTTAGTGACTTGATCACTAAACTTTTATCACTTGATCACTTTGTAACTATATTCTTAAATTTGTTTTTTGAAATAAACTTGGACATTTAAAAAAAAAAATTAAATGAATTTCTATTTGTCATATAAAAGAAATACAAACAATGCTACAATTAGGAAAATATAAAAATAGAAGTGGGACAACATGGTGCTGGCAATTAAAAAAAATAACTATTAGGCAGAGTTGAATGTAAGTAAATTGAAAATTTAAATTATAAAAACACATGTGCTTAGCATGTAACACAAACAATCAAAATTTATTGACCTGTGCAGTATGGATACATTGTTAAATACGGCCAGATTTCATAGCTTAGAGTCGGCCACATAATGCAATCCACTCAACTAAATCTGTCATCGATTTTAATGATGCTTTAAAAATTATAATGTAAGAAACGTTTATTTAACTTTAAACATGTTTTATTGTGTATATTTTGAAACATAAAATGTTGATAGAATATATCAAATGATACTTTTTCTTTTTCTGGGCAGCCTAACTACATGATTTAGTACTGTCAATAAAGACAAATCACAAGTAACTATGATCCCATCATTTTATATTTAAATTGAAAATTTCTTCATGAAGCTTGCAATAACAAATAACTTCACTTTTTAATTAATAAAATATAAAAGTACATAATCAGAATCTAGTTAATTAAAACATTTTCGATTACTGTACACCCCTACTACATTATTCGGTACTGCTTATAGCGACAACCCAACACTTGTCTATCTTGTAGAAATAAACTTCGATATTAAGTTTTAAAATAAATTTATTTAGAAACTATAAATAGGAAAACAATGAAAATATATTTACTTATGTAATTTATTAATAAAACATTTTAAAAATATTATAAGAAAAGCCATCATTCTTTTCTGTACAACCTACTACATTATTACGTACCGCCTACAGAGATAGAGTCACACATGTCACTATTCTGTTTATTTATTTAGTGTTTTACTTAAATAAGTAAAATTAATAAGCATAAGTTAACAAGCAAAATAAATAATGGCTTACTTAGAAATTAAAGTATCACTCTTAACCCGGTAACATTCCCCCAAATTGCTTTATTATTATGTATTTCCTCTTTTAATGGATTTTAGTTCTTCATTTAAATAAAAAAATGTTTTTGTTCAATTATAAATAATTCAATGATAATATTCTAAAAAAATATTTATATCTATCCTATGTAAGCATCATATTATCTACACAATAAAATAAAATTTTACTTTTTAGTTATATTTAGTAATTTCCGTTTTTTTCTTTTTACAATACTAATTCATACTCTAATTCAAATTAATTGATTTGCAAAAATTTTCGAAATTTTCAGAATTTTACTTTTTTATTAAAGTAAATTTGGATAAAAATATGTAGAATATTTAAAATTCAAATTCAGAATAAGTTTCATAATAAAAGACATAAATTCACATTTCTGAGTTCTAAATAAGTTCAACTAATTTATAGTTAGTTCGGAATGAAATACAATATCACAATTTAATGTATTTTATCTTAAATATTTAACGACATCGTTTAGCACGTGGTGCCCCAAATCAACAAATAAATGTTTGCTCATTCCGCTCTAATATTAAGGAACTATAAATATTCTAAAATATTTATTTAAAATTTTTTGGTTGAGGTGTACCCCCTTTATACGACTTTATCCCTATCTAACTTTTATTTTTAACTACTGTCTCGATGTGGTGCGCTTTTAATCAATGCAATTTGCTAAGAATTTGAAAGAAAGTTTAAATGACTTTCTATTCGACAGTTTTTGTACTTCTAACTTGCTTTCAAATTTCGAACACGAAGTAATGGATGTATTATTTCAACTATTGACAAACTATTAAAATGGCTGACTTGTTTTCGAAAACAACGGATATGCATTATAATAGAGTTAATCTCTTAATATGAGTTTAATGTACTACATTTTTTATTTATATAATAATTGGGAAAAAGGGGGCTTATGTAGTTACAGACCAGGTTGAAATAATGACATTATTTTGAAAGTGTTTTTTAACATAAAGAGGGGGTTGTACTTTAACCTTACAATTGTATAGACAAAAGATAACGTAAACATTTAATTTAACTTGAAAATATTATCAAAAAATACCCGGTCCGTAAACTACACAAGTACCAAAGAGATAATAAAAAAGTATATTTTTTTATAGAGGGGAGTAAGTCCCGTATTTACCATTATATCCCTCGCAAGAACAGTTCTAAAATCTATTTTCTATCGATATTTATTACAATCGATATTTATGTTATAATAACAATAGTTTTCTACTTTGACACAATTGACGAATTTTCTTTTGCCTCATTTGCACCGTGATAGCCACAAAGTCGGTTTTTGATGCGTCGAAAATCTAGATCTCTAAAAAGGGAACTCTAAATTGAAACAAACATTAAAAATTGCCTAAGGCTAAGAAAGTATGCACGCGTTCTAGTTATTTCTTTGGAATTCCCACCTGCACTTAAGGTTAGTGTTGGAGTTTATGGTTTCTTGGGGGGACTGTTTCCACGGGGATTTAAGGTTAGTGGTAGGATTTTTAAAAATATTCCCCACTAAAAAACACACCATTTATATCGATTTTGCGAAAAATAATGTTATATGCTTTGAAAGCATCGGCCAGAAATGGATGATAAATTTACGTTAAATTCACGTGCAAAACTCTAAATTCTGAAATAATTGCATTTCACTCCAAACACGTAATCACCTAAAAAAGGATAATCTCCATTCTCTTTAGAGGAGGCGGGCTGAGGGTATCTACTTACACATTTATCAACAATTGTTGTAACATAACATGTTCAAATATTATTTAAAGTCTTCCAGTACGATATCAACATTAATATGTATACTGTAGAAAGTATTATATATTTAGCGCAATAATTTATTAATATTGTTTTTTTCATTTTCAACTATCTTTGGATGTACCGCTAAGAAAACAATAAGAACCTAATAGAAAAAGATAGCACTAAACATCTTCCCCATAACAAAACGTTGATATCTTCAATATAGCCAACTTTTCCTTTTTACCATTAATTGGCCTTTTTTCCTGAAAAAAATAGCTTCAAATGTCAATTATCCCTTTTTTTTCTTTACTAAAAGTCAGACAACTCTGTTGCTATGGCACCAATCTTTTTAAAGCTTTTATATCTGCATCACCTAATCGAGTCCTATCGTTCGATTGTTCCATTTTCAAACAATATTTATAATTTCAAAAATAATGTTGAGTTAAACGGCAAGAATGATGTGACTCAAATTACATTGTATTTCATGTAAGCTGCTCAATTCTTCTATACCTTAAACTTCTTTCGAGATATCTATATTTTGAGATTCCCTGTGCTGTTAGCTAAATTTTGGGTATAAAAATAAATATTTGTTTTAAAATAAAAAAAGTTATGGTTGTTCAAAGTCAATAGTGGGCGTTATCGTAAACACTCATGACCACACATATTTTACATAACTTTTTTCTACTGGACCAAAGTTTAATTTCGTTATGTTAGAAAAGGCTCGGGACTAGTCAATTCTACTTCAAAAACCGCATCAAGTTTGGATGAAAACTTAATTAATTACAAACCCAGGAATTGGTCAGGATAGGATAAATGTTGATTTATAGAATCTTATTCACACACTTCATATATATATATATATATATATATATATATATATATAAATGAAGAAAAATGGAAAGGAATTAGAGAAAGCAAAAACCAAATCAAAATTCAATTCAAAAGTACAAAGCAAGGTATGTTGTGGCTTCTTGGAATTTAACTTTTAAACCTCTCTCATTACTTCTCGTGCCTCTAACGACCTACCTATCTACATCTTATTCTCTCCGCTGGACTCTTCGACACCAAACTTTTTGGCAATCGGACATTTGCTTGCACCCTGGCACAGTTTTGCCCTGCGTTTCTTTCCCTACAACTTTTATTTCATTTTTTCAAATTTTAAATCTTGGCCATTGCCAACTTATCTATCCCAGCGACTTCCTCTGATGATAAGATTTTGATCTTTGAAAAGCCTGGCTTAAGGAAAATTTAACTTGAATAAATTGCCTTTTTGCAGAATATACCTTGCTTTGAACTTTTGAATTGAATTTTGATTTGGCTTTTGCTTTCTCTAATTCCTTTCCATTCTTCTTCATTTCTACCCGCTCTATCCTGGATATTGAGCTGTATACTGTTCACAATAAGGTTTTACCTTTCCTAAAAGTTCGCTTTTAGTACACCTCTTTATATATATATATATATATATATATATATATATATATATATATATATATAGATGAAGTTAACTTCATCATTATAGCATTATAGCACTATTTTCTTTTCTTATGAAAATCAGTTTAACAGAATTATAGAAACCCATAGGAAATTACAAACACCCACAGCAAATAATTTCAAATGATATTGAAACAAAAGACTAATGAATTATTACTGGTTTAACCCAATTTTAAAATCAATCACATTCACAAAATTAAAAATAAATAAGTGAAAAGAATAAAATAAGGAATAGGAAATAATGATACAATGGGAAATTGAAATCACTAGAAAATTAATGAATTTGATTAATATTTCATTTTTAATTATCATTTTTATTCATGAAATACTTGCATTATTTGTATTTGCTTTAATATATGATGACATCATGGAATACGAAGATTTTTAAAAATGTCATAATTTTACGGCAGAAAAAAACATACACATCCCGGCGAACGTATAAAGATAAATACATTGCCTTCATCTGAGATAAAGAAAGAGTGAGAGATAGAGAGGGAAATAACAATTAAGAGATATCAGCATCTATATGAGATATACAATTAAAGGTATATAGATATAATTAATACACACGCAGCAATATAAAGTACTTTATATTAGTCCTCATCATATTTTCAGTATCTATCTGTGAACATTTTTGGAAACTAAATGTACAACATTGTCGTTTATATTGTTTTTAGATCGAATGGATAGGATCAAGTGAGTGTTTGCTGAATGTACGTAAACAAAGTTCAAATATGTACACTATTTGCCGAGTCTTTATCTATAAGGGTGGAGACCTAGGGAAATCCCTACAATAGATTAGTCACGGTTCCATTTCTATGCGCAAGATGACATGACATTTGTACACCATTTCATAGAGCAGCCGTCTTTACCGCTACCGAATTGTTAGTGATCCTGTACTACCGGTAAAAGCAGAAGCCTTTACCTATAACATGACGAAAGAGAGGTGAAACTAAGTAACAAGCCAGTAACAACAAGTTCCCCAGATATAGCGAAATATAGATATTTAGGCAGGGTTCATTGTCATAGTAAAACCAAGGCTAGACAAGTGTTATATTGATGGTTCCTCTGTCCCTGACTAATATACAAAGATGGAATTAAAAAGCTGGCCCATAAGAAGATCCTATGTAATTTAAAAGCAATTGTAGTTTTACGAAACCGATATTTAATTTTGAGTCTCCAGCTCTTAGAATGTTGTCGACTACGGCTTTGGTCGGCTCATTCCTTAGTGGTGTTGTCAATCGCACCGGGAAAGTTCTGTGCCCCCGCTTGGGTAAGCGAATTGTTTAAGTAGTCTTAAACTACTTAGTGGTCTACTTCAGTTTAAAGATATTCGAGGGGTGTTTTACGCCGTATTGAGTAGTGCAAAGCTATTTATATGACGAGGTCAACTTTTGCAGAATACTTAGTAATCCATTCGGTATAGTAAAAGAATATTTCTAATATACAACGAAGACAATTCACATGGAATAGGATGTACTTTAAATGGTCGAAGTCTTTCGGGTTTGTTTATATGGTAACATTCAGATATAGTGTAATCTATAAGGTCCAACGACCTAGTGGCGAAAGAGCATTTATTGTGATTGAAATTTAAATTGAATTTCTTGGCCGCATTCTATAAATTTATTGAGGGGTGCCCTCAATAAATTCATAGAATGCGGCCAAGAAATTCATAGATAATATAACTATACATGGTAAAGGCCAAGAAGAGCAAGATGATGCATCTTGCTCTTCTTGGCGTTTGCCATGTATAATTATATTATCTAAGTAGACACATTTGTGGAAGAGTGTACTGCTAACTATAAGCCTATCAATTACCTTTTGAAAGCCTTTTACTGCAAACACTGCCCTTCAGATTTAGTATGACTGGGCATCTGCTTTAAAGGCGGTGTTTTTCTTAGACACCAGGACATGGTTGTAAACATATTTCGAATCTACAGTACTATTGATTTTGTACTGTACCGCCTTGTCTACGAATTCCTTGTTTAAAAAAAATAATAGGCATCACGCATAGTGAATTAGTTAACTGTCTGAGAATACTCGACCATATTTCTCTTTTTATGTTGTTCGTTAGTCGCAATAATACGTCCAGAGAGTAGTGTTTCTTACTTCAGAATCAATATATTAATTTTATTATGTTCTGTATTTTCTTCATTTGAGTGCTATCGGGTTGCAATTCTCCGCAAGACTAGCAAAGAATCGTCAAAGAAGAGACAGAGAAAGTAGCCAGTATGCAGGCACTTAACTCTACAGTCTTTCCACCGAATTTTACACAGATAATTTCGTGTTGCTCTATAAAATATTGCTCAAGGATGACAGCAGCACACAAATAAGGAAGTTTAGACAGTTTGAAATTAGTATTGTTTTGTTGCTCAGTTCCACATTCATCAAAAATAACCTGACGTCCAAGATCTCAGGGAACTAGACGCCATTTACACAGTAGTATTTCTCTATGGTAGGCAGACAAAGATCTCATACATGTGATCACATATGTAGTTCTCAGTTCTCCCAGTCTTAACAAATACTCTGATTTTCTCCCCATTTAGGTTTATAGGTATAGTAGCGATACAAAATCTGCAAAAGATATTGAATTTGAAGAAGAAAAAGAAGCAGCGGTACAAGAACAGCATACTTCGGTAAAATCGACGACTTTTCAATATCTTTCACAAGAGGGTGTTATGGGCAGAGGCAATTCAAACAAAGATGCCTTTTGTTTAGACAAAAAAAGAAACACTTTTGAGTGTTATTACTCGCTGAGGATGTTACGTTTTCGGACAAACAAGAAGAATTATCCATCTAAGGTGGCTGCATCACAAACAACTGTTTGAGAAATAAAATATTATTTCACTTTCTGAGCTTGTTTAAGACCTCTGGGATTGTCAAAAGCAGTGATAATGTCATGTGTTGTATTTTCAAGTAGTTGTTATCAAATATTAGTGGGCAAGAGTCAACTCATAAATGCATTTCTAATGTCCTCGGCTTTATATACCTCATCACTGAATACCTTGTAGCGCCTCAGATTCAGGAGATATTCGTCTAGTGACTCATCTGGTATTTGATGGCCTCGATACTGTATGTTAAGCATAGATACCCACGCTGGAGTTTATTTATTGATTTCTCGTAGTTAGAACATCACAAATAAGCGGACTAACAAGTTTTAGAAGTACTTTTCGTCGATCAGGGTTGTATTGTTCTAAACTTTCCAGGAAGTTCTCGAATGTAGCAAACTAGTACTTTCAATCCTTTGCAGGATTATTCAGAACTGTTGAAGGTTTCAAATATATGTTGTCGCAGAATTTTGTTCATTTTTTACTGAATTGATTATTGTGAATTGTTGAAAGACACCAATCCCAGAATTCGCAGCCATTTCACATCGAACAACGATTTGTTGTGTTTACTCGTAACAACCCATTTTAAGTTTACACGGACCTATATGTGTCAATACTCCGAGTAAACCATATTATGAAAACTTGGCACCCTAATAATCCTTCGTCGACTCTCTTAATTAATGACCGATCAATATGACTCGAAAGTTGAACGGAACCTGAGCCGCGTCTACCTGCCCAATCACGGGGCTTCTCATTTCGGCACTTATCGATGAGATTCAACTTTTCGATAAATTTGCGGAGTGATTTTACATCCCGATATCTGTTAGTACCCCTATAAATATTACCCATGCAATCTAAATCGGGATCCAGGACCGCGTTTTAGTTTACCGATGAGATTACCGTCCGAGATTTGTTCATGAACTGCTCGATTTTCCGACAGAAAAGGAACAAGCTGAGTATGGTTATTAAGCGCATAAACCTCAATGAATCGAAACGCGTTATTATTTCATGATAATTAAATTAATTTAAACTATGTTATTTTACACAATTTACATTGTCCATCTCAATCTTCCCTTTCAGCATTCAAATTTTGAAGTTAAACTTATTTCCTCATTCGTTCTTTCTTAAAGTAGTTTTGCTTCTCGTATGCATATAAATGCCCCCTATAAAAAAATATAAATTTGAACACAAGTTCTTGTTTCCCACTAAAACTGAGTGCCCCCATCTGAAACGACCCACACACTTAATTTTCTTACAATTTAAACAGTAGGCAATATTTAACTATCCTTTGTATTTTAAACAATAGATAACAGCTACAGCGCAAATTTTACCTTCTGAACCTATGAATTTAGGGCACACGACACATCTGAAGTTCAATTTACTCGTCATTAAACCAGTATCAAGTGAGAATTGAATAGACATGGAAATCCCAGTCAGCGACCCCAAATAATCACATGAAATTAAGTAGGTCTCCTGAATGCAGCGTATAACCACTGCAAGATATTGAAGGCCCAAACGAACTCGACATTTGCGAGAATCGGCCTTCGGCCTTCATATATCCACACTAGCTTGATTAGGAGGCATCGAAGGTTTGGGTTTTAGAAACGAACATTAATTGTGTCAGGCTGACTATGGTTCGTTCCATTGAATATTATCGCATCTTAATATAGATGAGGCTACCCTGAGACACTCTACCGAAATCCAGGGAGAAAGTTAGTGTAGGGGTGCACTTTTACAGGGACTCGCTAGACACAAGCTTTTTACAGTATACTAACATTGTTGTTCTTGAAGATGGGCTCGTTTCATTGTCATACTAAATGTGATAAATGAAAAAAATATTACGCACGCATCTTTTTAGATAATTTACAATTAACAATTACAGAACCTGACGTTCAAGTGTATTCAGCCATGGCACATCTTCAGTATACACTAATAAGAAGTTACTAGACGATCAACCATCATTCTAAAAAATCAAATGAGCATATCGTAATAAGACAAATTATCATCCGCACCGGAAATTGAAAGTATAATGAAAATTTAGACGCCAAAACCAGGGTAAGCCTACGAGTCTGAAAGAACGCGACTCGTGTCCAGCTTACCTCATTATTACTTGTTATGGTAATGATGTATATGTATCACTATACATTGTAATGCCGAGTCCGTGAGTGCGTATTTGTATCAGTCGAGTTTTTACTCAAACCTCCCTCTCGAACACGGTAATCTTGCAAGTGATATTTATTTGGTTACAGGATAGAAGAGGACCAACAACAATAAGGAAGCATAATAACACATCAGCAACGCATTTTCCATTTACTGATAATTATTTCATAACGTATGCAGTAGTTGTTAACGTTCTCTTAATCAGGTTTATTTTAAAAAGTAGCCCGAAAAAAAAGTTGTTTTTTAGTTGCTGTTATTCTGTTGATGCTGACATCGAACATGTACCAGTTTCCGGCAAGTTCGCGTCGGCAGCGTTCGGACAATTTACGTGAATACCCGAGAGATGCCGAGGCGAATGTTGACAGACGATAACTTCGATACTTTGCTGAGTTGTATTTTTGTTAGTTTTATTTTAAATTAAGGATAGCAAATAACAACTAAAACGAACAAAACATATCGAAATCACCGTTTTTTAAGAAAACAATGATAAACAACTGTTAATAAATACAGTTGTATTATTTTTGTGTTTGCATTTCTTTTTGTATTTAGTCAACTCGTTTAAAAGTAATGCTTTGTGTAACTTTGGGGTGATTTTGTCATTGTCTTGTCTATCAGTTAGTGTTTGGGTTCAACAGAGACTCGTCCATCTCAACCGTATGCCCTAGACCTCTGATCTGTCGGGGATTTCGTAACAAATAGTCTTCTTAAACGTCCCTCAAACAATTATTCTAATCGGTCTGCGTGTTCGGTGATCCTACGCAGCATTCCTTCCATGTCGTCTATCAGTTGGCAGCTTATTGACTAATTGCCTCAGCATCTCTCGGGTGTTTACGTAACATACCCAAACGCTGCCGACGCGAAGTTCGTGGAAATTGGTAAATATTCGATACTAGTACTCATTTTAGTTGTTTTTTAGCTTTTTAGTTGCTTTTATTTTTAAATGCCTAAAGTTGTTTCAAGACACAAGAGGCAGTTTGTGAAAGTAAATTTACGCAAACCAACTTGATAGTGAAGGTTGTTTTGACACCAACCGTACTTTGCCTGAGGTATTGTTTAAGTAAAGTTTAAGGAGATAGTAGGGGCTACGGGATGCAATACAAGCTTAAGGAATGTTACATAATTTACACACTGATCTTTACACACTGATCCAAGGTCGTACTACTAACAATCGTGTTGCTTTTAATATGTGAATGTTTAATTTATTACCAAATGTTGCCTTTAAAGTAGTTTTTTTACGATGACGGGATCAGTTTTTAAATATTATACAAATTCATCAATGATTGCAAGTGCTAAATTCCTATGATCTACATATAGAATAATAACATTATATTATTAATGTCTCTATGTTAGTGTGTATCCTATTTTCTTTCATACACATACACAAGTATTCAATAAGATAATAAATGAGATATTTTGAAATCATTCAAACACGAATTTAAATTATATCGTGAGGTATTTTTAATTTCCTTTCTGAGATGAACTATTCTGATTTCAAATTCACTAAGATCTAGACTAAGCAAAATCAACAAATGACACATAAATTAATTGATGAATTCATATAGAGTATAACAAAAACAAGCGGCCTTACGCATTACTTATATGTTACGTCTAATGTTATTTCCTTGTTCGGGTAAGGCCGAGAAAGATTTTTAGAAAATACTTAATTAGAAAAGTCAGAAAGTAAACAACCAGTTGATATTTAATTACAATTTGAGAAACAAGGAAATAAATGTCGGAAAACCTGGGCTAACTTTTCAGTGAGAAAGTAACAACTAAGTAAACACAATAAAACAACAAATGCAAAATTAAAACAATCAAAACAGCAATAAGCAACATGTGAACGACGTGTTTAATTCGTAAATACAATCAGGCTAGTTGTGATATCACGACTATGTACGTATACGTCGGATTCGTTTCAAGCATTTGGTAAATGTCACTGATTCAAATGTCAGGTGCCATATGAGAAAGTATTCGTCTTACAAAACGATTCTAAAACAAACAACTTTAAGAGAGAACGAAAAAAAGAAGGTAATAACACTTCAATGGCTGCGATGCCTTTTTTGCAAAGTTCACAGAGCAGACATTTTATATGGAAAGGTGAATTGTTACGCACAAATGAGTAAATAAAAACGGAATGTTACAGTATAAATGGGACTTCCATTAACGGATAAACACATACAAACCTTACCATACAACAACAACAAAAACAATAACAATAGAATATATATATATATATATATATATATATATATATATATATATATATATATATATATATATATATATATATATATATATATATTTAAGGTGCGTCCATTCAATATGTGCTTTTAACGATGATGATGCTTATATATACAGGGTGGGCCAAAATAAGGGTCCTATCTTTAAATTTGAATAACTTGAATTTGAATAACTTCCACAAAATAAAAGTTAAACTCACCAAACTTTATGTGTGTATAGACTGACCCTTCCGAGATTTTTTGAAATAAACAAAACAAATTTTAGCCGAAAAACACTTCTTAAACTTACAAAAACTAAAGTATTGTTTTTTACACTGTTTTGAGTTTTTTAAGCAAAAATAATGTTTTCTAAATGAGGGTACGTTCCTTAGGGCTAATACGGCTCATGCTTGCTTCGGAAGGGGTCCTTTACTTATTCTAAAAAAATAAAAAATCAATAAATAAAAAAGTTATGATTTTTTAAAAATAGGACCCTTATTTTTGCCCACCCTGTATATACTGAGTCAAACGATCTAGCATGCTAGTTTAATGCTTGAGCGTGAGTTATCGCTTACATGGTATTCAAGGTTAACCGTAACAGAGAAGCAATTATAAACTTACATTAAAGTGTTTTCTACTTCAACGTGATAGACCGACGAAACTAAAATGTTAAACTTCATTAACACATCATCTCATATATAAGTGACTGGGTACATCTACAATAATTTGACTTTGTTCAATCTGGGAGTTTAGTAAGAAAAATGCTATTTAAATGAAGCGGACAGATCGACCGAGCGACGGGCATGGCGTTTCAAGGCCGTAACACCAAAAGGGTGGTATAGAGGTTACGGACTCCATTGAGTATCTCGAATGCAAAACAAAGTTAACCTCTCCGAATCGCTCGAAATATATCGACCTTAAATGTCAGGTCAACAGAACACACACACAATGTGTAGACACATGAACTGACAAAACGACACTTTCTGTCTGAAGAAAGAAAAAGAAAACATTCGAATGACATTCACGATTTGACTGAAATCATGAATAACAGGTCGGCCATCACAAAGATCGTGTCTTAAAATCATGTCTAATTACACACACTTCAGTTTGGTGGCAGATTCCAACGGGAGATAAAGTAGTTTACGTTCACAAACTTATAATTTAAGTAGTTTTCATTCCACTTGTATAGTTTTAAGGATACAAATATGCGACAGTATAGAGACTTATACACGCACATACACGTTTACAATCACATGCACGCACATACACTCACACACCCCCACACACACACATATATATATATATATATATATATATATATATATATATATACTAGAAAAATGTTACCTGTCCGTTTACCTATTGACTTCAGGTTTGATTATTCGTATAGGAATAAGTAAGTTGGCGAAGCAAGTTAAATATAAATGAAATAAAGACAAAATCAAATATTAATATTTGTCTTCTGACTACACCCCTCTCACAAACTTTATATCTCTCTCCAGCTAGGTGGTAAAAACGCTCACTCACTGGTTATATATCTTTTTCTTCATTGTGGAATATTTTGTCTTCTTATTCTATCTGTTCATTATTATTATCGACTATAAATAAAGAGAGATGAAGAGCGAGGAGAAGCAAGAATGATACATGCAGTATACATTATGGCCGGGTAGAATACAAGATCCAGTGTGAGTGTAGAAAACAATTTATAAGAGATGAGCCCCTTGCGATTAATGAAACCAATGAAAATGGGTGTATATTGAAGCATAACTAAAAACTCCCGATTAGTTTTGCATTTATATTCTGAGATCAAAATACATATAGACCCAGTCCTAGAAAAACAACCGTTTATTAATTAGATTTAATATAATAATATATATAAAGTTGAAGTCTGATTTCATTGTCCACTTAATAAATCACATTTCCTTCTGAAGTTATTGGCCAACACATCACATTTTTTCTGTTCTTTCGAAAATGTGTAAAATTCGCCTCGAACATTGTATATGAAAATAGACTCATGCAAGTTTGCTACATATAAACGCGTTCATTCAATTGTGAAAGAAATCATCAGGCAAACTTGTATTTTTCATGAATGAAACAGACACGATTCTCTGTACGTCACGTTCAATAACAATATGTTTCTACTACTACTATGTACTACTTATAAACTGAGCACTGTTAAAGTTATTACTGAAACGTTAAAGTTTTTAACGGTAATACGGTCAATAAAGAACTGTAGATAAAAAAGGGTTCGTCAATGATATATCGATCTCTTAAGAAGGTGTGAACAAATTGTTATAAGGGTGGGATTGTTTACACATTCTCTTATGCGGCCTTGGATTGAACATTGCTAGTCGTGAGATATTGGCAACGTCCAATGAGATGGTTATGCCTGTTTCGGGTAACTTCACGCAAACTATTCCAGTTATGATACAATTATGTATATACTAATCACATCTTTTGCAGTAGGTGTTTGTTTTGCGTCTGAAATGATATGAAAACTGACCTGTTAAGCTGAAAATATATGTTAAATCTTGGTGATAAGAGGTTGCAATCGGACAGTAAAGGTTATGTGTTCATTTCACATGAACCCCCGACCAGAGACGAACAGCAAAGATCGGTTTTTATCCCGAACCGATCTACTAATTATAGTAATCACGATTGGTTGTGTGAAGTTCGATATAACTTTCTAAAATGTAAAATTAAGAAACATTAGTGACAATTTCTTTCAGAACATACCCGGCATCATTACAATTTACAGATCGACTAATGGTATTGTCGCTCCGGTGACGTTCACAACATTGTAGATGTTATGGACGTTTTAAAGCCATCTGGATTACTACCACATGAATTTAGCAAAGGGTTGGTGTTCAGATCGTGCTAATAGGGAACCTGTAGCTATCTAAGCTTTGAAATGGGACGTGATTGTCTGTAGAAATATTTTCTTTCACGATTATTGAATCTTTGATCCCCACTGAAAATGACAGGGAAGTTATGTATTCATACCATGAATTATGCTAATTCCTTCTAGTCAGAAATCTCTTTCGATATGCTCATATACAAACCCTATTAACGTATTTTCAGAATATTTATTCTTATTATTTTAATTCAGCATTACACAAGGCATGTTGCCACTGAAACGTTATGGACTACTGCGAATTAGGGGTCATACATATAAGTGAATCCTACGTGGAGAGTTGTGTAGCGAGATGTCCGATCATTTTACATTACATTTATGTGGGTTGGTACACTCAACGAAATAAGGAGCATCGAGAGTATTCCAATGGCCAGCAGTCCGAGGAATACATTATTAAAGAAGAAAGCCTTTCGGAATCTGAGGATCTCTACAGCGAATGTGTGTGATTAAACTGATTCTCAGGCTTGTCGGGTGTTTTTACGTCACAAAGTTAGTCGGAACACATTAAATAAAAGTACTTGGAAAACAGGCAGAGATATGCACTACTATGGCGATGAAACATAGGATTGAGCTTGGTAGACAGTGTGTGAACGATTATTTATTCTATTTTTGATCCTGTTCAAGAGGTAGCAACCAGTAATTGATACATCAGCGCAGACGTAACACACTTACTTCATGTATGACGGATGGTGGTTTTGTAGAGATGTAGGATACTGGCATTGATGATGATTTTTCAAGCAGCATTTGCAATATCTTCTATGTATTTGTTCCAATTCATGTACCCTGTTAATGTTAAGCCGGGGCGTTGACATGTTGGACTCTCAAGTAGGGTGGTATTAGCCATGGTAATCCGTGGTTTTAAAGGTTTCTCATGATTATTGATGAAAAGAGATTAATCCTAGTAGCATTAAATGTTACCATTTATTAATGCCCTCATTCAATTACACTGCAGGTCGTTTTCCAAAGATTCAGCTATTCAGTAAGTGCATGTTCGTTTTACCAACATGTCAGGAATAGAGTGTGCTGTCATCAGCAAATATTCCCGTCTTAGACGCATTTTCTCCAGGAATGTCGTTTATAAAGATCAGGAACATGCCTGACGATCGACAACTTGGTTACATTCGCATAGAATTCATGTTGTTCACATGGACGACTATCGAAGACCACCTTGCTCTTTCTTTTGGCTGAAAATGATCTGAGTATATTAAACATTCGTCCAGTTATATCATACAAATACATTTTCCTGAGAATATCTTAATGCCAGACATTGTCAAAATCATTAGATATAGCAGCGATACTGCCCTAGCTTCACATGCTGTGTCCAGTGTATAGTATATGCGTACAGAGATCACCCTTATAATATCCACAGTGGAACGGTTTGCCCACATCAATACTGATGGGCATTTAGAAGGTTAGCATAAACGAGGGTGTGGACTATCGCATGATTGATTAATAATTAACAAAATTTAGCGAAGAGCAGGAGTAGACTGATGGGGCGATAATGTTTAGGGTCAGTTCTTTTAATAGAATTCTTAAAAACTGAGACCAGTGGGGCGATTTTATCACGGAAGAAGGATTTGACAGGGTATTTGTTGTAAAGTTTGGAGAGGGCAAAGGGCAGAGGGCAGAGGGCAGAGGGCAACGGGCAGATCAACAGAACATTTTGTAATCAATAAAGCAGGTTCACAGATTTCGGAGGTATTAAGGTGTTTTACGATGTCACGGACATGAGAATAAGATAATGATCATGCCATCAAGTGTGTCAGCAATACGGGAATTATGGTGGGGGTGGTTTGCAGACTCAAAGGTGGAGTTCAATGCGAATCCTGGGCAAGTAGTTCAGCCTGGTTAGTTGCTGTGCAAACTACCTGATTATTGTCGGAAAACTGTGGAGTTGTTTAATGCCTATTATTCACCAGACTATTGTTGATTTTTCTAAATTATGTGGTTCAAGATTTTCTGGTTATCTCGGTATACGTTTTCCTAGCTGCGGATATTACAATTTTACAATTATTTATTGATGCTATACATTTTTGTATATTTGTAGTTGAGTTGGAGAAGTTGACTCAACAGAATGGTAGCTGCCTATAAGCAATAGCAACTGCACACGTGGTATTGAAACATTGAAGAAAAGTAAGGCTCGCTATAGAATTTCCATGTCGGAACATGTCCGTCAGTGCCTACTTTGACCAATTCAGTTACCAACATTCGGGCACCGTTTAGCAGGGAAGGAAAAGGGGTTACTCCATGGGGCGTCTCTTGGCTGATATGTGATTATTCCTAATCTGCCTGTTTGAAGTATATCATCGTTTTCTTTAACCGCTGTTTATCTTAATATCGAGACGTTAGGATAGTAACCACAATCATCACAGGGTGATCAGTCTTCTCGGTAAGGTTATTAGTCATACAAGCTTAACGAAGTGTGCGAGGCCGGTTGGCAAAGTAACACTCTAGGAAAGGAGGTGTGCAATGGAGAAACAATACTTGCTGTAAACAGCTGCGTTTTTATAGCTCGAAAATCTTAGCCAATTAGGGTTGTGGGAACTAACATCTCTTAATACATGTATATTTGCGCTCGGGTCTAAAGAAAGTGATGTATCTATGCTATACAAAAACAAAATAAAGCAAGGTAAAATATTGGATCGAAGGAGAATGGCAGCTAAAATATAAGTAAGTGTTTTAAGGTAATTCTACAGAACTGTAGTCGTGAGTATGTTTACTAGTAAGTTAAGAGTGTCTGGAATATCAAAGTCGAGTCCGTACTGTAGAGATAGTAGGGGTATTCAGTTATGTCAACACGATTAGAGAATATTGAAAATTGTAGGTTATATTCACTTAGTGCTAGTATATCACGTGAGTTTACAATTAAAGGGAGTTAATGTCATTGATGTTTATTTCTAAGCTCTCAGATATTAATGAATGCCAGCCTCAATGTGTTGTTTTTCGGTTGTCGTCTGATTTGAACTTGTTCTTTTTCATAGTGACATCTGTAGATTTTTGCTATAGTGGGTTGGGCAAAGTTGAGGTTTGTTTAATGCCAGTAAGCCGACACAAGTAGAGTATTAGCCGAGTCTTAATCTATCGGATTGTAGCCTAGGAAAATAGCACCGGAGACAAGTACAGGTTCATTTTCCATGCGTTTTAGCGCTACTTTAGAGTTAGAGCCCTTGCAGTACCAGTCAGTAATAACGGCCCGATGAGCCGGATAAGCTGGCCAACCTGCACCATCAACCTGTTAGAATAAGAGCAGTCGAGATTAGTCATGTGAAGATTAAGTTACCCACTTACGTTTCCTAGCTAAAGATCAGTAGATAAAGCGTCCATTATTCGTCATACGTATTTTAATCGTGTGCAATTGCAGTACAAATTTAAATCGTAATTTCTGTACTTTCATTTTTAGAAACGTAATAAATTTAATTTTTAAATGTATAACATTCGTAAGTTAAATCCAAACTTTCGCATTGTAACATAATTTTAATTTTTTTTATAATCCTACTTTTAAAGGTTTTAATCATGATCAGTTATAATCTACTTTTTAAATCGAGGATTAACTTCTTGTAAAGATAAGAAATCTATTTAATTTTTGTACTTTGACTCCACATATTTTTATACTTCGCTAATGCCACCACCCTACATTATTAATTAACATAATGACCCCTTCCCATCCTCCCTATATTATAGAGACCCACCAGTAAATAGAATATCGGTGCTATTTTTTTATTTTAATTTTAATTTTATTCTTTATTTTTAAATCATTTTTAAATTATTGTTAGATATATAAAGGTGTTAAACCTCTTTCATTTAAGTTTGAATGACGGTTGGAAACACATCCGAGGAGACATAGTTACACTCGAAATAAGTTATAATGTGTTCAATCCGAATGTATATCTAGTCTATTTCAACCTCAACACTTATTCATGCTCTGTTTGAACGGACATAGAGCTCTCTGATTCTAATTCCTATCGAAACTATTCGAAACTGCTATCTATCTATATATATATATATATGTATATATATATATATATATATATATATATATATATATATATATATATATATATATATATATATATATATATATACATGTATAGGTTTTTGATAGTAGATAAGAAGGTAATTCGAATGATAGATGTGTTTTGTTTTTATTTTTAACAGACGTTAAGAGGAATCTAATGAATTATGATTGTTTTATTTTTCAGGGAAGTATACGGACCAAACCCCGAATATAAATCTACGCATGGATTAACAATTACTTGCCAGATTTTTCATGGAATTGGAAAATATGAATTATAGTCAAATGAGTTACGTTTGATTGAGTTTATCAGGAGAACGCACTTTGAAAATAAAGTTATTCATAATAGCTATCGTCGGGTAAGGCTGCTAGTATAATCATAGAAGTATTTTTACAAGAATGCTGATAGAATGTCTACACAAATGAAACTACGTGTTTATAAAACATTACGGAAGGTTATTTCAGATTTGTTATACAGATCTTATGTTCTCTCTCATATTCTTTCTTATATTATACTGTACAACATTTTCTCTTCATTTCTACATCTATGACCTTTAATACGTTATCTTATACATAAACAAGCATTTACATACACTTTTACTCACATAATTATTTATTCAATTTCCCAATTCCGGTAATTTTAATCATTAACACCAAATATGCAAGTAGATGCACGTCGTATATATTTAAGTTGAAACTGTTTCTGTGTATAGAACCGTTTTATCTCCCTTTAGGTTTTCTTGAGATTAAAAATTAATTATTAATATCGTCAGTGAAGAAGAGAAAAAACCAAATAAGATAGTTCCGACGCTAAGTACACACTAAGGTTTCTAAAATCATCACGCAGTCGTTCTTTTTCGTATGTAATTAACTTGAGGAGTTTTGCCTGAAGTTTTTTTTAGGTGTGTTAGATATTCTAAAATGTTTATAAAAGATTTGATTGAATACATTTCCGATTTGAATAACTGAAATAAATAGTACTTTCGGAGAAGAAACATAGATAGTTTTAAGCATGCTCGTTTTTTCATGTACCTAGCTTGAGAATCACTTCATATATATTGTCTATACACTTTAACATACACATTATATATATATATATATATATATATATATATATATATATATATATATATATAGCTATTTTCAATGTACGCGGTCCCATCTTATTCTTATAAAATAAATAAATCTGATCCACATCCAATATTAAATTATTGGTTTTACTCAATTATATACATTACTTATTATAAAGTTCTAGTAAGTGTCTACTTGTATTATAAACCAACAGGTGGAATTGATTTTGCCCGAGACCACATGAATACAAAAGGGTTAAACAATTGGTGTACTATCTTTATATTAAAACCCCTAATTCTCTATCTCTCTACAAGCTGTCTCTATATTTCCTTATCCCAATGTCTGTTTCCCACATGCCTAACCCCAATTCTCTGTTACTTACACCTAACTTATTCGTGTATCTTGTTTCAATGTATAAAAATTAATAATAATGTAAATCAACTAGCTGCCAAGTAATACTTACTATTACCTGCAAATTCTACCTAACACTTTGAAGCAAGCTTGAAAACGAACCAAAAAGACGATCAATCACCATAAGCTCAACAAATGTCAGTAAATCAGCAGCCTTAAGTATGAAGACAGGCCCGTGCCTGCTTACAAAATCAGCATTGCCATCATATACTATAACATTGAAATCCCCCCACCACCAAAAACTCATTTCAAAACTCTGCAGAGAGCATCAGGTAGTCTCGGCCTACAAGAAAGCCACCGTGGATCTAAACATCTCTTTCGTCATGTGGATGGAATAACCGCCATCACAAGAATACCACGTGAGAAACAAGGAAGTATCATACTAGCCAAAAATGAGGCAATCATTAAATCAACAGCAAGGATCGATCAAAATAACATTAAAGTGTTACCAGCTGAGCTCAGAGGAATAACCATCACCTCAGTATATAAACCACCTCCCACACCACTTTTGATGGCAGATATGCCATCACCATCTTAGAACCCAAACATTGTGATAGATGAGTTAAATAGCCTTGGCAGACAATAGGGGTGCGCTAAAAATAATAGGGGATGAAGATGCAGTAGAAGTTTTGGCTGAAAGTAATCAGCTTAATCTGATAAACGAGGCAAAACAACACAAATCTTCCAACAGAAGACGTTTGAAAAGAGGGTATGATCCCATTATTGATTTAATCACTCAGAGTAACACCTGATTGAGCAAAATCTGGTGCTGGAGCCACTGACAAGAACGCAACACCGCCCCGTTGGCATCACAGTCAATGCTGAAATTACCCCAGTTACAGTTCTAATTCGAATTAGATTCACTTTTGAGAAAGCGAACTGGGCTGGCTTCCAAAAAAATCCTCAAAGGAAGATTGTCTTCTGAGCAAAGCCAAAATTATGACACCTTCTACCAGATTTGTGCGCTAAGCATCCCGGAAGAACATTCCAAGAGGCTGCCGCACTCAATACAATCTTGGAACTGGTGCCAAAAGTAACAAATTATATGAGCAATACACACCGCTCTATGAATCTGACCACTTTGCGGAAAGTACCATCGTAGTAGGTGAGCGACTCATGACTTGCCTATCATAAGGTCGACAACGGAAATGGTAAAACTAGTTGCAGAAAACTGATATGACAGATAATAGCAAAAAGGCATTAATTCTAATCCGGAAAATAAGCAACGATCGACTCCATTGCAACAGCAGTGCACGATCGCTGCCAACAAAGTTGCATATCAGTTGTAACTCAATGGGAAGTGCACTACCAAACAGCAAATACCAAACATAGACCGACTTCAATATTTCCAGAGCACTGGAATGACCTAACCGTTCTTTCTTCAAGAGCTCGGTATCGGCATCGGTAAAACCAACGATCTAGATCATATTTTCTCACACAAAGCACTTTGGACCTTTGATACAAATCTGAATCCTAGAGTTGATTAACAACTCTATGCTAACAAATAACATCCCAAAGATCTGAAGAAAAACTAAAGTCATCGCTTTTCTCAAACCTGTCAAAATAGAGCGCGTGCAAAGAGTTTCCGCCCGATCTCTCTGATATGCCACTTATTTAAGCTGTCTGATCGCATGATCATCAGCAGGTTCGCCTCAGTTGGTGAACCAACCCTCATTAACCAACAAGCAGGAGTCAGGCTTGATAAATCTACAACTAGCTCTAGAAACTCACTCACCACATTGAATATGGTTTCAGAAACGACTAGTAACGGGGCCGTCTTTCTTTATCTATCTGCCTCATCTGCCACTAAAGAGAGTAGAAAAGGAATCTATGGTTTACTTTCAGCAACCTCGTAACACTCGCATCCCCTTATTTTGTCTTTTAGTCCTCACATTCGATGAACTATGTTTATGACAAAAAGGGAAATCGGTGTTTACTTGGTCGGAATCTATCAATCTTACACTACTCGTTGGTTACTTTTTAACCTTTAAGTAGTATTTTTTGTTTTTTACGTCAAGTGGGTTCATTCCTGGTCTGGAACAATTTCCATGAACAAAAAACACCGTATTTCCTGAAAAAATATTGGAGCTGACAACAGACCTGCCACTCACAGACCTAATCGGAGCCATCTTAAAAGACACGCGTTTTTTATTAAACCTTACACACCAAACCTAGTCACTGGCGTTGACAAACGATTGGCTTAGATCAAGGTTATGTGCTGGCTTCATAAGTATGTACTACATCTACACTTATGACCACCCAATGAACCAGAACACTGGGCGGTTCTTCCTTGCTGAAAGCGTATGCATAACAGAGTACATTTGCGTCAGTAGAAATACACCTCAACTGATCCTTAGATTAGCTACCCCTCTACTACGAGAGTTACCACCTGCATACAAATCCTATAAAAACTCAAGTCTGCTCGTTTCATCTGAGGAATCAAGATACCAACCAATCGCTAAACATTGCGTGGTTTGGAATAACACTTGATAATCGCACTAACTCTGTCTACCTTTACGTTACCCTAAACCGCAACCTCACATTCAGGAAACATGTAAAGAAGACACACATGAAAGTCAGCTCCCAGAACATCATCCTACGGAAACTGATCAACTCCAAGTAGAGAGCTAGAAAACACATAATAACATATAGTGCCTTAACATTGTTCTAATCTACTGCGGGGTATGCTTGTCCAGTTTGGGAGAGGTCAACTTATGCTAAATTCTTAGACTCAGCATTGAACAATACCTTGCGCTTGATCAATGTCAGCTTCAATCTTTCCAAGTTGAAAAACCTGCATCTCCCTTACCCTAACACTAACTGTAACCGATTGCCCCTTCAGATGTGAGACGGGATGTTGCCAGCCGAGTCAAAAGAACAAAGTCCATCAGTTATGAGCGGCATTTCCTTTATGAACGCTAATTATCAGTTTAATGATCGAAATCAAGGAGAATCTTCTACAGCCATGTCGAACTCCTACCAACATCTCAGGAAGAGACCAGACAACAGCTGTGAGCCAAACGGAAAGAGCATGGCACCCCATACTGAAACGGAAATTCCTTAATCTGAGAAACTCCCTCTCGGTTCAGAGGCACCCTTTCTCTAGTAGAAAACACTAGACTGCCTTATAATCGGAATACAGCGATCACAATTTGCTATGCTTGGCCTACAAAAATGGTCCAACCATCTGTAAATATTAGAAAAAGATGGCCATAAGATGCAACACTGCTTTGTTTACCCCACTAAGGTCCAACTGGTGCAGCTTATAATATATTGCAGAGGACAACAATAATGCAAACAACTGCAGAAAAAAGTGAGAAACTGTCCTATGACCACATGCTTCAAAGACGCGCAAATAATAGTGTTAAACTTATTGGTCTCGAGCAACACCGAATTACTTCCCCACCACCTCTATTTAGAATGAAAATTAAAGTTATATTTATTTTAATTTATTCCAAGGCACCACCAAGTTTCCTATCTTTTCTTTCCTACTTAATAATATAATACCACACATTTTTGGTATATTCCTGGTCAACACTGACTATATTGTCTTCCCCTTTTCCATCAAACATATACCACATTAAATGTACTACTGTATTATTGCACACAACTGCTTTATATTGCATATTAAACACTGACTCCCCAAAAAGGCAGATTACGTTTTCATGTATATAATAGCATAACAAAATACAGTGTCAATCATTCTTCAGGGCAACGCGGCGTTTAAACACACCTGATCTTTCTAGGATAATATCATTTAAGTTAGTGATGCCTCGAGAGTTATCAATATTCTAGATGAAGCAACTCCGAGTCTAAACACTCTGTATTATAACTATTATAGAACCCAGGCAACACTGATTTATTAAAAGCCATATACGTTCTTTCTCAAAGAACACACGTGGTTGTAACACTCCTACTATATCTAGGATAATCATCACTATACCATTAACTAAATGTAAAACTGTAATCTTACATTTATTGATCCCGTTAAGAGCGCTACTGAAACCCCCTAAATATAATTATAGATTATACAGATTAAACTGCCCGACATGTTTCGTAAACCTCAACGCGGTAGTTTACGAGTTCATCGACACGATACGTTGTTCGTAATTCATTAATTAATTTGATTAAGGAATATTGCAATATTGCTTTTGCATAAATATTTCATTTACGTTCATCATTCCTGTTCCTCCTCCTATGAGAGTTATATTGTGTGCGCTTAATAAAAGGGGTACTATCTTTAACACGATAGAGGTTAATAAGTTACATGAAAATTACAAACAGAACCGGTTACATTGTTTTGCGAATGTTTTGAAAGACCTTCCGTTTAAAAGTTCTTATAATATTAAACGAAACTAAACACACTATAAACCACCTAGTTAATATGCAGTAAAACATTTAATTTATTAAACAGTCATTGGTGAAGTCTTAGCAGTTCGTTGTTCGGTCTTCCCTTCTTAGAGAACCAATGACATCAGCTCAGTATCTGGCAAAATATTCACAAAGAAGAAAGGCAGTGTAAATTCAACTCATAAAATTTATTTCGGTTATATAATTGGATTGATCTGATTAACTAATATGTGTTTCTGATTTTGTCCGACATGTCATCTAGTATGTTTTCTTGTTCTAAACCACCAATGACTACCTAATAAGATCCTTCTGTGGTAAAAGAGCCGATTAAAATAAGAAAACACGGTGGTATATTTACAAGAATATATTGAAAGAAGTAGAGAACATTATGTCACAGAAATTCCGCGCCTGATACTGTGGCAATGACTGCCATGAATGACTGCCCCGACACTTCGTCGTAACTTTATATATAGTGACTGCAAGTATCCATCTGTTCCCGGTAATATGGCAGACCAACATCACGCCATAACACGGGCCCTTTTAGCATTGCTCTGTATAGAGTCAATACCTTTTATTTTGGGGAACTATTTCAAAGTAAGCCGTATTGTTATACTTACTTTTTAATATCCGTTTTAAATAAACTGTTTGCTGGACTGGTACATCAAACGTTTCGAACACGAAACCACTTAATTAGTTCTTTGGGGTATTGTTCTTGACAACATCCGAATATATTTTTCTATTTTGATTTAAGTGTATTTTGTGGGAAAATATATGCCAATTAACGATGTAAATTATGTTCACAATCCTGTTATCCACTATCCCGGTTTCTCAGTATCATTAATTGTTCCTGAACTTTCGAAAAACACTTTTTCGACGAGTTTAAAACGTCCTTTCTGACAATTTTCTAGGTTATGACTTTGTAATCATGTATCATAAAACGTGTTTGTTCTTTCTTGCAAACATTACTTTTTCTGGGGTAATGGAAGATTACACACTGTTATTCAGAATCGTCCTATATACTTTGGAAAATATTCAATAGATTTTCCAGTAGGTAAGTGTACTCTTCGCTTGTGTAAGTGTTTCTTAAAACGTTTCCACAAACCGTTCTCGCAGGATACGGCCCGATTGACTAAATATTTTAAATCTACAAGACATGAATTTCGTGTTGTTGTCCGATACAATACAGCCCACAACCCCGAAACTTGCGAACAATTAATGCAAACTCACAATTGCTACTTCCGTAGTTTGTGTCTTACATTTAAATATGTTAAGCCATTTCGTAAAACAGTTTTCTACTATTATGCAATATAAACTATCCTGTAGGTCAGCAAAATCTATATGAATCCTACACCACGGTCAGTACGTTTCCGGTCAAAGTCTTAACTTTATAATGCGAAAGCGCAACGTTTGCATAATTTCCCCGTATTTTTTAAGTGTTTGTCCACGCATTACTTTTCCTCAGGCTTTACATTCTAAAATACCGGGGTGATCGATATGAAATTCTCGTAAAAGTCTGTATTGCTATGCTGCGGGAATAACTATTCAATCGCCGTATATCAGTACATAATCTGAGATGAAATACATTTCCGTGATTAGGCAGTTTTTCTTTTATACCCTTTTACTGTTCGTTTAGAAATCGACGTTCATCGTATTTTCTTTATTGTTTCTGAGTGATACCAGAAGCTCTCTAATGACTTTACACGATATAGTTGCATCTTAAATACTGGTTGTAGGGAGGCAATCACTATATATTCAACGGGTTTCGCATAATATTGGGTCCGCCTTGATAATCTGTCAACATTACTGATGATGAGAGATATTCAATTTTTTAATGTTTATTTAGGAGAATGAGTCTGCATCTGTTCACACTATGTGTTGGTAAATCCTTTTTTCGAACCATACATTGTTAACAGTGGTCGATTCATGATAAAATATATTCAGTTAACAGAATGATGGCATTCTTTGGTTATAAAATATTACCCAATGCTTTCTTCTCGATTTGTGAGTAACTCCTTTCTGCAGGTAATAATGTACAAGACGCGTGTCCAATATGTTTTAGCAAACGGCCTTATATTTTGTGTAAAGTTCAAGCACTAATGTCGTCTAAACTGGCATAATTAGCTAACACGATGTCAGAATATGGAGTATAATTCAGATATTAGTTGTATTTCCTGGTCTCCGATTCGCACAATTCGTATGATAAATATATTCGAATCGGCTGAAATACGAAGCTAAAATAACATCGTTTTTAGGATCGTAGTAAAAAGAATCAATTATGCGTTAAAAAATGTTTTGTAAAAATTTACTTTCATCTTTTTTTAATCTAGTCGAAACTTTTCTGTTTCCATGTTCTTCCAATGTTATTTTTTCTGCATCCATTTTCTCCTTCTATTCCACTTTTTTCTGATATTCCATTTTCCTGTTCCTATTTTCTTTTAATATTCTAGTTGTCTTTACTGCAATTGCCGGTGCTGATGTTCTTGGTGCCTAAAAATTAAAGAAATAATAGCATTTATAAACACTTCCATTATTCTTCATTTCAAATTTGATTGACTTTTGTATATATATATATATATATATATATATATATATATATATATATATATATATATATATATAACATTTTTTAAAATAACAGAATTCTTCTGTTTACTTATACTTTTTTATTTTTTAAAATTTATTTGATGTTTTTTTTGTATTAAAATCTAAAACGTCCATAAATATTCCATAGGTTTCACGAACTTTATCGATTCTTCGTAAAATCATCCTCAGGCGTCAAAAGAAAATTAACAAAAAAGCTAAAAGTAAGAAGATAATTAAAAAGAAAACGGCGGAAAAATGCGTAGATAATATATTTGACATTTTCCAATGAAAATCGTTGACGATTTAAAATCAGCGACGGTAAAATTGTACTATATATATATATATATATATATATATATATATATATATATATATATATATCCGTCTATACAAGTCATTAGTTCGGTTAGAGCTAGTGAGATTCGAAATCCGGACCACAGTTTTTACGCTCGTCGTTCTATCAAGTGAGCCAAACCCCCTCTGGATAACATGTATTACATTATAAATGACTGTATTATTTTATTGTAGTATCGTAAATTAAAATATAAACAAATGAAAACCATTAATAATTCAGTGCAATTTCTGTCATTACCACCACCACGATCTCGGTTAAGTTGGTAGAGCACTGGAAGACAGTTACTGGCGTCCTAGTTGCGTATAACTCTAGGTCTAGCACTACTCATGAATTGCAAAGGTTACGAAAAAATGTATGTTATTGTAATATATATAAATATAAATATATATATATATATATATATATATATATATATATATTATATATAAATATATATATATATATATATATATTTATATATATATATATATATATATATATATATATATATATATACTGAGCACCACTAACATACAAATGGATAGAGGATTTTACAATGTTTTACATTTTTTTCTCATACGATTGTCTTTTTACGCGGATTTTAGGATATTTTGATCGTAAATCTCTTTCCAAATTACTTCAAACGCCAATACGTATTAAAAAATAAGCAAACTTGTGTATTAAATAAAATTTAAAAAAAACAATCACATTGTATGAAAGAAATATTTATTTTTTAACGAAAGAAATGAATTAAAGTTTTTCATTTTTAACACCTACAAAGATATAAAATATTTTAGCTACTTACACATACTTTGGATGAATTACTTTGTGTCCCTTTAGAAATCTGAAATGGATTTAGAAGCATTTCAACTGTTCGAGAGTAATAACTTCAAACTGTCACGAATGTTCTCTAAAATATATAATAATATCATTAATAATACATTTAAACTGCAATTGAATTTGCAGCATTTAAACTCCTATTGCAAAAAAAAATAGGGGGTGCATATAGGGCCGAATGTTTGAAATTTACAGAAATTGTTTAGCTATTTTAAACGAACCTAACTGACTTTTGCTATATATTCTGTAGTGTTTAACGTAACTAAAATAAGAATAAACGATTTTATATTGTTTGTTCCCAATCCAGTGTGACATTTTTGGGGGGATCTAGATTTGCATTCAATTAAGAACCAACCCGTGGGCAAAAGAGGAAAATCTTTCTCGACTGAGGCAATGTTTATAGTCACGTAAATTATTTAGAGTAAAAATTTTTTGTACTTTTTCCAACTAAAATATGATTAACCTGTCATTATTTGTTTTTAGCTAGCCTCTTTCTGAATGTTTTAAAAGATGGACACTATATTTTTCTTATCGACTTTTGATTTCGACGTTACACGTACACGATGAAGTTAGCTATAGGTGTTATTTTTAAATGTAATTGTGATTAATTTGTTTTGTTTTTAATGAATGTTTAAAATGTAAGTGTCTATTTTTCGAAAAGTACCAACGCCACGATGTTTACATTATTTTGACATTTTTGCGTGACCCAAATGTAAGCGTCTGTCAAAAAAGTTGAATCCGTTGTGAATTCATGAAAATGTAGATTTTCAATGAGCGCTTTAATCTCAAATTGCAATATCGAAAATAAATTCCTATTAAGCGTTAACCGACATATAAATAAAACCGTCTAGAAAAAATATTCTAAATACTAATGGAAATTTGAGAATACCAATTATAAGTGTATATTTCTAAATATAAATTATGCTTCCACTAGAGTTTGCAATCCTTTGTGCCAGACTAATGCTAACATTGTCTGCAAGTCAAACATGTCAGTACGCCTGTGTCGGTCATATTTTGGAAAACTGGAGATCGGTGTCAAATCAATTCCATGACAGGAGCATGTGATGTGTTCAGAGATCAGACCAGCTGACATGCACGATGTGTTAGAGAATCAGAACAGGTTATTCAGTCATAACAAAACATTTGTGTATTTCTGTCTGTGTGTCTGTCTATTTGCGTGTATGTATGTTTGTATGTATGTCTGTCTCTCTTTATATATATCTCTCCCTTTTCTATTTCGCTCAGTCTGGAGCGAAATAATGCAGTCGGCGTTTTCGAATCGGTGAGCGACGCACGCTTTTGTCATGGTCTTCGAGTTTTTTTTAATTATGTTTCTTTTCGAAATATCAGAAAAATTATAATTTTATATAAAAAGTAAAAAGATTTGTTCCATCATTATTAAATGATGTTCTATTCCAGCCTATTATTCCGAACAAACAGCTAGTCTGGCAGCAAGTCGACTTAATACCTAAACGTGTATGAATAACCTATTCATTAAATAGATGTACCTATCGCGTCTACTCTGGGAGCTTTGTACGGTGCTAGGGATATAAGTGCCCTTCTACAGACGTCTCTACTGTGGGAATCACCATGTTACACTCCCCGGTCGTGACTATCGTCAAACGATGATTACTCACTGGCGATAACGACAAGTACATGTGGATGCGGTTCCACACAAGAACAACAAAGGGTTGTATCACATTGGTTGCGGGACCAACATACACCCCCGGCAAACGATAGTTATATAAGAAGCCAATTCTTGGGCAATACATAGACAATTTAAGTCATCCACAGTAATCGCCTAGCACCAGACAGTGTCTTATTAAACAGGTTATTATAGTCTATTCATGACTTGAAACTGACTTCAATACAGCATCTACAATATATATATATTGAATAGAGCAACCACTTTTAGAGGTGAGAGATGAGAATAAAAAAATGAAAATATACAATATTTATTAGAACATCAAAAGTTCAGAGCAGGAGCTTCGTATCCTTTTGATGTTCTAATAAATATTGTATCTTTACAATTTTTATTCTCATCTTTCACCTCTAATATATATATATATATATATATATATATATATATATATATACGTATATATGTATATATTTATATACATATACACATATATATATACATATATATATACATATATGTATATATGTATATATACATATATATACATATATATATACATATACGTATATACATATATATATACATAAATATATATATATATATACACATATATATACATATATATATGTATATATGTATATATACATATATATACATATATATATATATACATATACGTATATACATATATATATACATAAATATATATATATATATATATATATATACATATATATGTATATATATATATATATATATATATATATATATATATATATATATATACATACATAATACTGATACAAGGCCAATATTAGAACCATATTAGCAACTAACAAAGCCAACCCTCTCGAACCAAAACCTTTCACGGAAGCTGCAAGGAGAATAGAATGTGTTTTTTTAAATTTCGTTCCATTCAGTCCTAGTTACATGGTTTGGTTCCGAGTAGGTCTGGCTATATTTAGCTTTAAACGAAATGTGCATTCTAATGTGTAGTTTAATATCATCTTCATAAATGTAAATGTTGTACTATATATATATACATATATATCTATCTATCTATCTATCTATATATATATATATATATATATATATATATATATATATATATATGTATACCTTGGCTATCAGAAAACGCACATTTTGTCTCGGAAACAATCGTATACTAAACAATTATTAATGTTAAATACTTTGATCGGATGTAAATAACTATTTCATGAATTTGTTTATCGATGAACTATAATATGACAACCAGATGATAACATACATTTGACGATATGGGTTTTAATAGAAAGACAGACTACACTCAACGTTTTCGTTGCGATGGGTATTTTACAAGAGAAAAACATTTAAAATAATATTTACTCTCTTGCAAAAGCCTACGCAACAACTAGGCGAACGTTGAGTTGTAGGTCTTCCGTTATTCCTTTTTAATAAATCAATATATATATATATATATATATATATATATATATATATATATATATATATATATATATATACACATATATATTGTATTCTACAAACAGACTGTTTCACTGTATCACAGCTCTTTAGTGCGATTAGACTAGCACTTTTTTGCTAGTGTTCGAACCTTCAACAATCGACTTTTAAGTCGTGAGCTGTATCTATTGGGCAAGTGATAAGAGCACAGGTTAATGGAATTTCAATTCATATGTCTATTTATATAAAAACTTGGCCGCAACCTCACATTGCTCAATATGTTTACTAATCAACAAACATATATATATATATATATATATTGCGCTTGGAGAAATCAACTAAAAAGAGTGCTCAACCCGAGAATGAGGGGCTTATATAATTATCCTGACTGTTTTTTTTTCGCCCGATTATATATATATATATATATATATATATAGAGAGAGAGAGAGAGAGAGAAAGAGAGACAGAGAAAGAGAAAGAGAGAGAGAGAGAGTATAATCCCTGCACCGATGAGGGCGACCGCTCTAAACGCTAGTATATGAAGGTAAAATAATTTAATATTATTCATTAAAATTAATATATATATATATATATATATACATTCATACATATATATATATATATATATATATATATATATATATATATATATATATATATATATACTATTACTTTAGATTATAAATACATTATAAAAGAAAAAATATTTGTGATGAATCGTTTCTGGAATTAAATATCTTGGTAAACTCTCTCTCTCTCTCATATCTCTCATATATATATATATATATATATATATATATATATATATATATATATGTATATATATATATATATATATATATATATATATATATATATATATATACAAGCAGTTTGAAAACAAGATATGTGATGCAAGATTTTTAAATAAAAAACTCATTGATTTTGTTTTCGTCACATATTTCGACATACACGTCTCTTTTTCAGTGGTTATATTGATATTCTTTTTCTTTTCTTTTTTGTCAATATTCCTGATCGGTGACACCGACATTAGTTCCCGGAAACTTCTGATGTTATTTCAGGGTAGTAGCATACCTGCTGGGTAGCGGTTGTTTAAGAAATGCGTTAGAGGCTATTGTATGAAGCGTCAACACGTTAAAATTCAATCACATTATAAACCAGATAAGAAATGCGAGATATTTTTATTGGTAAACACATTTGTTATTTAGTTATCAAATATTTCGAAATATGCATGTTTTAGTCTGTGGTTACATTGATGTGTTTCTTTTTTTCTTATTTGTGCGAGATCTGTCATCGGCAAAGCCGACATGATATCACAGAAAAAGGTCCTGATGTAAATGTTAGTTTTTTTTTATAAGTCTGACTATTATTCACGCTGGTTCGCGGTAGTGTAAGAAATCCGTTGAGGGTTACTTGATGAAGAATTGACAAATAAAAATGTAACCTAATTAACAATCAAATAAGCGATTCTATATCTTTTTATGAATGAACTATTTATTGTTTTTGTCAAATATTTCAATATAAAAATGTCTCTCTCAGTGTTTACATATATGTGTTATTCTGGTTTTTACTTTGTCAAGATCCCAGATCGGCCAATCGAACCTGAGATCACTAAAAGTCCCGATGTTAATGTAAGTGTTTATGTGTGTAAGTCAGTATAGTTGCATACAGACTGACCTTTCCATCCTTTAAGAAAACCGTTAGGGGCTACTTGATGAAGCATCAAAAAATTAATATAAAATTAGATTAAACACCATATAAGCGATACAAGATTTCTCAATAAATTAAACATTTATATCAAATATTTCGATATAAACATGCCTTCCTCAGTAGTTTCAGTGTTGTCTTAAAACAATATGTTTACAAGATCTCTGAATAGTCCAGCCGGCCTGATATAATTGAAATTCCTGATGTTAATAGGAGTGCTTTTTCATAAGTCAGGCTAATATCATATACGCTTGTTCGCGGTAGTTGTAGAAATCCGTTAAGTGCTACTTTATGAAGCATCGGCAAGTTAAAATGCAATCAGATTAAACACCATATAAGTGATGCGAGATGTTTTAATATTAATTTTCAGTTGTTACATAGATGTGTTTCTTTCGTATTTATTGTCAAGATACCAGAACGGAACAGCCTACCTGATATCACATAAAGTCATGATGGAAGTGTGTTTTCTTTATTTACTTTGTCCAGATCCCAGATCGGCCGAACCGACCTGAGATCACGGAAAGTCTAAATGTTTATGAGAATTTTTTTTGTTTGAAAGTCAAGCATATACGCTTTCTGGCAGTAGTTTATGCAATATGTGAGAGGCCGCCTTATAAAGCATCGACAATTTAAAATGGAATCAGATAAAAAAAACAGATAAGCGATTCTAGATTTTTTAATATTAAAAACATTTTATTTTTCATCCATTATTTCGATATACACTGTCTTCCTCAGTTGTTACATTGATGATTTATTCATCTTTTTTTTGTTAAGCTCCCAGATCGGTCAAGCCAACTGGAGTTCACGGAATGTCCCGATGTTAATGTGAGTGTTTTTTTGTATGTCAGTTTAGTTGCATACAGACTTGGTCGCAGTAGTTTCAGAAATTCGTTAGCAGCTACTTGGTAGATCATCAACAAGTTTAAATGCAATAACGATTAAAAAAATGTTAAGCGATGCGAGATTTTTTAATGAATAAAAACATTTATTTATTTTAGCAAATAGTTCGACATACCTGGTTGTTACATTGTTGTTTTTATAGTTGTTTTTCTTTGATGTGATCTTAGATCAGCCAAACAGGTCTGAGATCACGGAAAGTCCCGATGTTGATGAAAGGGTTTTTTATAAGTCAGGGTAGTAGCGTACACACTGGTTCGCGGTAGTTGAAAAACTCGTTAAAGGCTACTTTATGAAGACATATCTTCACATCTTTTTTTCTAAATAAGCTCTAAATAATAAGAACCTTTACATAGAATCTAAGGGGTGTTGCTGAAATGTAAACAGATACAACGAATAACCCAAATGATTTATTGCTGTGAAACTCACCGACATATTGCTTAAAGGCCAGAAAAATATTTCGTTGAGAACATTGTTTGCATGTGCTATCGTGCCTTATGTGATTTGGTTTGCAGTACGGTGTTTATGGGGGTATCAATCATTATTAATAATTGTTGAGAAATTTAAATTGGTATTAAGAATCTGTTATAAACAGATTAGACATTGTGGTAAGAAATATGTTCAGAAGTGAAGATTGCTGGTTCTCACGGTCTGTAAGGCGTATCGGGGGGTGACGTTTTTTGTTAGTGAATCGGCAATCGATATATATATATATATATATATATTGTGAAAGCTAATTTTTTATTTCGTTAAGCTTTTTTACAATTTTAAACTTAGAGAATAATGGAAAATGGCTTCAAAAAACTTTGTGTTAGATGCAGATATTATTTACTAAAATAAAAATATTTTTTTTCAATTTTGACATTTTCTAATTATTCCCATCGGTATAACAAGCCTCATGAGAGTTATAAACCGGTCTTGCTGGAGTTGCGTTTGATATTGTGCCGACTCATTGTGTACCGTATCTTTTTACTTTGAACTTAAATTGCGCATGGTCGCTATATATATATATTATATATATATATATTATATATATACTATATATATATATATATATATATATATATTATATATATATATATTATATATATAGTATATATATATATTATATATATAGTATATATATATATATATACTATATATATATATATATATATTATATATATATATATATTATATATATATATATATATATATTATATATATATATATATATATATATATATATATATATATATATATATATATATATATATATATATATATATATATCGTAGAATATCAGAGATGACTTATGTCTGGATATCTAGTTGATCATTTTCAATAGTCGTATAAGCGCAATTGTACGTTGTGTAATTGGCCGATTAACCTGAAATCATTGTTGGGTTCCCAAGTCTTTTGAATTCATAAGAGTTAATATTCAAGGACATCAGGTAATCACCATAGAGTTTATATGATAGGTTGTAAGGGCGTGAATTGTATTATTAATGTGAAAGTAAATTTGTCATCGCCAGTATGAAAATAAATATACATCATACATATATATATATATATATATATATATATATAAACGAATGTTTGATTTAACTAAATAATTTAATATGTAAATCCCTACCTGATAAATGATTCGACTATTATAAGAATCATGATAAAATGTAAGAGTCACACATTTTATTAAAAACTGAAACCTATAAAGTGTTTGTTATATATTTGAAATCAACTTTGATATTATTCTTATATATGTAACAATAATGTGCCTATTTACTGTGAAATACTATATCATGTACTGTAGTAATTACTGATTTAATTCAAATGTACAGTCTACTCCCTTGCTTCGTTGCTATATATTTTGTTTGACTAAAGACTGAATCTCCATTTAACAACTAACAGTATGAACTTAATGGAAAGCATTGTAATATAAAAGAAGAGTCGACACAGCCAAGCTGAACAACATCACTCCTAAATAACTTTATATTTCTCTTTTTGATAATACAAAACAAACGATTAAAAGACAGAGTAAAATGACGTGCCTCCCAGCGCTATTTCAGAATCCTAATTCGTAGCACACTTCCTTATCAGGATTCAATTAATTTCCAATTTTTCACACTTGCAGTGAAGCAGACTGTATAATTGTGAAGCAAGCTGTGAGGGATGGGGAGATAAATAATTGTATTTCTATCTTGGAAGAAATTGAAAACGAAACATTTTTAAAAAGAAAGTGGTCAGTAACGAAGCGACACTCGTATATGCATAGTGACATGCTATTGCGTATACTAAACTTGTATTATTACACATATATATAATTTTCAAAGAATAAGTTATATCATTATATGTGAGTAAACTAAGCTACTTTAGAGTTTCAGGCATATAGAATTACGGTTATGCTCAGTTTAAGGTGGCAATTCTCCCAAGCATTACCCCCAGTTTTTTGGAAGTGGTTTGTTATAGCCGATCGGCTGAAGTCAAGTACATAGTATTAACAATATTAGAGTATGACTTCTTACATTTTATATTGATTTTCAAACATATTTTAAAGTTTCTTTTCGCTATTTTGATAGCTAAGTCATCATTTTTCTTTTTGACCGTCTTTATTTAAGCTTGGTAGTTTTAACTGTGTATTAGTGATATGTTATACTTCACTGAAATGCTATCGCGTAAACGTCACTTAATCTATCGGTAAGCTAACAATTTTCCACGTAAAATAACGTTTAAAAAAGTTACCATTCACATTTCAAATGTGTGTTTTGCCTTTACGTATATAGTGTATGGAAATACATTAATGACACACAAGGATAACTGTCTACATGTTATGAATTAGTTTTGGTTTGATTAAAGGTCAGATTAAAGGGATATAGTAACATTTAAAGACGAAAAATAAATGTGGTGGTATACACTTGGAACAATTTATATTTATAGAAAAGAAGATTTAATTCATGTAAAATATATTTCGATAGAATTTTAATAATTTATACAGAAAGCAAGAATAAAAAAAATTCTAATAATACTGACGTTTCTTTATACTATGATGTATAATATTGAATATTTTTAACATGGTATTGAAAAAGCATGCAGCCTGCAGCCTGCGTTTATTCAACTATAGTTTCGTGGATAACATCATGGCGTAATTAAATTGTGCATGTGTCTTATATAACAACTAGCAGGGCTAGCCGGCCTTGCCTGTACAATGAAAATATATAGTAATGAAAAACATAGTAGTACGTGTTGTTTAATAAAATTGATATTTTTTACATTTCATATTACAAGTATATCTATTCCTTGAAAAAGCACGTTTTAAATATGTTTCAATTCATTTAGACAGTAAACACCGACTATCTAAGGCTCATACACGGATCATGCAGTTTGCCTGACGTATGTTTTATGCATATAACACTTAACTTCATGTGTGTGTTATTTGTTATGTATACAGTTTCATACAACTACGAAGTTCTGTTCATGTTAAGGAAATACTGAAACAGATATATATATATATATATATATATATATATATATATATATATATATATATATATATATATATCATGTTTTGGGTATACACACACACACACACATATATATATATATATATATATATATATATATACACACATTATATATATATATATATATATATACATATATTCATACGAATCAGTATGCATGAATATATATAAATATATATATGTAACTTTTAAATAACTATACAATGAACATGATTTATTTTTGCTTTTTTGTTTGCATTTTCTGTCATGATTCAAAAAGACAATTCAGTTAATGAGTAAAAACCACTGAACTAATTTAATATTATTCTGTTGATTGGTCCCTTTCGCTGGAATGTTCCAAAAGAGACCCCACTTGTTAATCGCATCAGACATCTTAGCCAATAATAGAAAACTGCAAACGTGAGTAGCGTTCAAATAGACCAATTGTCGTCAAATAAAACGCATTGATGCGGCAGAGTGTCTTCTTCCCCTTACATAGAAAACTTGATTGCTTTAGACTTGAGAGGACGACTTTAATCTAATCGCTGATTTACTTTATTTCTTATATAAATCATTTTATTTTGTATTCTTCATACTTTTGAATAGCACCACTCTATATATGAATATAAGACACTTTCTCGGTTCTTGTTTGAGTCAAACTACAAAGTTTCTGATATTAATTTGTGTCTTTACATTAAACTAGTTAATAACTTATTTATTACTCAACTAGTGAATCAATTCGGCGTTACACTACCTTGATTTCAGAATTTAACTTCATGCACAATTCGGTTTATATATTCAGTACTTTCCATAGCAGGTATTGTGATTATGATTGTCTCATTAATGAAGTGTTATGTGAAATTCTACATGAAACCTCGCTAAACCTGATAGATATCCGCATAGAACGATGTTTTTGTATTTATTTATTAAATGTTACCAATCTTGATTTGTAATAATATTTAAAATATTTAAAATATTCTCATTTTACAGTCATGCCCAGAATGCCAGATCAAAGTGTAGTATCTGTTCCGATGGATACTACACGCTGTCCTGTGCAGTTCTAGGAAGTCAATCCTCCCAAGCTTTGCCTCCCCTCTTTGGGGAGGAGTAAGTTTTTTGCTTACTGTCTGAGGTGCCCTTACTGGGGAATGCCGATGGGGCTGCCCAGGCACTGTTTAAAAAGCCAGAGAGCTCACCTCTCGAGCGCTGGCTTATCTAATCCCACTTTCCCGACCGAATGTCACATCTTACCTTGTGGGAGGTAGATACATAACCTTACTAACATGTATAGTTTTGTTTTCTCTCATTTTGCTTCCTTGCTAACAGCATATAATTATTTGAAGTAATCTGATTTCGAAGTTGACGGATCTGTCAAATAAAATTCATGTAATCATAATATAGCAGTGTTATAGTGTGTACGGCATTGTAGAGCATTGGTAAATATCCATCCTTCCCAGTGAAGACCATTCTCCTTCAAAACAATACACGAATTATAAACGAGGTATCAGAAGGATTAATTGACGCTGTTTTATTGATGAAGCTGATACGAAGGGAGAGATCACATCATAATTTAATATCTTAAAAGATAAATTAAGAAGTCACGATCATTAAAACTACTATACATACAATAACTGTGCATGTGGACCTGTAATATATACAACACACCTCATGGTTATAAACATGTCGTAGCCTTTTTGCAAATTGGATTGTATTTCGGGTTTCACTGAAGTTCACAAGTTATGAGGAGTTGACACACACTTACATTGGCCTACGGAAGTATGCTGTTCTGGTCTTATTTGATAATATACCCATCACTATTACTAATACTACTAATACACATTATAATACAATAATTACACCGATCTTCCGCATATAATATGATGTAAGGACAAGTATAATCATTGTATAATTGAAATAAACAAATACTGGCGAACATAGTATTATTTATGTTTTTCAATTCAAACAAAGTCAAGTAGGGTTGTTAGGTATCACTTAATCTGATAAAAAATCGGATATTGAATCTTGAGATTCGTTCACATGGTTATTCTATTTGAAGCCACCTGCACAAAAAGCAACATTCTACGAGACATATATATATATATATATATATATATATATTTATATATATATATATATATATATATATATATATAAATATATGTATACGTACGAACGCCGATCAACTTACGAATCCTTAATCATGTAATCATAAATCACCATTTCCGAGCTTTCAAATGTATAAATTTATAAACACACGTAAGTATCATTATCATACAGTGTTTGTACTTAATGAACCTATATACGCATATTCATGAATGTATTTTTCTCCCACACTTATATAGACAGTCAGCCAGTGGAACGCTTGTTTATTCACATATATAACATCAAATATATCTAGTAAGGGTAAACACATCGGTAGAACTATTTGTTTAGAAAGTATAATTTAATTTCATATATGAAAGAATAAATATTCTTGTATATATATATATATATATATTATATCATAGCTAATTTAATATATGTGTGTATCAAATGGATCAATGCCATGTCTGGAGCGATTTCTAGAATAAAATATAGCTTATACACATACAATATTAAATACATTTATACACACAGCTACGAATACATACACGAGGAGAATTAATTATCTACTAAACAGAATCAGCAAGTGTCTCTGGTCTCTCTGTACAAGGGTTTGGCAGGATATCCTGATATGAGGATACTTTCCCCACAAGTAAACTCTGACCAAATATTCAAAATAACATAGTATTACATGCCTAAATTGGATCCCCTCGACATAGCTATACACTGCCTCATGCAAGGGGTGCTGAATGTTTTCCGAATAATGTTACCTCAAGTAACATCACTTAGCTGGATACTCCATCAGACGAGTTGACTTCTTGTTTTTGAATTCGGTAAAACCAAGAGACTACAATAAATATATACTATAACATAGTTAACTGGCCAATAAGGGAGGAACATTAATATTATTTACTTATTTACTAACTGAACGTTTGACAAGTAAAAGAGAACAATAATGCAATATTCGAATATTTACGTATCTCATATAGATATCAAGTTTTAGCCCCAGGAAGGGGCCCCTTGATTTCTGAGAACTTCAACTGAAGTAAAATGCAACAAGAGAGAAACACGTATAGAACCAGCACTATATTATTGCACTAATACACTTATAAGGATACACACGACGAATATATGTTAATACATACATTCAATAAGATGTATATACAGATCGTGGTTTTGTTTTTATTTTATAAGAATTTGTCAACCTCTCGTCTCTTCATTTCATTGTAAGAGCTGACGTTTCTAATTTGTATAGTACAAAAACCGCATCAGGAAATAATAGAAAGCTGA
>OY744516.1:40144277-40189277 GCA_963556195.1 Sepiola atlantica
ATATTTATTTTATTCATCTAATTCAGCTCTTATCATTGTTGCTACAATACTAACGTAATAAGTTCAGAAACAAAAAAACACTTACAGATTTAGCGATTGTTATTCTATTATTTATTCTTTCTTCGTAGCATTTTCACGTTAGCAAACAGTTTAATTTATTTTGCACAAAGAATACACATCAAACATATGATATTATAATACATACTAAACAATATTCCAAATAACTTTTATATTTCGTAGGGGGGGGAATTCAGTTGGTAAATTTATAGAAGTGCACCTTTCGTATTTCGACCCCTAAAAAAAAAAGTATCAACTTTTTTGGCAAAATTACATGTAAACAGCCTCAACAAATATCCGCTATGAAAAAAATTTATGAAAATTGTTATTATTTTAGATTTTAGGAGGGGGGCACTTTCCTATATAAGTTATACGTAAAGTGAGCACGCATTTCTTGACCACTTAGAATCGCACCTCTCGTATTTCGACCCCTAAAAAAAAAAAAGTTTCTACTTTTTTGGCAATATTACATGTAAACTACCTCAACAAATATCCGCTATGAAAAAAAAATTATTAAAATTATTATTTTAGATGTTAAGAGGGGGGGGGTCACTGTTTTAAGAGTTTTTAATCTATGCATTTGTATGTTTTTGAATGTTTTTAATGTTTTAAATGTTTTTTTTTATTCTATGCATTTTGGGCGCTTATGGTCACGTTTTGCAAAATGAATGTCGCAGAAAAAATAAGAATGTGTTATTTATTATACAGTTTTATTCTTTTAAATGCTTAATTTTTTTGCTTAGTTGGATATTCCGAACAAAGCAACACTAACCCTAACCCTTACAAAAAAAATTGTATTTGTGAAAAGTCTCAAAATTTTAAAAAGTTTCTTTTTTCGGAATATCCAACCAAACACTAACCCTAACCCCCAAAAATGTAAGCATTTAAAAAGAATAAGTCTGTTTTTGTCCGTTTCAAAAGCTATATCAGTACCAAAATGCCCAAATGTGTACCTGCCCCCCCCCCTTCGCCCCAAATAAAATCTAAAATAACGTTTGTTGAATATTTCTTTCAACACGTGTTCGCTAGGGTGCGATTCTAAGTGGTCAAGAAATGCGTGCTCACTTTACGTATAACTTATATAGGAAAGTGCCCCCCCCCCTCCTAACATCTAAAATAACAAATTTCATTTTTTTTTTTCATAGCGGATATTTGTTGAGGCTGTTTACATGTAATTTTGCCAAAAAAGTAGAAACTTTTTTTTTTTTTTTTAGGGGTCGAAATACGAGAGTTGAGATTCGGTGGACCAGAAAGGCGTGCTCACTTTACGTATAACTTATATAATAAAATACCCCCCCTCCTAAATTCTAAAATAATAACAATTTTCATACATTTTTTTCTTAGCAGATATTTTTTGAGGCTGTTTACATGTAATTTGCCAAAAAAAGTAGAAACTTTTTTTTTTAGGGGTCGAAATACGAAAGGTGCACTTCTATAAATTTACCAAAAAAATTATACTCTAACATATAAGATACAATTTTTTTAACGTTTTCCTTCTGTTAAGAAATATACACCTCAAGAATCAATATATACCAATAATTATACCTTTCACTTCTTTTATAAACAAACAAATATGTGACTTCTACACTATTTGGACCGGACTGATTAGTTTATACTAAGCAAATACTTTTTACAAATGGGATTTCAATTATCCTTTCATTTTTTTTTTTAAAAACAAATCTGTGACTTCTATACTATTTGGACCGACCTGTTTGGTAGAATTCGTTCGTAAACTAAGCAAATACTTTTTACAAATGGGATTTCCATTAACGACTATGAGAAAAAAATATTCAAAAAACGACATCCTTGAATTTTATTGTAATAAATACGCGTGGACATGTATTCAATTTACACGGATTTTCTATTTTCGTCATCATTACACGTAACGGACATCGACTACCTATAACTAAGCCGACGTAATCAAATACGAATTTGTAAACGTCGCTAATTAAATATGATATACTTCTACAAAAAACAAAATGAATAATTCCGATATTTCATATTATAATAATTAAAAAAAAAAAAAACACCTAACAATTAATATAAAGATTTACATTTTACTTATTTACATGAAGTTAAAACAACTGTTACTTATACAGAATTTGAACTTTCTTAGAATCGTTTTAAACGATCACTATTGACTAATCACTAACTACTCATTTCATTGATAAATTTTCACTTCAGAAATTACTGTTGCCTACTTTCAGAAACTTTTCATTCATACAATAAGATAAATCAATGACTTTACATTCAGTTTGGCACTTCCGGTTGACTCGGTGGAATGAATGGAACTCTTCAATTATTAAGTCCAAGTGACGTTTGAAATGCAGAACTACCCTTACTTATTACAATAAAAAATGTTCCCCCACCCACCCCCACCTAAATATATAAGACAGCGACTACATAATAACGTGCCACCCATTATAAATAATATTACAATATATTTATAAATAATATTACAATATTTTTAAGTATAAAAACTCATCCGACATAATCAAATATGAATTCGTAAACGTCGATAATAAAATATGATACACTTCTTTTTAAGGCATTAGAACTTTACACGATAAAAAAACAATTAACAAATTCGGATATTTTCCATTATAATAAATTTTTTTAAAAAACCCATTAAACTCACAAAAAAAATAAAAAAACAATTGCTGAAATTTTTTAATAAACACTTACTCTGTCTGTGATAAGGGGGCCTTTGAAAATTAAAGAGGCCTACAGAGCCACATTACAATCACCCCCCCCCCTCCCAAAACTGCTGCCCTTATATTAAATACATTTTCTTCTTTTTTCAACATACACTAATTGACATTAATTTAGACTTAGATTTACCCGTGAGGCGGTGGCAAGCGACATATTGTCGATAGTGTTCACCACTCGACTACAACAATATTTCTGTTTCACACTTACTACAATAACTTCCAGTAGTATTTACTGACCAACACATCAGATTTGTTTGCCTTTCAAGCTCCATACGGAAATAGAATTTACATGCTTTAAATAGTTATTAATGCCCCCCCTTTATTTGCCCAATTGATACACATCAGAAACATATTACATACAATAACATATCCTTTGGACTTTTAACACAATACATGGTTCAGATCAAAATTGGTTTAATTTCTTGCAAATCAGACGTGACTAACCTGCCACATTTTCAAGATTTTCATAGCAAGAGTTTTCCATCTAAAGCTAGGTATCCAACTCCTAATGAAAGGAAACATTTTAGGAGTGGTCATAGCATACATGTACACTGTTGAGTGGCAGAAAAGAGGATTGCCACATGCTCATTGTCTGGTTTGGCTTCAACAAAAATTGAGATCCTCTGACATAGATTCAGTTATCAGTGCGGAAATTCCGGATCCAGTGGCAGATCCGGTTTTACATGATATCATTAGGCACCATATGATTCATGGACCATGTGGAAACATAAACAGATGTTCACTCTGTCTCAAAGATGGACACTACAGTAAGAGATATCCCAGACACTTCTTGAGTGAAACTCAATCGGATACAAATGGCTACCCACAATATCGACTATCTCCTTTAGCTGGAGGTTTTGAGACGACAGTTACCCTACCTGGCAACATAACGGTTCCTGTAGACAACCGATGGGTTGTACCACATAATAAACTGCTTTGTAAGATTTTTGATGCACATATCAATGTTGAATACTGCAACAGCGTGAAATCAATAAAATACATTTGTAAATATGTAAATAAAGGTAGTGATCAAGCTATCTTCACAATTGAAAGTAATGCTCATGATGAAGTAAAGAGATACGAAACAGGACGTTACATATCAACCAATGAAGCCATTTGGAGAATACTTAACTTTCACATAGATGTACATCATCCCCCAGTTATTCACCTATCAGTTACTCTAGAAAATTGACAGCGGATATACTTTACTGAAAGTACTGCAGCAGATAGAGTTGCAAATCCACCTACAACCACTCTAACAGCTTTCTTCAAATTGTGTCAAACAGATTTTTTTGCACGTACACTTTTTTACTCGGAAGTTCCACTTTATTATACCTGGGACAGTAAAACTAAGCTCTTCAAGCGACAACTGAACTGTGTAGAACACAATAAAAATTCCAATATTCATTGCCACCATGTTCTTTTTCAGTAAGTCACAAATTTCAAACTCATCAAGAGTTTTTAGAATTCTAAATTCATTTTAACTACATTTTGTTTATACAAATTACCAATTCTAAAATGACAACTCTCCCAGAGTTTAGAATAATTAAATAATGAATGATGCCCCCCCCCTGAGTTGAGAATAATTAGAAAATGAATGACACATCCACCAGAGTTGAGAATGACTTAAAAATGAATGACACCTCTCCAGAGTTGAGAATAACTAAAAATGAATGACAGTTGAGAATTGACTAAAAGAACATGGTTTTGGTTGCTTAACATCCAAACATGCCTCCCAAAATTCAACCTCTGGTCCCTGTTCTGGAAGGTGGTAACAGGGTAAAACAGTGTAAATGCTTAGGAGGTTATGGATGTAACTTTACACCAGTTCTTATAGCCCGTTTCACTCTGTATAACCCTGGCTAACAAGGCTCTGGTAATGTATTCTTCAACTATTTTGTTTCAAACAAGTATTTTTATTTGCTTGCTATTTATTCTATTAGTTTGTCGATGTTACATTCAATAAACAGCATGTGTATTATTCTATTAACTATGCAACACCATATAAATACTGCCACATGATATAAACCAAACCATGCACACAAATGAAGCAAGGGAGACAGTCGGACAGATAGGAGAAAACAGTCATTATCAGAGAAAATATTTTTTTTACTTTTTTGGTGCACATTCTTTTTTTTATAATTATTTTCACTTTCTAAGTAAATGTTTGAAAACTATTAGCACTGAAACTTAGTGAAAACAATGGCACTTTGGTGAGAAGTGAAATGACTGTATAGTCCCATTGAGACTCCCTCGTGAATATAGTAAGGCACCTCACCCAACAGGCAATAGTAAATACATCTCCTATTAGAAAGTTACACAAAGGAAAACGTCAACACAAATTTACACTAGAGTATTGATTTACTCCTCTCCAGGAGTTAGGCACAAGGTCAGTTTTTATCTTACTCCCACAATAAAAAAAATCACTAACTACTCATTTCATTGATAAATTTTCACTTCAGAAATTACTGTTGCCTACTTTCAGAAACTTTTCATTCATAGAATAAGATAAATCGATGATTTTACATTCAGTCTGGCACTTCCGGTTGACTCGGTGGAATGAATGGAACTCTTCAATTATTAAGTCCAAGTGACGTTTGAAATGCAGAACTATCCTTACTTATTACAATAAAATATCAGAATTTGTTAAAGTTTTTGTATTGTTTTTTTTCTTATTTTTTAGAGTTTAAAGTTTTATTTTTTTTTTTTTTTTTAAATGAAAGATCCGTGTAAACGGATTAAATGTTCCCCCACCCACCCCACCTAAATATATACGACAGCGACTACATAATAACGTGCCACCCATTATAAATAATATTACAATATTTTTATAAATAATATTACAATATTTTTAAGTATAAAAACTCATCCGACACAATCACATATGCATTCGTAAACGTCGATAATTAAATATGATACACTTCTTTTTAAGGCATTAGAACTTTACACGATAAAAAAACAATTGACAAATTCGGATATTTTCCATTATAATAAATTTAAAATAAAATTAAACTCACAAAAAAAAAATAAAAAAACAATTGCTGAAATTTTTTAATAAACACTTACGACAATTAAGAGAAATTCAGACTAACACAGGACTCACTGCTTCAGTTATTTTTTTTGTGTGTGTGTAATCATTATGAACAATTTCTTTTTAATACATGACTTTAGTTTGATGTATGATTAGTAAAAAAAAAAAAAGATCACTGATCATCACAAACGAAGGACTCTATAATAATAACTCTATTGCAATAATAACTACGTCATAGCTCTCAATAAACAGCATGTGTATCATTCTATTAACTATGCAACACCATATAAATACTGCTACATGATATAAACCAAACCATGCACACAGATGAAGCAAGGGAGACAGTCGAAGAGAGAGGGGAAAACGGTCATTATCAGAGAAAATATTTTTGTTTACTTTTTTGGTGCACATTCTTTTTTTTATAATTATTTTCACTTTCTAACTAAATGTTTGAAAACTATTAGCATTGAAACTTAGTGAAAACAATGGCACTTTGGTGAGAAGTGAAATGACTGTATAGTCCCATTGAGACTCCCTCGTGAATATAGTAAGGCACCTCACCCAACAGGCAATAGTAAATACATCTCCTATTAGAAAGTTACACAAAGGAAAACGTCAACACAAATTTACACTAGAGTATTGATTTACTCCTCTCCAGGAGTTAGGCACAAGGCCAGTTTTTATCTTACTCCCACAAGTCTGGTTGGGAAAGTGGGGTTTAAAAATTGCCTGGGCAGCCCTGTCGGCATTCCCCGGTAGGGGCGCCTCAGGCAGTAAGCAATAAACTTACTCCTCCCCAAAGAGGGGAGGCAAAGCCTGGGAAGGTGGACCTCCTAGAACTGCACAGGACAGACCCATAGACCGGCGTAAATAAAGCCCCGAAGGCCAGACGATACCAGTTTATCGGGTGCAGTATCCATCGGAACAGATACTACACTTTGATCTTAGCCAAAAGGCGTTATTTAACCCCTACCCACAATAGGAATATGTGACACAAGGTCGGAAAGTGGGATTTGAAAAGCCAGCGCTCGAGAGGGTGAGCACTCTGGCCATTAAAAATTTCCTGGGCAGCCCCGTCGGCATTCCCCGGTAGGGGCGCCTCAGGCAGTAAGCAATTAACTTACTCCTCCCCAAAGAGGGGAGGTAAAACCTGGGAGGGTGGACCTCTTAGAACTGCACAGGACAGATCAGACCCAAAGATCACTGATCATCACAAACGAAGGACTCTGTTCTTGCAATAATAACTACGTCATAGCTCTCATGTTTTTAATTATCTATTCCTCAAAATCATAAAAGAAAGAACATTCTTTGGGGTGGATTCTTGATGATAGCAAGTCACTAATAAGAACTTAACACAAACATTTCAGTACTTTCATATTTTGAGTTTTAAAAAGTGATTATTAATGATGTACATTTTTAGCCACATCATTTTGATTACTGTACTAATTCAATTGAATAATATATTTTCTAATTTTATCTTCCATTTCAGACAATTTGGTTGTTTTTCCCAATTACATCTTTCATTTAAGTGAATTTGCCTACTTAGTTTCATTAACCACACAATCAACCTGGAGATTTCGATGATGACAATGTAGCTTGAAATTTATTTTTATATTCTTTTATATAAAATGAAGACTATAGCAAAAATCTTATTACAAATAATCAAAATGAGGACGGTTAAAAAAACGTTTTATTACTAAAACATCACGGTTGAACAATGTGTTTCTGTGATTGATATCATTAAGTGCTGCAGTTCCTTTTTTAAATTTGTGTTTTTATCTTTTGACACAATTACACATTCTCAAAAGACACATTAAAATAAAATCACCCATTTAAATATAAAATTGTTTTTGTTTTTTTCATTATATTCTTGCTTGAAAGTGGTGAACAAACTTAAAATAAATGTGTTCCAATATATTGAGCAATAAACTAATCATTTTTCATAAATATGTTAAGCACATTTTTTGACTATTGTTTTGTTGTTCATGCCTAGGTTTATAATCTGAAACAAACTCAGGAGCAATAAATTATTACTGCACTAGGACACTTTCTAAATGTTATATTTTGTAGAAAACACTGATCAGTTCCCTAGATGCAACAGATGTGTGCAATAATGCAGTAGGACACTCAAAATATAGTAAATGCTGCATTCGGATGTACTTAATACTCTAGATAGAGCAAGTATGTGTTAGAATATAGTGTGACTCTTAGTATGTCTTATGGTGAATCTAACAGTGCACAATATCATAGAGATAGCATGTGTGTAATTTACTAATGGATATATACTAAATCAGTAACTGTTCAATATGTTAGATAGAACAGTGTAACACTTGGTAAGGTGTACCTGCTTAATCTGTCGGTGTTCTTTACCCTAAATACAGCAGTTTTCTGTAAATTCGGTCTATTCTACTTTTAACTAGAATGATCAGTCACCACAATACCACATTTACTCATAACCTTATATTTGCTTTTTGCTTTATTGAACAAGTTGTAAACTTTCATTCTTTTTAGTTTTTACGGACGTTAACCAAACACTTAGACTGGTACCGACTTCAGTTACCAATTAAGGGTTGTAGCATCCATCTGAACAAATACTAAACTTTGAATTATTTACTTGCAGAAAATATGAAAAAATTACATTCAAAACAAGGCTTTCAAAAGTGTTCTAAAGTAATAAAAATGTATATCCTACTATAACTAGAATGTTAGTCACCACAATACCACATTTACTCATAACACAAATTAGACACAAGACCATCAGAAGTGTGGGAAAGAGTGTCGTCGGTCATCATTGTTCTAACATATGAAAAAAAATTAATATTTCTATGTTTCCCCAGCTAAGACATTTGTTGCTGAGCAAGGTTAGTGGAAGGTTAACATAAAATAGTAAATTCTTTACAGTAAGGTAACATTGGCATTTTCCCTTTAATGTTATCAATAATTAAACACTGCTTTTAATGTTATCCAGTAAAAGAGAATAGCAAATCAGTCAGCATTTTTTTACATTGAAATTTAACAAGTTCTAGGCGCTTGATTGTGATAGTGCTCTCTTGGCCTCCTTATTTTAAAAGTGCTCATTATCCTACATAGAACGAGTGTTTAATTAAATAGAGTTCAATATCCTAGATAGAGCAGGTGTGTTTATTATACACACCATAGCACAGGATTAAAAAAAAAAAAATGATGTTCGGGAAGCAGTCAAACAGTGAAACAGTCAAAGCTGGAGGTTCGGGAAAAGATTCAGAGCTTGCAGTATATGAAAGAGTCACCCTGATGATTAAGGAGTCGGAGCCAGCTCTTCAGGAAGTAGTCAGGTCCTAATTGTTCGGGTAGGAGTCAGAGCCTGATGTTCAGGAAAGAGTCAAGGTCTGGAGTTCAACCCGAATGGAATATTACGGAGTCTGAGTAGAATGGCATAGGAAGGGTCCCCATTGTTAGCACTATTATTTATATTCATATAAAATAATGTCTCGATCGGTGAATTTAAAAGAAAAAATTATTCTTCCCCATTGATACCATTTATTATATTCATATAAAATATTTAATCGGTGATCACCTTAGGTTATTTAATCTAACGTACACAAACATGAAAGAAGTAAATAGACACCATTATTATCATAAACAAAGACTGCTGTCAGAGGGGCCCGATAGACCTAGGTTATTTTATCTAACATACACGGACATGAAGAAGTAAATAAACAAACACCCTTATTAACATTAATAATGAAGACAAATATGGTACTTTTAATAGAAATGTTACATTTTTACTCCAGGGAATGGAGAGGTAGTGCAGAGTTTAGGGGAGGCCGGTGATAGTGTAGCCAGGGTGAATTGGCAACCATGTACGTGACATCTTTTACTCCTGGCAACTGTGGAAGGAGGGCGACTGGAGAAGTGATCCCCTGTGCAACGCCAATAGGTACGTATATAGTATGCGCACCGGGGCTGTAATAGGTACGTATATAGCATGTGAACAGGGATGGCGATAAGTACGTACATACCATGCGCACCTGGGCGACAATAGATACGGATTTAGCATTCACACCAGAGTGGCGATAGGTACTTATATATTATGTACCTATATAGAAGGCACAGACAGAGGTGGTACTTTTTATAGAAATATGTCATACTTTTGCCCTGGCCAACGTAAGAGGAATGGTGGAGAAGAAACAGCTTTCGCAAAAGGCAAAATGAGAAAGTAGTTGTTAAATTGGGCGACCAGAGAAGAGAAAAGTAGAAAGATAAAGAGACGGCTATAAAGAAAGGGAGAGAAATAGAAGTTTGAATATAAAGATGTTACACACGCAATTTTTCTTCTATTCTATAACCTGAGCAACGCCGGGTAGCCCTGCTAGTCTATTATATAAATCCCACCTGTCTGTATGGATGTATGTATGTATGTATGTATGTATGTAAAGCTTCTCCTCCGAAAGTACCCAACAAACGGTCATACGGGTGACATCATTCCGACCGGCCAGCCCAGACGCGTCTAATATCTCGGAACCGGAAAAAAAAATTGACTCTTCCGGGGTCGACTGAGCACTTTTCTCCAATGGGGGGTGGCTTTTAACTCCATTTTTCAACGTTATTTATACTAATTTGAGAAGAAAAATAATGTAAAGTCACGATAAACTAGATATGACGTCAGAGTAAGGGAGTGGCGGGAGGAAATTCACTCACACTACCACCATTTTTTTCCTTTCTTTCTTCTTTCCCTCTCACTCCCACCCTTTCTTTCTTAATTATTAATAGACGCTAATATTTCTTCCCCCCTCCCTTCCTCACTATGGCCGTTCTGTTATCCTGATATAATACTCCCAGGCATTACCTCCTCCTCTCAGGCCAAATGGGGAGGATGGGGGGGGGGGAAATGTCGGCATTCACCGATGTGAGCGCCACAGGCCAAATCTGCGGAGGGGGAATGTCGGCATTCGGCGGTATGAGCGCCCTAGGCCAAATCTGGGGAGGAGGAATGTCGGCATTCGCCGGTATGAGCGCCTCAGGCCAAATCTGGGGAGGGGGAATGTCGGCATTCGCCGGTATGAGCGCCCTAGGCCAAATCTGGGGAGGAGGAATGTCGGCATTCGCCGGTATGAGCGCATCAGGCCAAATCTGGGGAGGGGGAATGTCGCCATTCGCCGGTATGAGCGCCTCAGGCCAAATCTGGGGAGGAGGAATGTCGGCATTCGCCGGTATGAGCGCCTCAGGCCAAATCTGGGGAGGGGGAATGTCGGCATTCACCGGTATAAGCGCCTCAGGCCAAATCTGGGCAGGGGGAGTGTCGGCATTCGCCGGATGAGCGCATCAGGCGAAACTTGGGGAGGTGGAGTGTGAGCATTCGCCGGTGTGAACGCCCCAGGTGAAATTCAGGGGAGGGGGAGGAGTATAAGTAATCGTCGGTGAGATCCCGACCGAGGGTATTAGCCTGTACTTTAGGGGAGATGAAATTCCCAAAAGGAAAAGGGATTAAAAAATAAAATGATAATCTGATTTTTGATTCGACAGTGTAAAACCGACACCTATCGGATAATACACTTGATCTCAAGGCAAATTGCCGAGAACAGATACTACACTTTGAAAAATTTATTTGCAGAAAATACATGTTAATATTCAAAACAAATTAGGCACAAGGCCATCAAAAGTGTGGGGGTGGGTGTCGTTGGTCATCCTTTGTCAAAGGTAATAAAATTGTCTATCCTACTCTTAACTAGAATCATCTCAGTCACCACAATACCACATTTACTCTAGGGGCAGTCCTACTTAGGCTATTGTAAAATTAGTTTGCAATCTTAAAATTTTCCTTCGGGGTTTTTTTTTTTTTTTTTTTTTTTTTTTTTTTTTTTCCATATATAGTAAAATAAATAAATAAATAATATGGTTATATTTACAGAAATTCATTGGAGTATAATGGGGTAGGGGAGAAAAGCAAAACCCAGTTAGTAAGACCCTCCTAACCCTTTCTAAATATTAGACTGCCCACTGTTTTCCGGTTTGTTCCGAACCAAAAACAAGCAGATTCGTCTCTAAATGGGGGTGGGATCTAAGTGGGAGAAAAAAGAGAGTGGGGGATGGAGTTTGGAGAGTGGGTGGTGTCCTTCCAAGATAAGTGCAAGTTGGGGTGGGGGCTGAGGACAAAAAATTGAAAGTGGAGAGTGGGCATCTTGGAGGGTTTCTATTACCAGGAGGGTGGGATAACTCATTCATTCAACTAGATAAGAGGCTAAACTTACCCAAAGGGCTGGGGTCCGACTGGACAAGGAACCGTGCACGCCATGCTCAGGCCGGGAACACGTACTCATACTTGACTCCTTTTCGTACACACAAGCTCGCTACTTGTATCCACCTTTTTTCAAAAACCGAGGAGTGTAATCTTTTCCTATCACATCTGATCTTGACTTTCAGCTGGTGCTTGAAGAATGCGATCAGATCCTGATCAGCGAAAGATTCAACCCCCTGGTTATTTCTCAGACGCGACGTCCACACAACCATTCGCGCTACAGCCAGGATCACGAGAAACACCATTCGTCTCTCCCCATCCCACGGCGGACAGACGTTGTCTATTACGTAAGCTAGGTGCAGTGGCAGCGGCTGCTCAGGATCGATGCGAGCCGTCACCTCATTGACGTACTCCCAGTACTGCTGGAGCTTATGGCACAAGAAGAAAGCGTGATCAGGCGTTTCCTCAAAGAGCCTGTCGCAACGGGGACACTCGGGTGAGTCCTCAATTCCGGATCTCTGCAGTATTGCATTAAGGGGTAGCGCATTCCGGGCCAATCGCCAGGTCAGAGAGAACTCCGAGTTGTTGATATGACTCGTTCCCGGTGCCCAACTCCATTCGGAGCGGATCTCCTCCTCTGTCCACCCGCAACGCTTAACTAACGGATCGTCAGCTGCCCCCCTCACTAATCCTCTATGGAGTTCTTTTCTAGAAAGCCGCGAAAGGTCACTGGACCTAGGAAGCTTTTTGAGCGCGGCTCGACACTCCCTGAAAAACTGCGATTCACCCCTCGGCCTACGATGGCCCTCAACCGAATGGTCGAGGATAAGGTCGGGGAAAGCACTATCGACCGCGGGGTTCCACGCAGATTCCTCTGTCAATGTTCGACTCAGGAAAGCCAGTCTCTCGGCGTCTCGATGACACGTCAAGTCAGGCATCCCCAAGCCTCCCTCACACGGACGTTGAATGCAGACCTGGCTGCAAACCCAATGCCTCTTCCTGTCCCAGAGAAGTGAGGACAGAAGGCGCCGGAGCACCTTGAGGCGGTTCACAGGCAGGGGAAGCACAGCCAATCGGTAAAGGATGAGAGGGAAGACGTAGGTGGCGCACGCCTCCGCTCTACCCTTTAAGGAGAGTTTCCTTCGAAGCCAAGTGTTAACCGACGCTTCGACCTTTGACTGTACCTCCGACCAATTCCTATCGAGCTGGAGGCCCGGTCCGAACCACACGCCAAGGATTCGAATCGGGCCATCTGTCCAGCAGAACGGAGCTGGAAGGGTTGTGTCACCGCTCCAGGCACCCAACCGCAGGCCAGTTGACTTGTTACAGTTGATTTTGGCCCCTGTGATCGCTTCGTAATGTGTGAGCGCCTCTGTCACCCTCTCAATGTCTTGGAAGCACGACACATAGACGGTGATGTCATCGGCGAACGCGGAGACCCTGGCTCGCGCTCCACCAGGCAAAGCGATTCCGCATAGGGCCAGACCTGCCTCCCCACTCCTTAGCTTGCGAAGTAGTGGCTCCAGTGCAAGGATGTAGAGCAGGGGCGACAGCGGACAACCCTGGCGTACCGACCGGGAGACAGCGAAAGACTTCGAACGCCTTCCGTTTACCTGTACTACTGCCGTCTGCGAGCTATACAGAACAGAGATCCATTTGCGGAAATCCGGTTTGAAACCGGCGGTCTCTAAAACAGATGCCAAGAAGCGATGGTCGACCCTGTCGAAAGCTTTGGACTGATCCAAGTTGATCAGCGCGGCTTCCGTGTCGTCTTCTATCCCCTCTATGATCGTACGAATCAGGTGCAAGTTGTTCTGAATCGATCTCCCCTTCACAGCGTAGTTCTGCTCAAGTTCGATCAATTCTCCGATGACACCCTGCAACCGGTTCGATAAGATCTTGGCCAAAATCTTTAACTCTGTGTTTAGCAGAGTAATGGGCCTGTAATCGTCTAGTTCCTCCCCACCATGCCTGTCCCGCTTCTTTAGCAATGTGATCACTCCCTTGGTGACTTGACCTGGGATAGAACCCTGGTTAAACCAGTGGTTGAACACACTCGTCAGAATCGGCACAAACATGTGCGACAGCCTCAAATACATCTCGTAGGGCAGACCATCAAGTCCCGGCGATTTGTCACAGCCGACTTGCTTCAACGCAGCTAAGACCTCACGCTCCGTAACCCTGCCTTCACAACCAGCTGCTCTAGCCACATCGAGGCGGGGAGAGTCAGCCAAATAGTTGCCAAACTCCTGGACCGGGAGGTTGGGCAGTTGGGTGTAGCGTTCCTCGAAATGCTCCCGAAATCCCTCGCAGATCTCCCGAGTCGACTCCAAGGCACGTCCATCTGGGTGCTTGACTTTTCCAATGTATCTATCCGAGCCACGCCTCGAAACTTCCCTACGCTCATCTACGTCGCAGTTCACGGCTTCATTGGAAACTTTCCTTAGCCTAGCCCTAACTACTTGGCCTTCATAGCGCTCGCTAGCCTCGCGTCGTAGGTCTTGTTTAGTTAGTTCTATGCTTACAGTATCCCCCTCAGCCACCACCCGGGTTAGTTTCTCTTCTAAGTGCTTTTCCGTCTTGGCCTTATCTAAAGCGAGACGCTGGGCGTATTTGACGGAAAAGGTTCTGATCTTAGTTTTTAAACTGACCCACCACCTACTTCCGGTAACTGCCCCCACTAAAGCCTTCTGGATAAGCTGCATTAGCTTTTCCCGGAAGTCTCGTATCTCCAGCAAGGAGGTATTCAACTTCCAGTACCCGGCTAGTTTAGGCCTGTTCCCTAACTTCAACTGGGCCATAACTAGTTTATGGTCCGATTGACCTAACCATTTGAACGTAGGACACGATATAAAGTCTACATCGCCTCTTCTAACTAACATCCTATCCAAATAAGTATTCGGGTAGGAAGGCACACTATTTGTCCATGTCCAATTCTCCCGCCCCGGATGATCGACACGAAACCTGTCGACCAGATCGCATCTTTCCATCAGGTCAACCAGGCTGGTCTCACATCTCTCCGTCCCTCTCGTTCCCCTCCCGACCTTGTCTATTTTGGGATTAAGGATGGCATTCCAATCTCCCATTAAAACTACGCGTTTCGGACATGCGACAAACACGTCCAGATCCCGAAAAAAGGAGACCCTCTCTCGAGCGGTGCTGGGTGCATGAACCGCAATTACCCGGAACACAAAATCCTTTACGGCCACATCGGCCACGACCAGCCTGCCCCCCAAATCCCTATGAACAACGTCTACCGTCGCGGACAGGGTGCGTTTCACAAGCAAGGAGACACCCTTCCCCCGGGGATTCCCATATGCTGAGAAGACATCGTAGTCTCTTGTCAGCACCTGACAATCCGCGGATGAAACAAAGTGCGTCTCCTGGATCGCAGCTACATCCACTCCCAGGGACAGGAGATCCCTCCGGACGCGAACCGCCCGGTTTGAAGACCTCAAGCCCCTTGCATTCAAACTAGCCAAGCACAGAGTCATGAACTTACCTTAAGCAGTGTCGCACCCGGTTCCAAAGTCTGCCGGCAAGAGGACGCCGACGCTATGCGCCATGCTCAATGTGGCCAATTCTTTGGTGTCCTGGCCGCTGCGCGCAATGCCGCCGACGTCCAGGGGAAAGGTAAGTTTTAAGGCCCTATAAAGAGAAGGATGAACCAACATTGGGACCCTTCCCTTGCATTCTGGTAAAAGTTCGTCCAGGGAAGGGTCTTTGTCCTTGGTGAGGTTTATTCCCGGTATGGCTCCCTCCGTGGCCTCCAGCATTTGCCAGACAGAGTTGTTACGACCGGCTGGAAGCCTCACAAAAGTTGTTAAGAAGGGGGCCTCCGGGAAATTGGTGGGGTCTTCTATGTCTTTACCCCCTATCTGGCTGAAGTCCAACAGAGGTTTTAAGTTCCTCTTCTGCCGGAAGGATACGTCCATGCCAAAAGATAGGGGGTCAATTTTACACAGCTCCCTCCCCAATTTAAAGGGGAGGGGTCTTTCTTTGATTTTCCTCCGAGCCGGTGAGGAAGATTGGCTCCTTTTCCTCCCCGGTTTGACTAGTTTGGGCTGAGAGGATTCGGAGCTGGGTGGTGTATGTGCAGGTGTCTGTTTTGATAAATGCAGTGTGGGGGCTGGTGTTATTGCTTGTGTTGGTGTGGGGGCCGGTGCTTGCAGAGTGGGGATAGGTTTTTCCTTCGAAATTGTTGTACTGGGGATGGGAGTTGGTTGTGTGGATGTAGGTTTTGGAGGTGTCGGGGATGGTGTCTGCTCCATGGGGGATTGGGCAATCTTTTCTTCCCTTATCCTCTTTTTTCCTTTCATTTGTTCTTTTTCTGAACCGGGGGGGAGCAAATTTTTTGGCATCTCCTCCTCACCGACTTCTTCCTCTTCATCGGAGGATTTTTTTTGTTTTCTTTTTACCCCCTGCCGGTTTTGCGGCCTGAGGGCAATCTGTTCATTTTGCTGCTGCTGCTTCTGCTGTTCCTGTTGCTGCTGTTCCTGCGGTTGGACGAGTGGTGAGATCACGGTGGAAGCGGTTACATTCTTCCTCTCTTCCCTCACCACTGTGCTGCATTCTTCTTCTGCTCTTCCCAAGGGTTTTTTTGATCTTGGGGCTGTTGTTGTAGCAGAAATTGGAAGAGTGGTTGGAGCTGTCTTCAGAACCGGCACAGGAGCAGCCGATGGCGTTATTTGGCTGCAAACTGCTTTTTTGGGGCAGTTCTTTGCCATGTGGCCTATTTGCTGACAAAACCAGCAGTGCGGGCGACGGCCTTCTACCACGATCGGCATGTTCCAGCCTTTATGCGTCAGCACCGACGGAATTGCAAGGAAGTCTGCCCGCATCAGCTTCATGGCGATCGTGTAGTCGGCCATGTGTAGTCCACTCCTGGACCTTACCGGGTCCACTTGTTCTACATCCCCAAACTGGCTGAAGTATGCGCCTAGGTAATCCGCGCACAGATCAGGTGGGGCATTATAAATGCGGACCCGGGTCCTCCTTTTGCCCTGGTATTCGGGCTGCAATTTTATACTCCCGCTCCTCATCTCTTTCATGGAGAGACGTTCTGCTTCCTCCCGAGAGGGGAGCAGGATGTCCCACATGGCATAGCTCCTTTGGCAGATATAGGTTGCCGGAATGTTTAGCTTCTTTAGGAGCTCCGCCATATCCTCCTTTTTGAGTCCCAGGAGGCGATTTTCCTTCCAGTCCGAGGTTACGAGGGACAAAACCCTGTCCTCTACACTTTGATCTTAGCCAAAAGGCTGAGAAAGGATCCGAAATTGAAATTTTTGGAGAGATTTCTATCAGTATTTATAACGAATCTACGACAGCACAGCGGTCTATCTACTTATACACTGTTTAAATTACATTAATAAATTAACAAGTAATAATAACTAGGATTTTCTTTCAACAAACATTGTATAATACTATTTAACAACTTATTACATGAATTTTGAATATCAAAAAATAATTTTAGACTCCCCCAGGCCGTTTTTCTCTAATTCAACATAGCTTTTAGACGCCATTTTTTTTTAACCGAAAATTACATTAATTCACTTCTTTTGGCTAAGATCAAGGTGTAGTATCTGTTCCGATGGATACTGCACTCCATAGATTGGTATCGTCTTGGCCTTCGGGGCTTCATTCCGCCGGTCTATGGGTCTGCTCTGTGCAGTTCTAGGAGGTCCACACTCCCAGGCTTTGTCTCCCCTCTTTGGGGAGGAGTAAGTTTATTGCTTACTGAGGCGCCTCTACCAGGGGAATCCCGACGGGGCGGCCCAGGCAATTTTTAATGGCCAGATTGCTAACCTTCTCGGGCGCTAGCTTTACAAGTCCAACTTGAATTTATTTGTTAGAGAATAGCTAAGGAAGAGCGATAACTCACGTTTAAAAACACAATTTAGGTTTTTAAAACAAGGTTAGAGAATATACATAACATATAAAAGCGTATTCTTATGTAAAATTCACATCTTCGTTCCCCTTTGGACTATTTTGCAGATGAAAAGGAGGGAGGATACCTAAGTAATTTCAGTAGTGCTCATGAGGCCCCCTTGATTTTCAAAGTACTCGGCGTTGTCCGGGAGAAAAGTGCTCAATATCCTAGATAGATAGAGCTACTGTAGTGATAGGTTTGGAAAATATTTTAACGCCATCTTCGTTCCCCTTTGGACTATTTTGCAGATGAAAAGGAGGGAGGATACCTAAGTAATTTCAGTAGTGCTCAGAGGGCCTCCTTGATTTTCAAAGTACTCGGCGTTGTCCGGGAGAAAAGTGCTCAATATCCTAGATAGAGCTACTGTAGTGATAGGTTTGGAAAATATTTTAACGCCATCTTCGTTACCCTTTGGACTATTTTGCAGATAAAAACGAGGGAGGATACCCAAGTAATTTCAGTAGTGCTCAGGAGGCCTTCTTGATTTTAAAAGTACTCGGCGTTGTCCGGGAGAAAAGTGCTCAATATCCTAGATAGAGCTACTGTAGTGATAGGTTTGGAAAATATTTTAACGCCATCTTCGTTACCCTTTGGACTATTTTGCAGATAAAAAGGAGGGAGGATACCTAAGTAATTTCAGTAGTGCTCAGGAGGCCTCCTTGATTTTAAAAGTTCTCGACGTTGTCCGGGAGAAAAGTGCTCAATATCCTAGATAGAGCTACTGTAGTGATAGGTTTGGAAAATATTTTAACGCCATCTTCGTTACCCTTTGGACTATTTTGCAGATAAAAACGAGGGAGGATACCTAAGTAATTTCAGTAGTGCTCAGGAGGCCTCCTTGATTTTAAAAGTACTCGGCGTTGTCCGGGAGAAAAGTGCTCAATATCCTAGATAGAGCTACTGTAGTGATAGGTTTGGAAAATATTTTAACGCCATCTTCGTTCCCCTTTGGACTATTTTGTAGATGAAAAGGAGGGAGGATACCCAAGTAATTTCAGTAGTGCTCAGGAGGCCTCCTTGATTTTAAAAGTACTCGGCGTTGTCCGGGAGAAAAGTGCTCAATATCCTAGATAGAGCTACTGTAGTGATAGGTTTGGAAAATATTTTAACGCCATCTTCGTTCCCCTTTGGACTATTTTGCAGATAAAAAGGAGGGAGGATACCTAAGTAATTTCAGTAGTGCTCAGAGGGCCTCCTTGATTTTCAAAGTACTCGGCGTTGTCCGGGAGAAAAGTGCTCAATATCCTAGATAGAGCTACTGTAGTGATAGGTTTGGAAAATATTTTAACGCCATCTTCGTTACCCTTTGGACTATTTTGCAGATAAAAACGAGGGAGGATACCTAAGTAATTTCAGTAGTGCTCAGGAGGCCTCCTTGATTTTAAAAGTACTCGGCGTTGTCCGGGAGAAAAGTGCTCAATATCCTAGATAGAGCTACTGTAGTGATAGGTTTGGAAAATATTTTAACGCCATCTTCGTTCCCCTTTGGACTATTTTGCAGATGAAAAGGAGGGAGGATACCTAAGTAATTTCAGTAGTGCTCAGGAGGCCTCCTTGATTTTCAAAGTACTCGGCGTTGTCCGGGAGAAAAGTGCTCAATATCCTAGATAGAGCTACTGTAGTGATAGGTTTGGAAAATATTTTAACGCCATCTTCGTTCCCCTTTGGACTATTTTGCAGATAAAAAGGAGGGAGGATACCTAAGTAATTTCAGTAGTGCTCAGGAGGCCTCCTTGATTTTAAAAGTACTCGGCGTTGTCCGGGAGAAAAGTGCTCAATATCCTAGATAGAGCTACTGTAGTGATAGGTTTGGAAAATATTTTAACGCCATCTTCGTTCCCCTTTGGACTATTTTGCAGATAAAAAGGAGGGAGGATACCTAAGTAATTTCAGTAGTGCTCAGAGGGCCTCCTTGATTTTCAAAGTACTCGGCGTTGTCCGGGAGAAAAGTGCTCAATATCCTAGATAGAGCTACTGTAGTGATAGGTTTGGAAAATATTTTAACGCCATCTTCGTTACCCTTTGGACTATTTTGCAGATAAAAACGAGGGAGGATACCTAAGTAATTTCAGTAGTGCTCAGGAGGCCTCCTTGATTTTAAAAGTACTCGGCGTTGTCCGGGAGAAAAGTGCTCAATATCCTAGATAGAGCTACTGTAGTGATAGGTTTGGAAAATATTTTAACGCCATCTTCGTTACCCTTTGGACTATTTTGCAGATAAAAAGGAGGGAGGATACCTAAGTAATTTCAGTAGTGCTCAGGAGGCCTCCTTGATTTTAAAAGTTCTCGACGTTGTCCGGGAGAAAAGTGCTCAATATCCTAGATAGAGCTACTGTAGTGATAGGTTTGGAAAATATTTTAACGCCATCTTCGTTACCCTTTGGACTATTTTGCAGATAAAAACGAGGGAGGATACCTAAGTAATTTCAGTAGTGCTCAGGAGGCCTCCTTGATTTTAAAAGTACTCGGCGTTGTCCGGGAGAAAAGTGCTCAATATCCTAGATAGAGCTACTGTAGTGAAAGGTTTGGAAAATATTTTAACGCCATCTTCGTTCCCCTTTGGACTATTTTGTAGATGAAAAGGAGGGAGGATACCCAAGTAATTTCAGTAGTGCTCAGCAGGCCTCCTTGATTTTAAAAGTACTCGGCGTTGTCCGGGAGAAAAGTGCTCAATATCCTAGATAGAGCTACTGTAGTGATAGGTTTGGAAAATATTTTAACGCCATCTTCGTTTCCCTTTGGACTATTTTGCAGATAAAAAGGAGGGAGGATACCTAAGTAATTTCAGTAGTGCTCAGAGGGCCTCCTTGATTTTCAAAGTACTCGGCGTTGTCCGGGAGAAAAGTGCTCAATATCCTAGATAGAGCTACTGTAGTGATAGGTTTGGAAAATATTTTAACGCCATCTTCGTTACCCTTTGGACTATTTTGCAGATAAAAACGAGGGAGGATACCTAAGTAATTTCAGTAGTGCTCAGGAGGCCTCCTTGATTTTAAAAGTACTCGGCGTTGTCCGGGAGAAAAGTGCTCAATATCCTAGATAGAGCTACTGTAGTGATAGGTTTGGAAAATATTTTAACGCCATCTTCGTTCCCCTTTGGACTATTTTGCAGATGAAAAGGAGGGAGGATACCTAAGTAATTTCAGTAGTGCTCAGGAGGCCTCCTTGATTTTCAAAGTACTCGGCGTTGTCCGGGAGAAAAGTGCTCAATATCCTAGATAGAGCTACTGTAGTGATAGGTTTGGAAAATATTTTAACGCCATCTTCGTTCCCCTTTGGACTATTTTGCAGATAAAAACGAGGGAGGATACCTAAGTAATTTCAGTAGTGCTCAGGAGGCCTCCTTGATTTTAAAAGTACTCGGCGTTGTCCGGGAGAAAAGTGCTCAATATCCTAGATAGAGCTACTGTAGTGATAGGTTTGGAAAATATTTTAACGCCATCTTCGTTCCCCTTTGGACTATTTTGCAGATAAAAAGGAGGGAGGATACCTAAGTAATTTCAGTAGTGCTCAGAGGGCCTCCTTTATTTTCAAAGTACTCGGCGTTGTCCGGGAGAAAAGTGCTCAATATCCTAGATAGAGCTACTGTAGTGATAGGTTTGGAAAATATTTTAACGCCATCTTCGTTACCCTTTGGACTATTTTGCAGATAAAAACGAGGGAGGATACCTAAGTAATTTCAGTAGTGCTCAGGAGGCCTCCTTGATTTTAAAAGTACTCGGCGTTGTCCGGGAGAAAAGTGCTCAATATCCTAGATAGAGCTACTGTAGTGATAGGTTTGGAAAATATTTTAACGCCTTCTTCGTTCCCCTTTGGACTATTTTGCAGATGAAAAGGAGGGAGGATACCTAAGTAATTTCAGTAGTGCTCAGGAGGCCTCCTTGATTTTCAAAGTACTCGGCGTTGTCCGGGAGAAAAGTGCTCAATATCCTAGATAGAGCTACTGTAGTGATAGGTTTGGAAAATATTTTCACGCCATCTTCGTTCCCCTTTGGACTATTTTGCAGATAAAAAGGAGGGAGGATACCTAAGTAATTTCAGTAGTGCTCAGGAGGCCTCCTTGATTTTAAAAGTACTCGGCGTTGTCCGGGAGAAAAGTGCTCAATATCCTAGATAGAGCTACTGTAGTGATAGGTTTGGAAAATATTTTAACCCCATCTTCGTTCCCCTTTGGACTATTTTGCAGATAAAAAGGAGGGAGGATACCTAAGTAATTTCAGTAGTGCTCAGAGGGCCTCCTTGATTTTCAAAGTACTCGGCGTTGTCCGGGAGAAAAGTGCTCAATATCCTAGATAGAGCTACTGTAGTGATAGGTTTGGAAAATATTTTAACGCCATCTTCGTTACCCTTTGGACTATTTTGCAGATAAAAACGATGGAGGATACCTAAGTAATTTCAGTAGTGCTCAGGAGGCCTCCTTGATTTTAAAAGTACTCGGCGTTGTCCGGGAGATAAGTGCTCAATATCCTAGATAGAGCTACTGTAGTGATAGGTTTGGAAAATATTTTAACGCCATCTTCGTTACCCTTTGGACTATTTTGCAGATAAAAAGGAGGGAGGATACCTAAGTAATTTCAGTAGTGCTCAGGAGGCCTCCTTGATTTTGAAAGTACTCGGCGTTGTCCGGGAGAAAAGTGCTCAATATCCTAGATAGAGCTACTGTAGTGATAGGTTTGGAAAATATTTTAACGCCATCTTCGTTCCCCTTTGGACTATTTTGCAGATGAAAAGGAGGGAGGATACCTAAGTAATTTCAGTAGTGCTCATGAGGCCCCCTTGATTTTCAAAGTACTCGGCGTTGTCCGGGAGAAAAGTGCTCAATATCCTAGATAGATAGAGCTACTGTAGTGATAGGTTTGGAAAATATTTTAACGCCATCTTCGTTCCCCTTTGGACTATTTTGCAGATGAAAAGGAGGGAGGATACCTAAGTAATTTCAGTAGTGCTCAGAGGGCCTCCTTGATTTTCAAAGTACTCGGCGTTGTCCGGTAGAAAAGTGCTCAATATCCTAGATAGAGCTACTGTAGTGATAGGTTTGGAAAATATTTTAACGCCATCTTCGTTACCCTTTGGACTATTTTGCAGATAAAAAGGAGGGAGGATACCTAAGTAATTTCAGTAGTGCTCAGGAGGCCTCCTTGATTTTAAAAGTACTCGACGTTGTCCGGGAGAAAAGTGCTCAATATCCTAGATAGAGCTACTGTAGTGATAGGTTTGGAAAATATTTTAACGCCATCTTCGTTACCCTTTGGACTATTTTGCAGATAAAAACGAGGGAGGATACCTAAGTAATTTCAGTTGTGCTCAGGAGGCCTCCTTGATTTTGAAAGTACTCGGCGTTGTCCGGGAGAAAAGTGCTCAATATCCTAGATAGAGCTACTGTAGTGATAGGTTTGGAAAATATTTTAACGCCATCTTCGTTCCCCTTTGGACTATTTTGCAGATGAAAAGGAGGGAGGATACCCAAGTAATTTCAGTAGTGCTCAGGAGGCCTCCTTGATTTTAAAAGTACTCGGCGTTGTCCGGGAGAAAAGTGCTCAATATCCTAGATAGAGCTACTGTAGTGATAGGTTTGGAAAATATTTTAACGCCATCTTCGTTCCCCTTTGGACTATTTTGCAGATAAAAAGGAGGGAGGATACCTAAGTAATTTCAGTAGTGCTCAGAGGGCCTCCTTGATTTTCAAAGTACTCGGCGTTGTCCGGGAGAAAAGTGCTCAATATCCTAGATAGAGCTACTGTAGTGATAGGTTTGGAAAATATTTTAACGCCATCTTCGTTACCCTTTGGACTATTTTGCAGATAAAAACGAGGGAGGATACCTAAGTAATTTCAGTAGTGCTCAGGAGGCCTCCTTGATTTTAAAAGTACTCGGCGTTGTCCGGGAGAAAAGTGCTCAATATCCTAGATAGAGCTACTGTAGTGAAAGGTTTGGAAAATATTTTAACGCCATCTTCGTTCCCCTTTGGACTATTTTGCAGATGAAAAGGAGGGAGGATACCTAAGTAATTTCAGTAGTGCTCAGGAGGCCTCCTTGATTTTCAAAGTACTCGGCGTTGTCCGGGAGAAAAGTGCTCAATATCCTAGATAGAGCTACTGTAGTGATAGGTTTGGAAAATATTTTAACGCCATCTTCGTTCCCCTTTGGACTATTTTGCAGATAAAAAGGAGGGAGGATACCTAAGTAATTTCAGTAGTGCTCAGGAGGCCTCCTTGATTTTAAAAGTACTCGGCGTTGTCCGGGAGAAAAGTGCTCAATATCCTAGATAGAGCTACTGTAGTGATAGGTTTGGAAAATATTTTAACGCCATCTTCGTTCCCCTTTGGACTATTTTGCAGATAAAAAGGAGGGAGGATACCTAAGTAATTTCAGTAGTGCTCAGAGGGCCTCCTTGATTTTCAAAGTACTCGGCGTTGTCCGGGAGAAAAGTGCTCAATATCCTAGATAGAGCTACTGTAGTGATAGGTTTGGAAAATATTTTAACGCCATCTTCGTTCCCCTTTGGACTATTTTGCAGATGAAAAGGAGGGAGGATACCTAAGTAATTTCAGTAGTGCTCAGGAGGCCTCCTTGATTTTCAAAGTACTCGGCGTTGTCCGGGAGAAAAGTGCTCAATATCCTAGATAGAGCTACTGTAGTGATAGGTTTGGAAAATATTTTAACGCCATCTTCGTTCCCCTTTGGACTATTTTGCAGATAAAAAGGAGGGAGGATACCTAAGTAATTTCAGTAGTGCTCAGGAGCCTCCTTGATTTTCAAAGTACTCGGCGTTGTCCGGGAGAAAAGTGCTCAATATCCTAGATAGAGCTACTGTAGTGATAGGTTTGGAAAATATTTTAACCCCATCTTCGTTCCCCTTTGGACTATTTTGCAGATAAAAAGGAGGGAGGATACCTAAGTAATTTCAGTAGTGCTCAGAGGGCCTCCTTGATTTTCAAAGTACTCGGCGTTGTCCGGGAGAAAAGTGCTCAATATCCTAGATAGAGCTACTGTAGTGATAGGTTTGGAAAATATTTTAACGCCATCTTCGTTCCCCTTTGGACTATTTTGCAGATAAAAACGAGGGAGGATACCTAAGTAATTTCAGTAGTGCTCAGGAGGCCTCCTTGATTTTAAAAGTACTCGGCGTTGTCCGGGAGAAAAGTGCTCAATATCCTAAATAGAGCTACTGTAGTGATAGGTTTGGAAAATATTTTAACGCCACTTTCGTTCCCCTTTGGACTATTTTGCAGATGAAAAGGAGGGAGGATACCTAAGTGATTTCAGTAGTGCTCAGGAGACCTCCTTGATTTTTAAAGTACTCGGCGTTGTCCGGGAGAAAAGTGCTCAATATCCTAGATAGAGCTACTGTAGTGATAGGTTTGGAAAATATTTTAACGCCATCTTCGTTCCCCTTTGGACTATTTTGCAGATAAAAAGGAGGGAGGATACCTAAGTAATTTCAGTAGTGCTCAGAGGGCCTCCTTGACTTTCAAAGTACTCGGCGTTGTCCGGGAGAAAAGTGCTCAATATCCTAGATAGAGCTACTGTAGTGATAGGTTTGGAAAATATTTTAACGCCATCTTCGTTCCCCTTTGGACTATTTTGCAGATGAAAAGGAGGGAGGATACCTAAGTAATTTCAGTAGTGCTCAGGAGGCTTCCTTGATTATCAAAGTACTCGGCGTTGTCCGGGAGAAAAGTGCTCAATGTCCTAGATAGAGCTACTGTAGTGATAGGTTTGGAAAATATTTTAACGCCATCTTCTGTTCCACTTTGGACTATTTGGCAGATCAGAAGGAGACAGGATACCTAAAGGAATTCAGTAGTGCTCAGGAGGCCTCTTTGATTTTTAAAGTACTCGGAGTTGTTTGGGAGAAAATTGCTCAATGTCCTAGATAGAGCTACTGTAGCGATAGGTTTGGATAATATTTTAACAGCATCTACGCTGAAAAGGATGGGGGAATCCATAAGAGTGATTTCAGTAGTGCTCAGGAGGCCTCCTTGATTTTCAAATCACTCGGCGTTGTCGGGGAGAAAAGTGCTCAATATCCTAGATAGAGCTACTGTAGTAATAGGTTTGGAAAATATTTTAACGCAATCTTCGTTTCCCTTTGGACTATTTCGCAGATCAGAAGGAGAGAGGATACCTAAGTGATTTCAGTAGTCCCCAGGAGGCCTCCTTGATTATCAAAGTACTCGCCGTTGTCCGGGAGAAAAGTGCTCAATGTCCTAGATAGAGCTACTGTAGTGATAGGTTTGGAAATTATTTTAACGCTATCTTCGTTCCCCTTTTGACTATTTTGCAGATCAGAAGGAGAGAGGATACCTAAGTGATTTCAGTAGTCCTCAGGAGGCCTCCTTGATTATCAAAGTACTCGGCGTTGTCCGGGAGAAAAGTGCTCAATGTCCTAGATAGAGCTACTGTAGTGATAGGTTTGGAAAATATTTTAACGCCATCTTCGTTCCCCTTTGGACTATTTCGCAAATCAGTAGGAGAGAGGATACCTAAGTGATTTCAGGAGTGCTCATGAGGCCTCCTTGATTTTCAAAGTACTCGGCGTTGTCCGAGAGAAAAGTGGTCAATATCCTAGATAGAGCTATGATAAAGACTATCATGAGAGGATTGAAAATGATGAAGACTATCATGAGAGGATTGAAAATGATGAAGACTATCATGAGGGGATTGAAAATGATGAAGACTATCATGAGGGGATTGAAAATGATGTACACTATCATGAGGGGATTGAAAATGATGAAGACTATCATGAGGGGATTGAAAATGATGAAGACTATCATGAGGGGATTGAAAATGATGAAGACTATAATGAGGGGATTGAAAATGATGTACACTATCATGAGGGGATTGAAAATGATGAAGACTATCATGAGGGGATTGAAAATGATGAAGACTATCATGAGAGGATTGAAAATGATGAAGAATTTCATGAAAGGATTGAAAATGAGGAAAAATAGACTGACAGGATTGGAAATGATGAAGAATACCATGAGAGGATTGAAAATGATGAATAATATCATGAGGGGATTGAAAATGATGAAGAATATCATGAGAGGATTGAAAATGATGAAGACTATCATGAGAGGATTGAAAATGATGAAGACTATCATGAGAGGATTGAAAATGATGAAGACTATCATGAGAGGATTGAAAATGATGAAGACTATCATGAGAGGATTGAAAATGATGAAGACTATCATGAGAGGATTAAACATGATGAAGACTATCATGAGAGGATTAAACATGATGAAGACTATCATGAGAGGATTAAACATGATGAAGACTATCATGAGAGGATTAAACATGATGAAGACTATCATGAGAGGATTAAACATGATGAAGACTATCATGAGAGGATTAAACATGATGAAGACTATCATGAGAGGATTAAACATGATGAAGACTACCATGAGAGGATCAAACATGATGAAGACTATCATGAGAGGATTGAAAATGATGAAGACTATCATGAGAGGATTGAAAATGATGAAGACTATCATGAGAGGACTGAAAATGATGAAGACTATCATGAGGGAATTGAAAATGATGAAGACTATCATGAGGGGATTGAAAATGATGAAGAATGTCATGAGAGGATTGAAAATGATGAAGACTATCATGAGGGGATTGAAAATGATGAAGACTATCATGAGGGGATTGAAAATGATGAAGACTATCATGAGAGGATTGAAAATGATGAAGAATGTCATGAGAGGATTGAAAATGATAGAGGAGTGTCATGAGAGGATTAAAAATGATGAAGAATGTCATGAGAGGATTGAAAATGATGAAGAATGTCATGAGAGGATTGAAAATGATGAAGAATGTCATGAGAGGATTGAAAATGATGAAGAATGTCATGAGAGGATTGAAAATGATGAAGAATGTCATGAGAGGATTGAAAATGATGAAGAATAGACTGACAGGATTGGAAATGATGAAGAATACCATGAGAGGATTGAAAATGATGAATAATATCATGAGGGGGTTGAAAATGAGAAGAATATCATGAGGGGATCGAAAATGATGAAATATACCATGAGAGGATTGAAAATGATGAAGAATATCATGAGGGGATTGAAAATGATGAAGAATATCATGAGGGGATTTAAAATAATGAAGAATATCATGAGAGGATTGAAAAAATGAAGAATATCATGAGAGGATTTAAAATTATTAAGAATATCATGAGCGGATTGAAAATGATGAGGAATATTACGAGAGGATTGAAAATGATGAAGAATATTATGAGGGGATTGAAAATGATGAAGAATATTATGAGGGGATTGAAAATAATTAATAGTATGAGGAGATTGAAAATGATGAAGAATATTATGAGGGGATTGAAAATGATTAATAGTATGAGGAGATCGAAAATGATGAATACAACGAGGGGAGTTAAAATGATGAAGGATATCATGAGGGGATTCAAAATATATAGTATGAACACCGGGGCGGTTATAATTACTTATATAGAAGGCGCAGACAGTGGTGGTACTTTTTATAGAAATAAGTCATACTATTGCCCTGTGAAACGTAGGATGAAATGGTGAGGAAGAAACAGCTTTCGCAAAAGGCAAAATTTAAAAGTAGCGACCAGGGTAGATAAAAGTAGAAAGATAAAGAGACAGCTATAGAGAGAGAGGGAGAGAAATAGAAGTTTTAATATAAAGATGTTACACACGCGATTTTTCTTCAATTATGTTTTTATGACCCCGAGCAACGCCGGGTAGCCCCGCTAGTATCATATAAAAAAAGGAAAATATTGTATCCCATTGTGTAATGTTTGTGGCCCTGTTAAAGGGACCGAAATGAAAACACGCACACGGTATAAAGTAGAAACAAGTGTATTAAGAAAATAGAGTACAGAGGAAGAAACATGCGCCTGGTAAGTAGGGTTCGACTATCTTAGTGGATTCCGGCGAAAGGTTATTGCCGTTGTCATTTATTGAGCAAAGAGGAAGATTCCATGTTGTATATAGGTAAGTCACCATAACAGTAATGCTGGTCCATCTTTGATTTTTATAGCGATAAAGTAGTTGTTTCCCTCTCCTATCATTATAACCTACTGAATTGATGTTTACGAAACACGATGGTTCATTTGAAAACATTTTTTTATTGGCCGTTGACACCCATATAGTACTTGATTCCTAATATATTGGCCTATTATTACCTCGTTAGACGGTGGAATTTTAAATATTTTTTAATCTTATTTTTAAATCTTTTCTTAATTTTAAACTACATTTTTAACCTTTTTTAATTCATTTCTAATGAATCTGAAGATAATTTTACATTAGTGAAGTATGAACTTAAGTTTTTCAAATAACAGAAGAAAAACGTGTTTTCGATCGTCTATGACTAACATACAGGCATACTTTGCATGTAGAAATACCTAATTCGTAAAAATGATAAAATAGCATTTAAGCAGAGCATCGAAATATCGTTAGACAATTAATAGAACGCGTTAACAGCCATCTTCCAGTGAGACATACATAAACAGAGGCTGAAGAGTGTTCCGATAAAATGGACATCTGGAGGTCTCCTTTGTTACGCTATAAAACCTATGGATGTTGTTCTGATCTTCTGTAATACAAACATTAATAAATAAATAAATGCATATATATATATATATATATATATATATATATATGTATATATATATATATATATATATATATATATATATATATATATATATATATATATATATATATGTATATATGATAATCCAGGTAAAACCTCCACAGGGTAGTAATCCAAATAATTTCAAACGGGTGTATAATTTAGTTCATAATATCAACATTGACAGTAAAGCAATTACCGATAAACTAAAGATTAGCAATAGAGTAGGTAAATTAAGGGAAGAAGAAGCATATATTCTTCTTAAAGACAATAAACCTGACTTCCAAACTAAACCAACCACTGGACTTATTAACCGAACGAGACAAAAAATGGGGAAAATTATAATTTATTTAGAAATAGTAAATAAGCAAATAATAACATTTTATGAAATAAATCAGTGGATACACACTACATACACCATAAATTGGTTGTGTAACATAGTAAATAAAACAAACTGCTCGTTCATCCAGTTTGACATTATACATTATTACCCATCCATATCTAAAGAACTTATTGAAAATGTTATTGATTTTGCCCCTCTTCTATCTGATATTTCCGCAGATGAAATCAACATCATTAGTAAATGTAGAAATTCATTACTAATTTGTAAACAAGAACAATGGACAAAAAGCAATCAATTTGGATCTTTTGATGTTTCTATCGGCACTGATTTAGTTGGTCTCTACATATTATAGAACCTTACAAAATACATTAGCATAGAAGACATAGACTTATATAGGGATGACGGTTTGTTTATAGTAAAACACTCAAATGGACAAAAGTGTGAAAGAGCAAAAGAAATTATCCTTAAAGAAATGAAAAGATTAAATATTTAAGTGGAAATAACATCTAATATTAAACTACAGTACTTCTTAGACGTAACATTTAACTTAAATAAAGAAACGTATGAACCTTATAATGAAGATAATGCCAACCAATCTATGTCCACCCACTCTCTAACCACCCAAAAACCATAATCCAACATATCCCTAGATCCATTGAAAAAAGAATCAGCAATAACCCGTCTAATGAAGCAATTTTAACAACCATAAGGCCTTTTACAATAAAGCGCCGAAACAAAGTGGACATAAAACACCCAAATTAAATTCACCAAACCTTAACCTCCCAACAAAAAACACAAAAGTAGAGCTAGAAAAATTATTTGGTTCACACCCCCAATTAATCACGAGGTTAACACCAAACTCGGTAAAAATATTCTTAGACTTAATTAACCTACACTTTCCTCCTAATAATATAATGTATAACACCTTTAATAAAAACACCCTCAAATTAAGCCATAGCTGTGGCGAAAATTTAGACAAAATAATAAAAAAAACTAACAATAAAATTCTAAATTGAAAAAAAACTACTGAAAAGAAAAAAAAACAAGGCTTGCAACTGCACAAACAAAACAGAATCTCCCTTATAACAAAATTGCCAAATAACTCAATCAGTATACCTAGCAACAATTTCTACTAAAGAAAATCCAACCCTGAAAAAATACTATATAGGTATACCTTTAAATAAAGATATACCGGCCATAAATGATCTTTTAATAACTCTACCTACCAAAAAAGAACCTCACTTTCTATACATTACTGGGAATTAACCCACAAAAATCAATCACCAACAGTGTTTGGAACACCATTAGAAGAACCATCACCTGCAGTTCCCTGAACTCACCATGTTATATTTGCTTAACTGAAAAACTTGAAATAATTAAATTTAGTGTAGAGGCAAACTTCTAAACAATAAAACAAGAAACCTCAATTAACTGTAGACATAATAGATTACACCTTCTCAGTAATTCACTTATAACCCCTCAAGCTAATACAATCTCATGAAAAGATTTTTTTAAAAAAACAATTTACCTATCCACTAACGGTAATTTGTCAAAATAACTATCATTTTATACCATTCTAATAATTATTATTGTTGTTGCTAGTATTATTTGTTACAGTCTTTACTACAATTACTACTTATAGCCACCATTATAACTATTATTAGAATAACCACCTCTACTATTATTATTAGTTTTATAAATTAATATTATTATTATTTTTATTACTATTATTAATACTACTATTATTCTTATTATCATTATCATTATTATTACAAATATTAACATTATTGTGGTTACCATTGTTATCATTATCATAACTATCATTATTATTTTTACTATTATTAATATTATTAGTATTATTGCAACAGATAATTTCTCTATTATCAAATAATTTATTTTTATTATCATATTTACAACTACTATGATTATTACTAATTGCTATCTTCGTTATTTTTCTTTATCTTCTTATATTCCCTTATAGTTTCATCCAACTATTGCTTTCTATTATAGATTATTATTACTGATTATTATTATCATTGTTAATATTTTCAAATATTATTATTTGCCATTTCCGCACTATTATCGAGATTATTAGTATCATTATTATTAATATTAATGTTCTTTTTACTATTATTATCATAATTATTATGTTTTGTAGCAGTAACAATGACAATATAACATCTTTTATTATTATTATTGTCAATAATATTAATATTACCATAGTAACCGTCATCTGGCTTTTACTACTATTGTTATTATTAGTTTTAGTTTAAATGGTGGTATTACCATTAACGATAATGCCATTATTTATAATGTTATTATTTTTATTATTTCATTATTACTGTTATTATTATCATTAGTATTACTATTACTACCACTATTTGTATTATTTTTATTATTATTTATTATTATTTTTATTATCATTATAACTATTGTTATGATTATTGTGGTTACCATTGTACTCATTATTATTAATATGACTATTATTATTATCACCATGTTTAATATGATCAGTATCATTGAAACTACTAATTCTACTATTATTAATAAAATTATCTATATTACCATATTTTCAACACTTATGATTAATACTACTGCTACCTACTTCTATATTATTAATTTTTATTATTTACTATTACCTTCTAATATTTCCTGATTATTTTATTTGTTACCTGACTATTACTGTTTTATTAATCATTATTGATTATTATTGATTGCTATTATTGTTGTTGTTATTATTATTATTATTATTATTATTATTATTATTATTATTATTATTATTATCATTATTATTATTTTATATTATTTTAATTATTATTATTATCATTATTATTATTATTATTATCATTATTATTATTATTACCGCTAATTATGTAAACTTAATCAATCTGCTAGTAAATTTGTTTGATTCATTAATTAATTAATGATAATTTTATAAACGTTAAAGGAAAATAAAACAGAGTAAATATAGAATTAGTTACACTATAGATTCACAACCCCTGCCCCCCATCTCACATACACGCTTGCACGCCCTTACACATATATCAATTACAACTGATTTGAGAACACACACCCACGTCTGAACACTCATACACATATAACCTGCTACGAATTACAGCTGATTTGAGAATATGTGGTTCGCCCAAGTTGAAAACACTGTTCAACGATTTTTTGACACATTCTGTTGCATGTATGTTCCTTTTCAACTTTCTGTCTGAATAAACAGACGATTTAATTTTTTTCTATCCATCTACCTATCTATCTTTCTCTTTATCTATGTATTTATCTTTATTCTACCCTTTTTATTATATCTCTCTCTTTTTACTTTATTTTATTATATTTCATATTTTATGTTTTATATTTAATTATGTTTTATTTTATATTTAGATTTTAACTTTTTGATTCTTAACAGTCCCAAACCACGTGACTTCCTAAATTTTGAAATTTAAAATTTCTTTTCTTCTTCTTCGTCTTTTTTTCTCCATTTCATTCTTTCCGAATATGATCTAAGGCTAAGATCGAAATCTACCTCTGCCTGATATGATAACTGTTGATCGATAACATCGACATGCCAGTGTTGCAGATTGTGTACATGTCTGTGTAAATAAAAATCATATATATATATATATATATATATATATATATATATATATATATTTATATATATATATATATATATGTGTGTGTGTGTGTGTGTGTTGAAAGTACACTTGACAGAAGAAACAGAATCGCATTGACAAACAAAAATGTGATTATAAAATCTTGGAGATATGATATTCAAGGAAAACAGTAAATATATACTATGTGGACTATGATTATAAACTTGCGAATGTAACTAAAATTTAATATCATGTACTTTCATCTTTAAAACAAATATATACAGCTAATACCGTGTATTACCTTCATAAACGAACACATCAATGGCCTAATCCATTCTCTCTCTCTCTCTCTCTATATATATATATATATATATATATATATATGTATATATATATATACACATATATATATGTATATATATACATATATATATATATGTATATATATATATACATTTATATTTATATATATATTTAAAGGTTGAACTAAATAACGATAATTGAATTATCGTTTAATAAGAATAATCTATCGTGATGATATGAAGCTCAATATATTGAAAAGTGCAATCAATTCTAGAGATGAGAATAAAAAAATTGTTAAGATACAATATTTATTATAACATCAAAAGTTCAGAGCTAGGAGCTTAATATCTTTAATCCATTGCTCTGAACTTTGGATGTTATAATAAATATTGTATCTTTACAATTTTTTATTCTCATCTTACAACATTAAAATATATATATATATATATATATATATATATATATATATATATATATATATATATATATATATATAGGGTAAGGTACACGGTAATACATGAAAATGAAATGCCGTGGTGGACAAAATGTGTGAAAAGTGAAAAACAGAAAACAGGTTTAAGTGCAGGAGAAACACAAAAACAAGAGATTTGACCGGTTTCGTTCGTTGCGAACGTCTTTAGAAGTGGGGTGTGTATATGACACAAAGTACAAAACGCATAAATGTCAGTGTTTTATTATTTAACAATTTCTCGCCAATAGTGTAATGTAATATCTATTGAAAATCTTATAGTGTGTCATACGTTTACATCTGAGTGATTTTCCTTCGATATCTCAAGGTTATGTTTCATAGCAATGAAGTATCATGCTTCCGAAGTAATATCTTTATTCCGAGAGAGAGTAGTCGAACTTCTCAAGAAGCTCTACATTGAAGATAAGTGCTGGCATCTACTTATGATTTATCGGACCAAACATAGGTTTGCGTAGATTTCGATTCCTATCACGGCATGAATAATCAAAACTAACATTTGTTATACTTAGCCGATTGTAAACCTCATAAGTATTTGAAATAACGGTCCGCCCTTGTCCAAATCAGAGAAAACAACCTATAATATATATATATATATATATATATATAATATTTTGTAAGCGTATTCTATATGCAATTTTGAAATACAAATACATATGTAAACCGACACACACACACACACACACACACACATATATATATATATATATATATATATATATATATACAGTGATGACATAGTATTGTTTGTCTATAAATAAACGTAATACAACCTATTTATCATGTGTTAATATATATGCATATATATATATATATATATATATATATATCTTATATATATATATATATATATATATATATATATATATATATGGATATATAATACATATAGCTACATACACTATATCCTTTTGTTTGAGACTCTCGGTCAACACTGATAATTGTATACAACTATAACCGACAATAATTTTCTGATAAAAATAACTGTGTGTGTTTAGAGAAGAACGATATCTTGTTATACGTATGTATATATATATATATATATATATATATATATATATATATATATATATATATATATATATATGAAAGATCAGTCTTCAGTCATAGCTTTCATCTGATATTCCAATTTCTTCATCTATCGCCAAACTACACAACTAAACTTTACCTCTGCACTTTCACTATCCGGAAATACGTGTACTTCCTCATCGCCCCACTGACAAACAAACATGTTTGTTAAATATATTTAAAACATGATTTTGTTTATTTTTATATGTTTTCTTTTCCAAATTAAATGCGATTATTATTTCATACTCGTGTTTGGCAGCAGCAATAATAGGGAATATGTAATCTTTTTCCCACTCTGTTGCTCATCAAAGAATTGATATTCATCATCAACACAAAAGAATAAACTTACAACTGACACCACGACAAGTAAAAATACATGAACAAAATGCATGAAATGAACTTACATGAAAAGCCGTGACAAACTTCAGTTACTGTACCACAATAAAGGAAAACCTAATTCCAAAAGTTCAACTCGACATATTGAGCTGTGATCTATTGTTGACACTCGACAAGGTACACCCCCAAGCCACTGGACAACGAAAAACCTCGATAGGAGAAAAACCCGCAAACAAACCAGACAAAACACTTGCCAGATCATTATCTGTCAAAAGCATGATAAAATAATGTAAATTACCCCCACCCACGGATTAACCTATACTAAAAACAAAGCTAAATACGAAACTACAAGTGCATTTAAAACAGTTCAGTAGAAAACTTTTTTCGCAGAAGTGCACATTTAAATTTAAAATATGATCATAAGACTTTATATTGATTTAAATCATTTGATAAAATAAAATGTAAATTATAGATTTGTTGCTCTAATTCTTAAATATTTCAATACATTTATTTATAATTTAAATTATTTGAATCGTGCGACTAACACTTAACTAAATAAAAAGATAATACTTATTACATAATAATGACGCCCCAAAGAAATATCATATATGAAAAAAAAGCAGAGTGTTTTCTTTTTAAATCAAATATGTAATATAAACTACAGATTAAAGACAATTAATAGTGATTGTAGGTAAAAGTAACAAGCCAGACTTTTCCAGACCGAAAAATTATCACAGGCTCACACTAATCATTTCAATTCCTGTACTTCAATCTATCCTCATGCGACAACGAAACACACAGACGCGCATAGATACTAAACAGGATACTATTTTGAGATATACTATCGAGTCCGCGTTCCTTACGTCTTCTGTAAGACGTAAACGAGCAAACACCGGATTGCTTTGGCAGTAATGTAGATAAACTATAATATTTAAAACAATTATAAAATAAGGTATCTAAATTGCTTTAAGGGATTCACGAATGCAAACGCACACACGCTTGCTTATATATATATATATATATATATATATATATATATATATATATATATATATATATATATATATATATATATATACACACAGAGGAATATGTAGTAATAAAAGTGCTTGTATATAGTGATAAGTAGTAAAACTACACATAGAAAACACAAGAATTAGTATAATTCCCCCAAAATCCATACACGTGGCTCAGTGGATAAAGTATTAAGTTAAATCAAGTTCTAAGTGATAACCATCTGAAAGTTGAAGGTTCATTCCATAATGTAGGCGATACGAAGAATTGCGAATTACTAACGACTTCTCCCAATCATGGCTGACGGAACTAGAGCATGCTACTCCCGTGGATTAAATAAAAGGTTCCGTTCAAAATTCTGTTTAGATCCCCTAGTCAGACAGAAATATTCCCGACTTCTGAATAATGCTGGAGATTACAGCGGCCGAAACGTTGTGATGATAATACTCACGATGAGGAATGTAGACTGAATAACTAAAATTATCAAAATTATCAATGAAAATTCAGAAATATACTCATGTTGGCATACTACAAGGAATGTTTTTTTGTCAAGTGTTACTTCTCAAGTATTTTATTGGAGTCTAGGTGACAACAATCTACTTTCATTACCTGTACTCTCCACGTCTTTCGATAATTATTGCAAATAACCTTGCGTTATTGCAACATCCGCTTACCATTGATTTCTCGCTTCTACCATTGGTTTTCCCTTAGCTGTGGGTTGCAATAAGGCTCCCTAAGAGCCAAATACTCTCCGAACTCGTTTAGTTACGGTCTGGTTAGTTATCCAATCTTTCGGTCTATACGTCCTCCTTGACCGTCATACTTATTGTATGTGGTATCCTCCAAGGCTGATGTTTTTTAATTTTTTTTTGGGGGGGGGGCAGTTTATAACATTTCAAACATTTTAAGTGACCTTGATTTTATGCGGTGTTCCCTTCATGATTTTATATTACTTCTGTTGAAATTTCTATGTAGCTGAAAATTGTTCGTGGTTTATGCGAGTTGGTTTCCGCATTCGACGACTTTCCTCAAGAGTTTAATTGTTTTCATCATTGCTGTATATTTATAGTATCAGTCTTCCCTTTGATTCAAATTTCTCCCAGTCTTTTTTCCAGTTTTGTCGAGGCTGTGCATGATGCTTTTACGATTGTTAGTATTACATTGACTTTCGTCATGTTTCTTCGACATCTGGGGACCTCCACAGTGAATGGATGAGATTTGACATATTGTCGGGTTGGTCTAGTGAATTTGCGTCATTATTATTATTATCAGTAGTAGTAGTAGAATTATTAGTATTATTATTATTATGTTGTTAACTATCTGTTATTATTATCATTATTATTATTATTATTATTATTATTATTATTATTATTATTATATTCATTTTTTACTATTATTTCACGTTTACTATTAGTCAATGTTTATTATCTATTCGGCTAGCGTATGAGCCACTTTATTCAAAAGTCATAATTCAAATGTTACCATACTTTGAAAAAAAAACTATTCCCTACTTATCAATTGCGTATCCCTGGATTGTAACAAAAATGAAAATGGCCTTAGTCTAGAAGGATTCGTGCCTCACTATCAGAGGACAGAAATAATGAAGTGTAATACCAGAAGACATACTAGACTTTGTAATATATACGTGCACAAAAAATACAAAAATTATACAAAAATTGATACTACATTTTGCTCCTAGTCAAATAGAACAATAACGTATGTAACCGTTCTAGTTAATTTTTTGGGGTTGCCACCTGGACTTAAGGTTATTGATAGAGTTAAGTGATTATGGGGGAGAAACTGTTTCTACATTGAATAAGGGTTAGTGGTAGGATTAGTGGAGTTTTACCCTTCCCCCAAGAAAAAAACAACACAGTTTATATTCATTTGATCGGCCACAAATAGGTGATTATATTACATTAAATGTATATGCAAAATTCAAAATTCGAAAACATTTCTTTTTATTTTCCAACACGTAATCGCCTAAAAAAGTATAACTTCCTTTTTGTTTAGGGGAGGAAGCTGAGGGTATCTATCCACAAATTGATGAACACATGTTTAAATATAATATGTTCATATATCATTTAAAGTCATCCAGTACGATATGAAAATGTATGTGTATAATGTAGAAAGTATTATTTATTTAGCGCAATAATTATATAAATACATTTTTTTTTAATATATAAGAGCCTACACTTTCAATTTCATAACGAACCATATCTGCATTCACCGCTAAGAAAACAATACGAAACTAATGAGGAAAATATAGAAATATTTGGAGGTTAACATCTTCAATATACCAAATAGTTAATATCTCTAATATAGCAACTTCTTCTTCATTTTTTTCATTAATGAAGAGAATTTTCAATTTGACATTTTTTTTCTCTAAAAGTGTGATTTCAGTTTTCAGTTTGGCCTTTTTGCGGGCTTTTTTCCTGAAAAAATTATCTTCAAAAGTAAATTATATCCTTTTTCTACTAAAAGTCCCACATCTATATATACACATCTATATATATACATATATATATATATATATATATATATATATATATATATATATCTATATATAAATATATATATTAATTGAAAAAAATAATATGACATTAGTTTTACCTACACACGCCAGCGTTTAAAGCTTTCGCTCTCATCAGTGTAGGGATGATAATCTCAGACGGTCGTACGGTTCGAACACCTACCATAGAATCAACCTTAACTCCAGTAGGTACTGTAACCATTAGGTCACGAGAGCTTTCCACATCCAAAAAGTGGATTTACGTTCTATTTAAGCGAAGGGCGGAATATCAAGAAAGACTGACTAAAGATTCTACGAACGTTGCCTTATAGCTATGTGGCAGTCAATTTTTAACTTCCCGAACAGGGCTACACTTTTATCTTATTAAAGGGGCTTATAACATTACATATTTAAAAAAAAATAATCATGTTTACCTACATACACCAGCGTTTCAAGCTTTCGCTCTCGTCAGTGGAGGGATGATAATCTCAGACGGTCGCACAGTTCGAAAGAGAGAAGAGGAAGTCCAATAATAAATAACGAGAAATAATGATACATATATAAATATAAGTATTTCACGTTATGTATTCTTATGTATTGGAGAAGATCAGAATCATATTGGTACCGTCGGTTTCAAATTGAAACAAAGGGGAGCTATAATTAAAAACCGACGGTACTGATGTTTTTGATGATCTTCAGTAATACATAGATTAATAAATATTACGCTTTTAATAATGTATTAATAATCAGATCCTCTGCTTGGGTCCACTCCCACTAACCTTTCATGCGCATATATATATATATATATATATATATATATATATATATATATATATATGTGTGTATGTGTGTGTATATGTGCGTTTTATGAAAAGATGAACAGTAAAGCATTCCATTGCATTATAGTTTCTTTGTGCAAGTTATATTTCTTTAAAACTGTCCTTGGAATGCATCGATTTGACTTTTTCACCATAAATCTCTATTTTTTGTTTCACTCGACTGAGAATTCAATCAATGAATTCAAAAGCCATGAACGTTTTTTAAATGAATCACAAACACAAATTGTAAAACAAAAACCGGTAAGCAAATTTAGTTCAAAAATAAAAAAGGTGAACGTCTTTTATGCTCTCTCTATCTTATTTATTGTATTTTCAATATAAATATGAAATAAAAGATGAAGCGTACATTTGAGGCTTAATAATAATCGTTCTTTTTTTTTTTAAAAAGAATACACAATCTTAGACAAGTTCAAATCAGCCTTTTTTTTATCCCTGAAAATATCCGACCGGTGTTTGATTAAACGTTGTTTTTGAGCTGAGCTTACGAGTTGCGTTCTTTTTATTTATACAGAATGGATTTATGTAAAAATTGAGCAGATGCATATTTAAGGGGGGATAAATACGTAAAGAGATTCTCATTAGAAAAACATAATAACCTGTTTGAACTGAAAAGCCAAAAAAAAAAACAAAGATTAGATGAATATCATTTTTGCTAATCTAAAGAATACGCTCTTTGGATAAAACACAATGTAACTTTTTCTATATATGAACATGCAGTTCAATAGATAAATATGTGTGTTGGTTTCGTTTCAAACACGTCATACAATTCATATCTCATAGAAAAGAAATGTAGCGAATATGCATTTAGTATTCGCACGATGATTGTGCAATTTTAGCAATATATATTAGATATCAATAAAAAAAAATATCCTCCAGATGTCAGATTCTTTGGAGTATTTTAAGGGATTTAAACGGGTATAATATGGGCGAAACGTCCCACTTTTAATTAAAATATATAGCATTTAAATGAGATCCATAATAATAAGGTAGCAATTAAAGATTTATTCTAAAGACAATTAAGCTTAATGCATTTATTTTAGACATTTTCGAGAATTCAAATCGGGATGAACATTTTAGATATCAAGTGAAATGATGTTAATCTTAGAACGGCGATATAAACGGAAATAAAAAAAAAGCTGTTCATTGTTGGAGAATTTATATACATAAATATATATATATATATATATATATATATATATATATATATATATATACATATATATATATATATATATATGTATATATATATATATATATATATATATATACATATATATATATTTATATATATATATATATATATATATATATAACATTACTAACATCATAAATATATGACTACCCCTAATTTAACACCTAGAAATATAAATATGAAATTCCACTAAATTAAAGAAAGCATAGATGTTTTAGACCTACCCCCCTCGCCTCACACATAACATATAATATATTCATAAACCTTATTAGATAAATTCAACAGAATGAACTAAATACATACACACAACAGACATTGATATGTTAATGATAGTTAACACACTAGATCAACTTAGATGAACCCTTCACTGAAAAAATATACCCTCCATCATAGTTTAGCCATTACATAACAAATTAGCCGCTCACCCTCAATATATATATATATATATATATATATATATATATATATATATATATATATATATTGTTGATTGAACAACATAATTTTCTCCGACTCAGAGAAATTGAAATATTTTGCCTGGGGTAACAATAATTTTATATTATTTATTTAAAATTAATATATATATATATAAAATGACGTAAGAAGCCCTTTTTAACAATGCGTGAAAGAATTTATTTCTTTTTTTTCTTTTTCCAATCAATTTCGAAGTTTACAAACTTCATCTTCAGGGATGTATTTTTTTTTTTTTATAAAATAAACAAACCTTTACTTTTGTTTATAAGTAGCGTCGAGATGGTGTGACGCTCTCCACCAAGATGTAATGGGCGGAAGTGAAAAATATTAAGAACGATTATGCCAGGGGCAAGCCGGGAGTTATAAAGATATTGTTCGTTCTTTTTTTTTTTTTTTTTAAGCATTGAATAAAATGTAATAAAATGACGTAAGAAGCCCTTTTTAACAATGCGTGAAAGAATTTATTTCTTTTTTTTCTTTTTCCAATCAATTTCGAAGTTTACAAACTTCATCTTCAGGGATGTATTTTTTTTTTTTTATAAAATAAACAAACCTTTACTTTTGTTTATAAGTAGCGTCGAGATGGTGTGACGCTCTCCACCAAGATGTAATGGGCGGAAGTGAAAAATATTAAGAACGATTATGCCAGGGGCAAGCCGGGAGTTATAAAGATATTGTTCGTTCTTTTTTTTTTTTTTTAAGCATTGAATAAAATGTAATAAAATGACGTAAGAAGCCCTTTTTAACAATGCGTGAAAGAATTTATTTCTTTTTTTTCTTTTTCCAATCAATTTCGAAGTTTACAAACTTCATCTTCAGGGATGTATTTTTTTTTTTTTATAAAATAAACAAACCTTTACTTTTGTTTATAAGTAGCGTCGAGATGGTGTGACGCTCTCCACCAAGATGTAATGGGCGGAAGTGAAAAATATTAAGAACGATTATGCCAGGGGCAAGCCGGGAGTTATAAAGATATTGTTCGTTCTTTTTTTTTTTTTTAAGCATTGAATAAAATGTAATAAAATGACGTAAGAAGCCCTTTTTAACAATGCGTGAAAGAATTTATTTCTTTTTTTTCTTTTTCCAATCAATTTCGAAGTTTACAAACTTCATCTTCAGGGATGTATTTTTTTTTTTTAATAAAATAAACAAACCTTTACTTTTGTTTATAAGTAGCGTCGAGATGGTGTGACGCTCTCCACCAAGATGTAATGGGCGGAAGTGAAAAATATTAAGAACGATTATGCCAGGGGCAAGCCGGGAGTTATAAAGATATTGTTCGTTCTTTTTTTTTTTTTTTAAGCATTGAATAAAATGTAATAAAATGACGTAAGAAGCCCTTTTTAACAATGCGTGAAAGAATTTATTTCTTTTTTTTCTTTTTCCAATCAATTTCGAAGTTTACAAACTTCATCTTCAGGGATGTATTTTTTTTTTTTTATAAAATAAACAAACCTTTACTTTTGTTTATAAGTAGCGTCGAGATGGTGTGACGCTCTCCACCAAGATGTAATGGGCGGAAGTGAAAAATATTAAGAACGATTATGCCAGGGGCAAGCCGGGAGTTATAAAGATATTGTTCGTTCTTTTTTTTTTTTTTTTTAAGCATTGAATAAAATGTAATAAAATGACGTAAGAAGCCCTTTTTAACAATGCGTGAAAGAATTTATTTCTTTTTTTTCTTTTTCCAATCAATTTCGAAGTTTACAAACTTCATCTTCAGGGATGTATTTTTTTTTTTTTATAAAATAAACAAACCTTTACTTTTGTTTATAAGTAGCGTCGAGATGGTGTGACGCTCTCCACCAAGATGTAATGGGCGGAAGTGAAAAATATTAAGAACGATTATGCCAGGGGCAAGCCGGGAGTTATAAAGATATTGTTCGTTCTTTTTTTTTTTTTTTAAGCATTGAATAAAATGTAATAAAATGACGTAAGAAGCCCTTTTTAACAATGCGTGAAAGAATTTATTTCTTTTTTTTCTTTTTCCAATCAATTTCGAAGTTTACAAACTTCATCTTCAGGGATGTATTTTTTTTTTTTTATAAAATAAACAAACCTTTACTTTTGTTTATAAGTAGCGTCGAGATGGTGTGACGCTCTCCACCAAGATGTAATGGGCGGAAGTGAAAAATATTAAGAACGATTATGCCAGGGGCAAGCCGGGAGTTATAAAGATATTGTTCGTTCTTTTTTTTTTTTTTTAAGCATTGAATAAAATGTAATAAAATGACGTAAGAAGCCCTTTTTAACAATGCGTGAAAGAATTTATTTCTTTTTTTTCTTTTTCCAATCAATTTCGAAGTTTACAAACTTCATCTTCAGGGATGTATTTTTTTTTTTTATAAAATAAACAAACCTTTACTTTTGTTTATAAGTAGCGTCGAGATGGTGTGACGCTCTCCACCAAGATGTAATGGGCGGAAGTGAAAAATATTAAGAACGATTATGCCAGGGGCAAGCCGGGAGTTATAAAGATATTCTTCGTTCTTTTTTTTTTTTTTTAAGCATTGAATAAAATGTAATAAAATGACGTAAGAAGCCCTTTTTAACAATGCGTGAAAGAATTTATTTCTTTTTTTTCTTTTTCCAATCAATTTCGAAGTTTACAAACTTCATCTTCAGGGATGTATTTTTTTTTTTTTATAAAATAAACAAACCTTTACTTTTGTTTATAAGTAGCGTCGAGATGGTGTGACGCTCTCCACCAAGATGTAATGGGCGGAAGTGAAAAATATTAAGAACGATTATGCCAGGGGCAAGCCGGGAGTTATAAAGATATTGTTCGTTCTTTTTTTTTTTTTTTAAGCATTGAATAAAATGTAATAAAATGACGTAAGAAGCCCTTTTTAACAATGCGTGAAACAATTTATTTCTTTTTTTTCTTTTTCCAATCAATTTCGAAGTTTACAAACTTCATCTTCAGGGATGTATTTTTTTTTTTTTATAAAATAAACAAACCTTTACTTTTGTTTATAAGTAGCGTCGAGATGGTGTGACGCTCTCCACCAAGATGTAATGGGCGGAAGTGAAAAATATTAAGAACGATTATGCCAGGGGCAAGCCGGGAGTTATAAAGATATTGTTCGTTCTTTTTTTTTTTTTTTAAGCATTGAATAAAATGTAATAAAATGACGTAAGAAGCCCTTTTTAACAATGCGTGAAAGAATTTATTTCTTTTTTTTCTTTTTCCAATCAATTTCGAAGTTTACAAACTTCATCTTCAGGGATGTATTTTTTTTTTTTATAAAATAAACAAACCTTTACTT
>OY744516.1:40196777-40201777 GCA_963556195.1 Sepiola atlantica
AGTTAGAATCCGATCTTAACCCAGATCATATTTGGAGAGAATGAAGTGGAGGGATAGAGAAAGAGAAGAAGAAGGAAAGAAATTTAACATTTCAAAAATTAAAGCCGTTAAAAAATTAAAATTAAAATTAAAAATTAAAAAATCTATAAATCTAAGAAACAAAAAACAGAAAACAAGGTTAAGATCGGATTCTAACTCTGCATGATGATATCTCAGTTTATAGTAACTGTTGATCGATAACATCGACATGCCAGTGTCGCAGATTTTGTACATGTCTGTGTAAATAAAATTATCATATATATATATTTATATATATATATATATATATATATATATATATATATGTACATACAATTACATATATACTAGCGATTTATAATGAAACCAAACATGTCCACTTATCGTGAAAATATAATTTAATGTAAAGTATAGATTTATTTCGATTACTGTTTTTCTAATTTCTTTTACCGATAATAATGAGTTTTTTTAACTAACTACAAACATACTAGGCATTGGTGCAAATGTTGTGTCGTTGTCACTGCTATTTGCGTTGCATCTTTATAACAACAGTAACGCGAACATTCGTAAATGCATCAGTTTTGCGAACATTCAAAATTTCAAGATACATTACTATCATCAATCCAATACAATGTTAATCCCCATTTCAGCTTTTGTTACTTCGAAATTACTGGGTTGTGCTTGGGGTACAACCTGTTAATTCTTTCTTTTCTGCCTAGATACATGCTCACTGCTGCTTATATATATATATATATATATATATATATATATATATATATATATATATACATATATATATATATATATATATATATATATATATATATATATGTATATATATATATATATATATACACATCTCTGTTTTGTTTAGTATCTATGTACATATGCGTTTTGTTCTTTATAATCATGGCTCATCAGCATCGAGATATCACTATTCACTATCGGTCATGCGATTCGGAAACCCGGATTTCGAGTATTTTGCAACTCAAATCGCGACGTCCAGAACCACTCGGCCAATGCTTAATAGCGAATAAACAGTGATAATCTAAAAAGTTTATCTGGCGTCATAAGATACGTACGAACTTATGTGCCACCTTGTATCTCATCAACTATGTGATAGATTCAGCTGATTATTGGCAGAGATAGAGGGTCCAGAGTCTAGTTGATGGCATTTTAATTTCAGTTTACCATATACCTTAGTTTACCAGAAAATTAAAAAAAAACCCGATGCGAAGGCATTGTATTGAAGCATAGCCTTTACAAAAGTAGTGACATTCAATGAAAAATGCAAGTATACTGAAATCACATGCCCTTAATTGTGTTAAGATGAAAATTCATATACACTAAATGTACAAAAGCAAGGAAATTTCCAAATTGTTACACTTATATTGTCATTAAGGGTATGCCTACATATCAACCAAACCATTTCATTATCATATCACTACAGTATAAATCTCTATGCACAAGTGAATGAAGTGTGTGAAATGCGCTGAAGAAAAATGGCTACCAGTAAAATACATAGCGCTGTTGTGCTCGCATACCCCTAATGAGAATAAAAGTGTAAAAAGTTGAGAATTAACATGCTTTTGTACATTTAGAGTATATGAATGTTCATCTTAACCCTATTAAGAGCATATGATTTCAGTATACTGGCATTGTTCATGAAATATTAGACATAAATTAATAACTATTCTGTAATAGTCATGTTGTTTCGAGTATTGTAACCCGTGTTTAGAGTATATACTATAGAACATAAAACTATTTCAGATTTGACTCATGACGATTAGAAACCAATTAAACAAAAATGCTCGACTTCCCATTTCTTCTTTAGATCGTTCAAACTTAAGGCTTACATGTTAAATAGGTTTTAGAATCAAAGCTATGATAAAAGATAAAATACAGTCAAGACGTTTGATTTAGTAGCATTATATGTTGATTTTCATCTTTGTAAGGGAAGATGATTACGTTGTAAAATCATTTTTATTAGTCTGAGTAAGATTCTAATATATGTATATATATATATATATATATATATATATGTATATATATACATGTATATATAATATATATAATATAATATATATATAATATATATAATATATATACTTATATATAATATATATAATACATAAAATATTTATTCATATATATGTATAATATATATATATATATACATGTATATATATATATATATATATGCAAACACTTTAAAAATCACACAATTACTGTGTTTGATTATACTTCTTTATTTTTCAATTTTTCTAATTATTTTTTTTGTTTTAACATCAATAACATAAATAAATGGCCTGTAGGTATCACGAATGTTTTCTAATTCTTCGTCGAATCATCCTCTTGTTTGCAAAAGCAAATGAACTAAAAGCTGGATACAAAATAGAATGTAAAAAAGAAAGTGTTGATCACAAATTTACAGAACCCTTAAAAGAATTATTAAATATTGAACCTAACTGCATCAGTTTTAATCGATTTAACCATAACATACATTAAACAGAAATACAATACTTACAGGAAAATATAACTAAATTATATACACAAAATAAAATTGCATCACATCCTGGCTTATGTGATCTCTTCAAAGCAGATGCTTTAACAATTTGACATGATACAAAAACAATCCAATTCATTATTAAATCGTAATCTTAAGAAACCGCCAATGAACTACGCAATCTTACAAATATCATTATAAATAAGCCGACCAAACCAACATATGTGTAGTACTTAATACATCAGACTAGTACACTGAACTTCAAACAATTTTTGATGACCACACTAAATTCAAAAGAATAAACATCAACTTTACGAACATATTAAAGACACAAGTTAACAGACTTATCACTGCCAAACAATGCACAACTCTATAATAATCAACTTCACAAAATAATTGGCGCTTAGACAACCTATATATTTAATTCAAGAACTACAACCTTGTAATAAATATAGCCCCTCACTTACTCAAAACCACTACAGATAACCAACCTTATTTATAAGTTTAAATTCTTTTTGAGAAAATGCAACTCGAATAATTATAATAAAGATGATAGCGACGTTGGTTTTACAAAAAACTACCGTATCCAGACTTGTTTAACCAAGGAATATATCAATAAAGTGGTTTTCCTTTTCTTAATCCATGGATTTCCAAAAATGCAACCTTTTAACATCAGATGAGATAATCGGCAGTAATCAGTAAAATTATTTTACTTCGAGCACAATATCAGCAAATTCATCGAGTTATTTTGTGTTTACACTCTTATTGTTTTCTCTGGTTAGTCGAACCTTCCGTTTACCATTGAACTAAAACATCGGATATGTACCCTAATATAATTCGAATTTCTTAAATACTTTCTGCTATACTTGTTTGACATTCATGATATCCTTGATTTACTTTCGATGGACATGTTACAATTTTCCATCAAAATATTTTTTTCTCAAAAAGATAGTTTGCGTATTTCGTGTTTTCATACATTTTTTATATTTTAAAATCTGTGCAAATAGTATATATTTTTTACTAATTTATCACATAGTAACAGTTTTTATCTTTGAAAATTTATGGGTAACGAAAAGAACAAAGTGTATTTATATATTTCTTGTTTTATCTAATTGATGATTAAATAAGTATTGTTGTTTTCCACTTGTATTCTTACATTTACTTCATATATATATATATACATATACAGGGTGGGCCAAAATAAGGGTCCTATCTTTAAATTTTAATAACTTGAATTTGAATAACTTCAACAAAATAAAAGTTAAACTCACCAAACTTTATGTGTGTGTAGACTGACCCTTCCGAGATGTTTTGAAATAAACAAAACAAATTTTAGCCGAAAAACACTTCTTAAAACTAACAAAAACTAAAGTATTGTTTTTTACACTGTTTTGAGTTTTTTAAGCAAAAATAATGTTTTCTAAATGAGGGTACGTTCCTTAGGGCTAATACGGCTCATGCTTGCTTCGGAAGGGGTCCTTTACTTATTCTAAAAAAAAATTTTTTTTTAAATCAATAAATAAAAAAGTTATGAATTTTAAAAAATAGGACCCTTATTTTTGCCCACCCTGTATATATATATATATATATATATATATATATATATATATACCAACAAATATGGTTGCTATCCAAACTGGGCTGTAGGTAAGCACGTATTTAACTTATTTTCTCATGAGGTGTCTCCTGTTTAACTTTTAATACTCTAAATGGATTGGAATTATGTATTCTTTCGTCTTGTATTTAACGTTGAGAAGGGTTTTCAGAATTATCAATTACAACTTCTTTTAGTAGTGAGACTTACACATGTTTCTGAAACTTAAAGGCTAGATAGAATGACATTTCTAATAGCTATGCGAGTACACTAGTATCTTATACATATTTTAAATATCAAAAATAAAATATTGATGTCATGAAAACTCTATGAAAAATAAATTCATAGTTGTAGCCAGACGGGATAAATGTACAGGATTTGTGTAATACATCATCAAAAGTACGTCGACAAAATGATAGATCTTGAACGGGACTGAATAAATTGTCAAAGTGGGCGATGATGCAACATCTTTAGAAAGTAAATTCAAGAAACAATTGGTTAAATAGGTTAACAGCGGTGTATTACCGTCCGATGTAACCAGTGAGATCAGACCCTCGGACTCTGTCCATCCACGATCATATTGATTACTAACACTCACGAAGCGGATATCTCAGTAATGTCCATCCTCTCTATCGTAGCGTTATCACAACAACGGGTTGCCAAATGGATCTTTATTATCTTAAGAGCAGTATAATAAATACGGTTGAAAAGATTCATTTTGTATTGCAAATAATATTTCAAAGTCTAAGGTTGCAAATAGAGTTATGTTTTTCGTACGATATAAGCAACTTATTTACTTGTGTCTTTATTCTGAAAACAATAGGTGCATGTGATGCTTTTTTATATCGTAGTCAGTTATTGTTCCCTTCGATTTCTGAAATC